>PVHT021183671.1:780431-792050 GCA_004024745.2 Catagonus wagneri | reverse complement strand
TCACCTCCACACCCACATTTTCCATCGGAGCTCGTGCAGCGTCTTTTGCACCTGGAGAGTCCAGAGTTGGGTCAGAGCCCTCCGAGACTCCACGAGGGTCCAGGACTTCCTTATCGAGATGCGGGGCCTTTGACTCCAACCCGTTTTGGAGCAGAAAGTGCTGCAAAGCTCAGCCCTGGACAGGCGTCTCGGCTGCGGCTGCCCCGTGGTGACCAGGCAGGTGGACAGTCCAGGGTGAGGATATGTGCTCGGGCCATTGGAGAGATGGTCACAGTACTGAGGCCTGGGTGGGGGGTCCCCAGTGGCCAGCAGCGCACGCTGACCTGCGGGTGCCTGTGCTCCCCGTCCTGCAGCCGTGTTCCTCCAGCCACGTGGACACGGGCCCCTTGCCCCTCTGTGACCCTGGCACTGCCCACTGGTGGCACTGGCCCATCTCTCATTTGCAGGTCTGTTGGACACAAAACACCATTTCGTTTGCATGCCTGACACTGTCTCTTGCTGTCATGAATTTTCTGTTTGGTTTGTTTCCTTGAGCACTACTGGGCTCTGTGCCACCTGTCCACTCTCTGTGGGACGAGAGGGCCCCACTGCCCACCCGTCCCCTCAGAGTGTGGGGAGATAGGGAACCAACCGCCCACCCAGGCACAGGGTCAGCCGGCCACAGCCCCGTGCCCTCAGCCCCTGCCAGGTGCTTCCCAGCAGAGACACAGAAAGGACCCTTTCAGTGCTCGGGTCTCCGTCCCCAGAAGTGGCCCTTTGTTGCTCTCCTGGCCGAGGCCCTGGCAAGACCCCCCGACTCTTTGAGGATGTGGGTCTGCGGGACCCCAGCTGCAGGCATGGCCAGGCTAAGCCTAGCAGGGAGAGAAGGCTGAGGGTGGGGGCACCCTTCAGACTCTGAACAAGCACCCTGGCCCTCCCTCCCGGGGGGCCCTCTCTTCCAGCTCCTGGCCCACACCCCTGGGGACCAGGCTCAGGCCTGCGGGCTCTGTCTCTGCCCTCCATCCCTGGAGAGGAGTAATTTGATGGAGGAGTAACTTACACACACCTGGATAGTTTTTTTTTTACAGTTTTATTGAGCTGGAACTTGCACATGATGCAGTTCACCCATTTATTTTTATGTATTTATTTTCTTTTTACGGCCAGACCCACGGTATATGGAAATTCCCAGGCTAGGGATCAAATCAGAGCCACAGCTGCCAACTTATACCACAGCCACGGCAACACCAGATCCAAGCTGCGTCTGTGACCTACCCCACAGCTCACGGCAACACCAGATCCTTAAGTCACTGAGTGAGGCCAGGGATTGAACCCCCTTCCTCGTGGATACTAGTCAGGTTCTTAGCCTGCTGAGCCACAACAGGAGCTCCTCCCCCACGTAAACTGAAGAGTTTGGAGGCTTTTAGCATGTTTACAACGCTGTGCCGCCAGCCCATCTGTGAATTTCCAGAAAGCCCTACATGCCCTTGAGCTGTTACGGAATCTCCCACTCACGCCCCCCAAGCCCTGACACATACTGACTGCTTCTGTCTCTATCCGTCTCTTCTGGACGTTTTTATAAATGGACACAAAAACATGTCCTTCTGGGTCTGGCTTCTCTCCCTGAGCGTCGTGAGTTCAAGGTCCATCCACGTGAGCCTGGGTCTGAGCCTCTCTCGTTCTCATGGCTGAGTCACAGTCCACTGTGTGCATGGAACCCATACTGTGTATCCATCCACAAGGCCATGGACATTTGGGTGGTTTCCATCCGTTTTGCTGCTGTGCATAGTGCTGCTGTGTCCAAAGATGTCCCACTTTAGGGAGTATCTGCTGTCACTCAGCAGTGTTTGGGGACAGAACCCGATGCGGTTTCCCCATCCACTGGCCTGCTGTCCCACCCACCGCAGCTGGAATCCAGTCACTGCAGTGGTTTGACCACTTTCAGAGAGAACAGAGGCCCCGGGGCCTCAGGTGTGCCCCGATGGCTGGGCTGGGGGTGGGGGCGGGGCAATGACACAAACCTGATGTGTGGATTGACCCTGTGCTGTGTGCGCTGCCAAATTCACGTGCCTCTGACCCCGTGAACAGGGCCTTTTTTGAAATAGGTCTTTGCAGATGTGATGAAGTGAAGGCTATGAGGTGAGGGCCTCCTGGATCATGTTGAGTAAAGAAGCAGATTAGCAGCTCCCATCATGGCGCAGTGGAAATGAACTCAACCAGGAACTTTGAGGTTGTGAGTTCAATCCCTTGCCTCGCTCAGTGGGCTAAGGATCCGGCGTTGCCGTGAGCTGTGGTGTAGGTCCGCAACTTCACCTCCAATGCAGCCCCTAGCCTGGGAACCTCCATATGCCACGGGTGTGGCCCTGAAAAGCAAAAAAAATAAAAAATAAAAAAAAGGAAGCAGATTAAAATGGCATACTTTGATTCTTCTGTTTAAAAAAAATATATATATATAAATGAATGTCTCCATATATAAATGGATTCATATGTATAACACATATAAAATATGTAATACATAAAAAATACATAGAAATATGTATATGTCAACAGAGGATTTTATTTTACTCTTCACTTACCTGTGTATTCTCAGTTTTCTGCAACTAACATGTGTTCCTGGGAGTGTGTTTCCTGCTCCCGTCTCTGCCTCCATCTTTACGTGGCTTCTCCTCTGTGTCTGTGTCTCCTCTTGTGTCTCTTAGGAGGACACTGTCCTTGGATGGAGGGCCCCCTCATCCAGGAGGACCTCATCCCAGACCCTTAACTTCTTCTCACCTACAAAGACCCCATTTCTAGATATGGTCCCGTTCCCGAGTCCCGGTGGATGTGAGTTTGGGGGCCACTGTGTGCCCCTTGTGGCTGTGCGTGTGTTTCCCGTATGTGGTGCAGAGCCCAGAGCAGGAGGAAGAGTAATGAAGTGTCCCTCGGGTGTCCCCCAGGGAGCCATGACACGATGACCTACTGCTTGAACAAGAAATCCCCCATTTCCCACAACGAGTCGCGGCTGCTGCAGCTTCTGGGCAAGATCCTGCCCTGCGTCACCCTCCCCGTGGTGCTCAGGTGGTCCACCACCCAGGTGAGGGTCTGTGGGCATCTGGCCAGCTTGGATGCGAGTTTCTGCCAGTGTCACCCACAGGAATTGACATGCTTGTCCCTGTTGGGGACATAGGTGGAAAATAAACCCCCTGCAACCTGAAAGCCTCCTGCAAAGGTAAGAAAGAAAGAGCGTGGTTTTACCCTGGCACCAGCGTGAAGCCAGAGGGACGCATTACAGGCGGCTTCATGGCGGCCTCTGAGAGGCTGCAGAGACAAGGGCCTTGCCGTTTGTGCAGCTGAGCAGGGACCACCTTGGATCCCGGTTCCCAGATGACCGATCCCCCTTGTCCTCAGGAGGTGGGTTTGTGTTTGCGGCCAGGCCTCTCCTCCCAGGAGCAGGGCCTCTGTTTCTGCATCACGGGTCAGATGTCGACTTGAAAACTATGCACAACCTGAAAGTTGAGAGTTCAGTTTCACGGGGGGAATTTTGGAGTGGAGCCTGGGAGGCAGCACGTCAGGCGCTCTGAGAAACCGCCCCAAAGAGGTGGGGAGAGGGCGGTGTGTCTGTGACCTTAGTGAAGGGTGAGGTCCCTGCAACCAGGCACGCCTTGTTCAGAAGGTCGCCGCTGGTCTCGTGAAGGTCACTGCTCATCACGAGGAGCAGACATCGCCGTGAAGGGTGTTAGTGCTTTTCTAGATGCGAGGAGATGCTAAAATCTTCTGAAAATCTCTAACCGTCTGAAGACCTGTTCTGCCAGTTTTCCCAGAGTGGAGTCCTCACTGCTGTTCTCCGCCCTGAGCTCCTTTCAGGGGTATTGGGGCTCGGCAGCTGCAGCGGCTCAGGATTCAGTCCCTGTGCAGGCAGGTGGCACGTCCCTGTGTCCAGCTCACACAGAGATGCTCCCTGGCCTGGAAGAAACGTTGGGAGCTGTGGGGCTGGCCACAGGCCTGATTTTAAAAGTTTACAGGTGTTTGAAAAACCTGAGAAATCACCGGCACGTATACATTTTCTCTGAGAAGGGAGTGAGGGACACTGGCTGTACCCTATTTTCAGTAGGAGAATTAAGTTTCTCCTTTTTCCTTTGCTCCTTGTCCTTCACCCACAGCCTCTGCCCACCCGGTTGCGGATCTTGGGGTCTGGAGAGAAGCTGGGAGGGGGCGGTCCTTGGGGGGGGCGAGAGGGAGGGGACTCCCCTCCTGGAGTCGCTCGGGGGCAGGGACCCTGTCGCTCTGCACACGTGTTAGCCAGCAGGGGGTGGGGACGGGGGAGGAGCCCACTTGGCCCAGGTGCTGGCAGGGGCAGGGCAGCCTGGGGCGCGGCCGCCCCCCAGCCCCCTCCGCCCACGTGGCGGGCACTTGGTGTTAACCGGCTGCTCCCGCGGGAGGTCGACAGGCTCTCTCCAGCGGCTCCGCTCTGATCTTTGTAGTTTCTTCCGGCTGGGAGAGTCTATCGCACACATGCATCTGGAATCCCTCTGGGGATCCACAGGGGTGGAGAGCAGGGCTGGAATGTTGGGAAACCACATTCCCAACTGTGTACCTGCAGGTCATGTGGGAGCCCGCCAGGAATGGGCAGCAGGTCCCCTGGAGCCGAGGAGTCCCACCGAGCTGGGATCCCACCACGCAGGGGTCCCGCTGGGGACAAGGAGGTCTGGAGCGGGTGTTGGGGGCAGGTGGCACTGCTGGGAAGGCTGGGAGCCTGCAGGGGACCCAGCAGAGGAAATAAGCACAAAGCCTGTGTGGTGACTCCAGCCCCGGAGCAGTGGTATGTCCTGGAGAGTCCAGGGGTCAGAAACTCCCGCGGACACTGGACATGACTTCTCCCTGGAATATGCAGTGTCATCAGAACCGGGTAAATCAGGACGTCCATAGGATGATGGGGGGGCATCGTTTAATTCTGTGTCAGGGCTCCTGGGGAAAGCGGGTGACAATGCACCCTCACGCCTCCCAGGAACTGCCCGTAGAGTCCTGTCCCCAGACTTCAGTGCCGGTCAGCCCTGGACCACAGGGTCACATGTAACTTTCTTCATTCTCTTTAGACTCTGCGACTGAAAGGGTCTGCCACTTTTATTTTTTTTAATTTATTTGTTTATTTGCTTTTTAGCGCCACATCTGCGGCATGTGGAGGTCCCCAGGCTAGGGGTTGAATCAGAACTGCAGCTTCCAGTGTACACCACAGACAGAGAAAGCCACGTCTGCAACCTACACCACAGCCCATGGCAACGCCAGACCCTTAACCCGCTGAGCGACGCCAGGGATTGAACGCACAACCTCGTGGTTCCCAGTCAGATTCGTGTCTGCTGCGCCACAACAGGAACTATCTGCTGCTTTTAATATTGTTTTCCAAATAGTGAAAGAATGAACGCCTGTTTCATCATTTGAAAAACACAGTGTGAGTACCCAAAGGCGATGTTAGAGGATAAAATGGTCACCTTCCTGGGTCCCCTCCACCCAGACCCTCGACCGAAGGAAAGGCCGCAGGATTCCAGGCCCGTGCACTGTGGCCTGGGTGATCCAGGGTCCGCACAAGAGGAATGCTGACCGAGGTGTCAGCTTGAAAATATGCACAACCTAGAAGCTGAGAGTTCAGTTTGGTTTGGGGCACAGTGAGGACTGGAGCCGGGGAGCGCAGCATCTCAGGAGCTCCGAGAGAGCGCAGCTAAGAGGTGGGGGAAGGGCAGTGTGTCTGTGATCTCAGTGAAGGGGGGTCCCTGCAACCGGGCACACACTGTGCAGAAGGCCCCTGAAGGTCTCATGAGGGTCGCTGCTCGTCCCGAGGAGCAGATGTCACCAGGTAGGATGTTAGTGCTTTTCTAGATATGAGGAGATGCTAAAATCTCCTGAAAATCTCTAACCATCAGAAGACCTGTTCTGCCCATTTTCCCAGAGCACAGAGTCCCTACTCCTGGTCTCCACCCTGAGCTCCTTTCAGGGGTTGGGGGTTGGCACCTGCAGAGGCTCTGGAGAGGCAGGTGGTCTCCAGGTCGCACAGGGCCGACCTTCAGCCCCAAGGCCCCTCCGGCAGTTCTGCATGGAGGCAGCGCTGGGGCTGCAGCGTAGGGCCCCACCGTGCACATGGGGGCCTCAGCCCCACTCTGTGGGCAACAGGCCTCTTTGTAGCCTCCCAAGCCCCCAGTTCCTACTTGCCAATAGGGGTCCAGCAGGACGAACCTGAGCTGCCTGCAGGGCCGCAGAGAGTGTGAAAATTATCTCCACTTTAATTTTGGTTCTTCTCATCATGTTGTGTAGAGGGTACATGGTACCATTTCTTTTGCTTTTTAGGTTAACATTACCGTTTGCTTTTCTTTTTATTTTGGATAGAGCAGGCTACCGTTTCCTTATATGTTTTCTTTTCCCACTATGAGTCTGTGCAGAGTGCCCGGCATTATTTTCTCCAACTACTTTTTGTAGCTTTTCTCTCCCTCTTTCTTGGTGTGTCACGTGGAGCCTTTTCTTCCCTTTATCCGCCCTCTGGACTCTGTCTTGCCTTTCCTACTGCTGTGGTTGGGTCGGAACCGTCCCCTCTGCAGCTACCTGTCCATACACGCCCTGGGGTGTCCTGGAGCCTGGCCTGGGGCTGCTGCACCCAGAGGGTGTTCTGCCCAGGGTCCGCCTGAGAAGAAGGTGAGGCTGGACCCTGCAGGAATCTCCAGGGACCCAGCGTAGGGGCTGAGGGGGCACCTACTGCAGGACGGGGCCTCACCGTGCAGGTCTGTGGCCCCAGCTGGCCCCTGTCCCAGCAGAGCTGGTTCCAGATGCAGGACTCAAGCCCTGCAGTCACAACAGCTACTGATCTGACACTGGACAACAGGGACCTCAGCTGGGCACTCCCCCACTCTGGGCACTCCCAGGCCCCCGGGGGACAGGGAGCCGGGTGGGAGCTGCCCCCTTCCCCAGCAGGGTGACCGACCTTGTGCGCAGGTGCTGAACGTCACCGAGCAGCTGGACGCGGGGGTGCGGTACCTGGACCTGCGGATCGCACACGTGGCGGAGGGCTCCAGGAGGAACCTGCACTTCGTCCACATGGTGTACACCACCGCGCTGGTGGAGGTGAGGGTGCGGTGCCGGGGGGCCAGCAGCCGGGGACACACGTCCACCCCAGGCAGGAGGCGGAGGCCGGAGCTCTGAGGACACAGACACATGCGTCCTCTGCAGGCAGGGGAGGCTGGAGGTCGTCAGTGAGAACTCCTGACCAGGGTGCATTCCTGAACTCTCCCCTGTACCCCTGGCCTCTGCAGTGGCTCCTGGAGTCCTGCAGAAGTGGGTCCCTGATCCGTCTTCCTGCGTCCGGTTGAGGGGGTCTCCAATCCATTCTCTCGACCGCTGCGTGTGTCACCTGCTTTGCACAGCCTTGGTCCCCTGTGTCCCCAGGCCCCCAGGACCCTTGAGGTCTGGAGGCGCTGGGACCTCACTGCAGGTCACCGGCAGGCCTCACATGCTCCCTGGAGCTTCCAGACCTCACACTACTGCACAAGCTGTGCCCTCTGAAGCGTGTACACACACACATGCATATATGTGCACACAGAGGCACTGACGTACATGCACACACATGCACACGTGCACCTATAGGCACCAAGGCAGGCAAGCACACACGCACACGTCTCCCCCACAAAGGCAGGGCTGGCCCGGCTGTCGCTTCTGCAAGGCTGCGGCCACGGAGGGCTGCTGCTGCGCTCTGGCCCTGCGCATTCATTTGGGAGGGACCAGGTTGAGGAGGGGTGCGCTTCCCACCCTGCGGCCCTCACTACGTAGCCCCCCCCCAGGACACACTCACGGAGATCTCCGAGTGGCTGGAGAACCACCCCCGGGAGGTGGTCGTCCTGGCCTGCAGGGACTTCGAGGGGGTGACCGAGGACCTGCATGAGTACCTGGTCGCCTGCATCAAGAACGTCTTTGGGGACATGCTCTGTCCCCGAGGGGTGAGCATGGTCACACCGTCCCTCCGTGGCAGCGGGGAGGCGGGGGGGTGGGGGGGCGGGCGGGCTTCTCATCGCAGACTCCACGCACCACACAGGATGCCGACAGGATGCTGGTGCCAGGTGAGGCCGCGGGCGGGGCCTCAGGGGGGAGAGAGCCCACCGCCTCGGGTGCACAGCACGGCTGGTGCCTGCACCCATCCTGGATGGTATCACGTGGAGCAGCTGCTTCCCATGACCCTGGGTTGCCCTTGGTGCCCGTTTAGAAGAATTCCCAGCGCTTTCACACCCTGTGTATGTGCTGGGTGTCGGGCTGCTGGACGCAATCCAGGAGGCTCCGTTTATCCCTCCCCATCCTGGAGGCTGGGATCTGAGCCCCAGGCGCGGCCAGAGCTGGTCCCCACCAGGGCCTCTCTCCTGGGCATGTCAACACCCGTGTCCTCCCAGGGCCGTCCCTCTGTGTGTGTCTGTGTCCTGACCTCCTCTTCTTCTAAGGACCCCGTCCTGGGGGATCAGGAGCCCCCCCTCCGTGACCTCATTTACCTCCATCCCCTCTTGAAAGACCCGTCTCCAAGCACAGCCCCATCTGGAGGTCCTGGGGGTCAGGGCTTCAGCCTGTGAATTCTGAGGACACAGTTGAGCCTGTAATACAAGCTGTGGTTTGATTATGTCCGTAATTCTCTCTGGTACTGGTGGCTTACGTGTACCCTCCCTCGGTCCCCCAGGAGCCTGAAAGTGAAACCCACACCCACTTGGGTTGAGTTTGCATCAGTTCGTGTCAAAGCCTTACGCGTTTGGCGTTTCTCCAGTCACACCCTGTCACAGCAGGCGGGAGTGCTGAGCGGTTTGGGCTAAAACAGAGACAACAGCAGGGCCGTGAGCCCAGGACAGCCGGTTCCTCAGGGCCCGAGGGGACATGCCTGAGATGCTGCCCTGGGAACAGGCCAGCCACTCTGAGCCCCACGGGGACGCCCCAGTGCTGGGGAGGAAGGCTGGGAAGTGTGTCACAGGGCAACATGACGGTGACGTGTAAATTCAGTACAGAAACTTACGTACTAATCACTCATCGAGGGTCAGTGTGAGTCAGGTGCTTGAAGAATATGTGTGTCCGTGGCCTTGTGGGGATCAGGGTGCCAGTGTGCTTCTGCGACAGCATCCCACACCATCTCCCCTCACAGACACCCCCAAACCCACCACACTCTCTCCATGCAGACACCCCAATACCCACCCCATCTCCCCTCACACCCCTATAACCCACTACCATCCCCCACACAGACACCCCAATAACCCCCCACCCTGTCTCTACTCAAACCCCCACCACTGTCTCCTCTCACAGACGCCCCAATAAACCCCCCACCCCATCTCAGGACACCCCCGATCCCTCCCTGCAGGAGGTGCCGACGCTGCGTCAGCTGTGGTCGCGGGGCCAGCAGGTGGTCCTGTCCTACGAGGACGAAGCGTCTGTGAGCCGGCATGCGGAGCTGTGGCCTGGGGTCCCCTACTGGTGGGGGAACAAGGTGAAGCCCCAGGACCTCGTCTGCTACCTGGAGCGCATGAAGAGCTGCGGGCGCCCAGGTGCGTGCTGCGCTTCGCACAGACATGCTGCGTGCTGCTGGGCTGGGGTTTGCTTTTGGGGTCAAGCGAAAGAGACGCAGAAGTAGCATGTGCTCGTGCGTGCACATGCGAGCACAGGCATTTGTGCCTGCAGTACACATTCCCGCACACAAGCGGACAAGCCTGTGTGCCTATGTATGTACAACAGCGCGTGCGTTGAGCCGTGTGCCCACCCGCACACAGGTGCACACATGCACAGCCTCGACCCAGGTGTGCACAGGGAGCCTCGCGGGCAGGCCCACTGACCTGGCTCTCTCCGCGGGTGAGACCCGGAGGGTGAGCGTGTCCCCGTGCCCCGTGGTTTCTCGGTCACACTGTCTTATTTCCCTGCACACGGGCCTCAGGGACAGGACAGGTTAGGGTTTCTACTGACTGGGCACCACCGAGGGTTTCCACGTGTGAGGCTGTCCATCTGCACAGCTGAGCCGGCCCATGGCCCTGCCCGGTGATGGATCAGGAGGGAGAAGGCGACCCCTGAGCCCAGCAGCTCCGCCTCCTCCCCGTCTCTCTCTGTCTCTGTCACCTTCTCTCTCTGTTGGATCTCACTCGCTCCGTCCTGGGGTATCTGCCTGGCTATGTGTGGGCTGCCAGCCTCCTGCTCTAGGGGGACAGCCGGGGCCGAGGGCTCAGCATGTGCCAGCCGCCGTGTTGCCTGCCGTCTCTGTCTCCTGCTTCGTCCTAGTGGGTCGCTGGTTTCCTGAAGACAGTCAGCTTGGAGGGTCCGCGGTGTTCTTGCTTGGTGCAGCCGGGGTTTTGATGAAGGGGAGCTGCTCCTGCTGACGGGGCCGTGGCTTAGGGGTTTTATATTTGCAGTCAAGGCGGACCCTTGACTCCAGGGCCTGCTGTCAGATTTCCTGTCATCAGCCAACAGCTGCCGATGGAGTTCTATACTGTGTCACACTTGGTACCACAGGGAGTGTGTCTCTGGCTGTCTTCTCTGAGCCAATGGGATAGATAACGGTTTTTACAAAGGCATCGGTCACTGCAGTCACGTCTGCGGGAGTTGGGTGCCTGCTTCTGGGCAGCTAAGGCAGCTGTTTCACCTGGATGCTGTGTGCACTTTCAGGTTTTCTGTTTCCTTGTCCGTGTTCCTAGAAGGAAGCCTTGCTTTCGTGACACAGTCTGGAGCAGTGTTCATGATGCTGGCAGGTGGCGGGGTCTGGGGGAGGGCAAGTCCTGGCCCCCAGCCTGGCCGGACCTGGAATCAGCTCATTCCTGGCTCTGGTGGCACCGGGAGGTTTGGGAATCATCCAGGCTGGGAACTCCCAATGCCTGTGGTTGGAGAGACGGACTATCAGACGCGGTCCATCCACACAGCGGAATATTATTTATGCAGAGGAATGAGGAAACGTAGGTGGACCTTGAGAACACGGTTAGAGGAGACAGACCCGAAGGACACACAGTGTGTGATTCCACTGAGAGGGAGCATCCAGAACAGGCAGATCCACAGGGACAGGAAGTGCGTTCGTGCTGCCAGGGGCTGGGGGCGGTGACAGCTCATGGGTTTCCTTAGGGGTGAGAATGATCTGCAGCCAGGAGTTCCCGTGGTGGCTCAGTGGATTAAGAACCTGGCATAGTGTCCATGAGGGTGCAGGTTCCATCCCTGGCTTCGCTTAGTAGGTTAAGATCTGGAGTTGCTGCAAGCTGCGGTGTAGGTCACAGGTGCGGCTCAGATCTCATATTGCTGTGGCAGTGGTGTAGTCCGGCAACTGCCGCTCTGATTCAGCCCCAGCCCAGGAACTTCCATATGCTCGGGTGGGCCCCTACAAAGATTAAAAATAACAAAAAAAGATCGGGAACCAGAGGAGACGGCAGTTGCCCAGTGCTGTGCATGTGCCAAGTGCCCCTGCTGTAAAATGGTTGATTTCACGTTACACGAGTTTTACTACCGGTTTTAAAAAACAGGACCAGAGGTTCCTGTTGTGGCTCAGGAGTTATGAACCTGACTAGTGTCCGCAAGGGCGTGGTTTCCATCCCTGGCCTTGCCGGGTGGGCTAAGGGTCTGGCGTTGCTGTGGCTGTGGAGCAGGTTGGCAGCTGCAGCTCCAATTCAACGCCTAGCCTGGGAACTTCCATGTGCC
>PVHT021183671.1:760270-779431 GCA_004024745.2 Catagonus wagneri | reverse complement strand
GGGCAGGATATGGTCCTGGTGGGCGGGGCTGGTCCTGGTGGGCGGGGCTGGAACTTCTGAGACTCTCCGGAATCTGCCTCCAGCCCTTCCAGCTTCTAGAGGCACTACGTGCTCAGTGATCCTGCCTCACATCATGTTTTCTCCCCAGCTTCCAGCCTCCCATCCCCTCCTTCCTGTTCTGTCTTCAAGCTCCCTCTCCCTGCCTCTTACCAGGACCCTGTGATGACCTTTAGGGCCACCCAGAAAATACAGGGTCATCTGCCATCTCGAGATCCTTAAAGTAAGCCCACCTGCAAAGTCCCTTTTTTGTCGCGTAAGGTCACTCACTCACAGGTTCCAGGAATCAGGATATGGAATTGGGGATGTTCTCCCATCCCCCACATGGGAATCAGGACTTGGACGTGTTTGGGGACAGTTCTGTGTATAACAGGAGAAATTCATGAATTGACACACCTTGAGCCCCTGTGTCAGCTCGAGTCTCTGTCCGAGATCCGAGAGTCTGAAGCTGACACGGGGCGGCACAGGGAGGGCTGGCCACGTGGGCGGGACTGTGGGCACCAGCCCCCTCCCCTCTCTGTTCCAGGTGGGCTGTTCGTGGCTGGCATCAACCTGACGGAGAACTTGGAGTACGTCCTGGGGCACCTCGCTGGGTCCCTGGAGAGGATGACGCTGCCCAGCCTGCCCTACCTGGATGCGTGGGTGCGGGCTCAGTGCCCAGGGCCTGGCGCCCGCTGCACCAACATCATCGCGGGTGACTTCATTGGGGCTGACACGTTCGTCAGCGATGTCATAAGACTCAACGAGAAGCTGCTTCAGGGCTGAAGGTGTCCTGTGGCGAAGCCCAGCCCGCAGGCACTGCCAGGCTGCTCCTCCATCCTGTGGGGTGGCCACCAGCCACCTGCCTGGGTGGACCGTTGGGACCCCTGGCCTCCTCTCTGAGGCGATGCCGCTTGGTGCACCCTGCCCGGGAGGTCCCGTGTGTCTAGGGAGGCGTCCACGTGTAGGGGGAGATTAAAGGTGATTGTATGTGCCTTCCTCAAGGAGAATTACTTGGATCATGGGTCTGTGTGGGCTTGGCCCAGCTCTGCTGTCTTTGCTGATGGGACAGGCTCAGGGGTGTTCCCTCCCCAGCAGGGGAGAGCAGCAGATAGTGTCCCCCCGGCTCAGGGGATGTGATGTCATGTCCACAGGGCAGGACTGATCGTGTGGGAACCCTACAAAGACAAATATTTTGGAAGATAATGCAGCATCGCCTGTTTCTCATTCTAGTGAAATCGCACCTGTTCCCTTTACCCAGGATTCCTAGGGGTCCGCTGGTTTTCCCTGGCTGTCGTGGGAGTGGAACGTCTGTTTGGGTGTTTGTTACAGAGATAAACGTGAGCCATGCTGTACACGTGCCCTCCCATCCCCAGAGCCCTGCTGTAACCTTTTCTTCGTGCAGGTGTGAGGAAACAAGTGTAAGAAGAGGACGTGAGTGTGAGGGCACGGCTGCAAGCAGTGTGAGGCAAGCGCGAGGACGCAGGGCTAAGCAGAAAGACGCAGGCATAGACACAGCATGAGTGATGCGATGCAGGTGTGACCAGTATGACGCCGGTGTGAGAACACAGGTCTCAGCACAACGGTGCCGGTGTGAGGGCACAGGTGAGACGGTGCAGGTGTGAGGACACAGGCGAGACGGTGTAGGTGTGAGGACACAGGCCTCAGCACAACGGTGCAGGTGTGAGGGCACAGGTGAGACGGTGCGATGTCCATGCCTGCACAGGTACACCGCCCTTGCACCCTCGCCCTCCTCACGACCGTCCCGTGCGTGTACTCACATCCGCTCTCCTCCGCTGCCTCCTCCTCCATCCATCTCCCCAGCACAGCTGTGCGGCTGTCCTGCTCCCTCAGGTGCTGAACCTCAGGTGACCTCTTTTTCTCTGCATTTGGCCTCGTTACCACAGCTGGATCTTGGCCACACCTGTAGCTGTACCTGTTCTCCCAAAGCCCTAGCAGGTGTTTATCTGTTTCCCAACTTGCCCTGAATTCTGTGGTTTCGCTCACTCAGTTTGGTATCTGTTCACTTTGTGTTTTCTTATTTTCTGTGTTCTTGACGCAGTCCATCTGGGGGCCTTGTGGACCCAGGGGAGGCTGCCCCGGGGGGCTCGCTGACCTGAGGATAAAACCACTGACTTGGGAGCCCTCTGCCCCAAAGACGCCCACCTTTGCTGTCCAGGGCTCACACACCAGGACGGTTCTCACCCCGCCCAACACCCATGGCCAGGCCCAGCAGTCCAGGGGCCAGCTCTGCAGCCCAGAGCCCCTGAAACCAGTCAGACTGTCCAGTGCCACGCAGTCTGCCCTGTCCCTCCTGTGCACACTCCGTGGCCTCGTGCACCGTTCCCCTACCCCACACGGGCTCCCCCGGGGCCCTGCACGGTGGCCCGGCTCCTGGACACCAGAACATGCTGCTGTGCAGCGTTCTGCTGCTCTGGGTCGGCTCAGCACCTCCGTAAGTTAAAACCCCCGTGGTACAAGGAGACCTGGTGTTGACACCAGTCCCGAGGAAGGCTGGCCATCGTCCGTGAGGCCTCTGCTCTCTCCCAGATGACAAACTCAGAGGTCCCGGAAACATCTCGTTTTACACACACCTTGGCCACAGGACAGACCCAAGGGTGTCTGTGTGTCCTTGTGTGGCTCATATTCTGGAACATTCCTCCTGCAACGGGATTAGGTTCTTGGGACAGTATTGAACAGGACCATTTAATACACATTGGAAGACTATCCCTTGGGATTACATCAGTCATTTTCCATAAGAAAATCTGCTTCAGCTCTGAGCGAAGACACCTGAAACCCAGAAAGAAACAGGCGATCCCAGGGGCTACCCTCTGGCCTCGACTTTGCTGGTGCGTGCAGGGGAGCGAGCGGAGGCAAGGGCATGTGTTTAATATTCCCCCTGGCCAGTGTCTCCCGCTGGACCTGACCGCGATTACATCACACTTGTGTTGGGAATGGATCAGTGTGGATCATTTAATTATGGGTAATGATTAAAAGACATTAAAGTCAAAAGTGTTTGTGGAGTTTTTTGATAAACATTTGCTTTCTTTCATT
Source organism: Catagonus wagneri (assembly GCA_004024745.2). Taxonomy (NCBI): domain Eukaryota; kingdom Metazoa; phylum Chordata; class Mammalia; order Artiodactyla; family Tayassuidae; genus Catagonus; species Catagonus wagneri. The sequence goes on along the minus strand of PVHT021183671.1, from coordinate 776,341 downwards.
TAAATTGCGTTTTTTATTTTTGGACCCGCCTGCAGCACGTGGAAGTATTCAAGGGCTGAGTTCTGGCAGAAGGATGCTAGCAGGGCAGTTTCCAGGCCTCGTGCGCAGCCCGCCAACAGTGAAGTGCAGCCGGCCACGCATATTCACCTCTTCTCAGCCAGTGTGTGAGCCTGAATTCACTTGCTGAACAAGTAAATAAACCACTGCTAACACCAGGGAGGCTCTCAGCTCTCAAAAGCATCTTGGGACCACCTCCACATCAGATATGTGCTGGGGGTGCCCCTGGGGGCTGCCTGGCCCAGACTTCCTTCCTGTAACAGCGGCCTGCCATCCGTCTACCTGGGCCTGCCCTCAGAGCCCCCAGCATTTCAGGACACAGTGGACCCCAACTGGGAGGGGAGACCCTGTCTGCAGGAGGGTCTTGGGAGAATCGGGGGGGGGGGCGCGTCTTGCACCTGTTCTCACCCAATGCGAGCATGACCCCTCTCTCTGGGGCCCCATGAGACCCTGGGCTCCCCGCCCCAGGCCCCGCCTTATCCTTCTCTCTGGGATCTCCTGGATAAGCTCAAGCCGAAGCTGTCTGGCCCTGCTCCCTCCAGTCCTTGGGTGGGGCTTCTGGGGTTGGAGGCGGGGAGGAGTTGGGCAGTGGGAGGGGGGTGCCGAAGGAAAGGGGATCAGAGGCCAGAACTGACCCCTCACATACTGCAGATGGGAGGAACTGGGGATTGGACCTGGGAGGTGGTAAGCGGTCAGGCCCAGGGACCAGGCTGAAAGGATGCTGAGGGAGCCCCTGGGAACCCGAGGGTACATGGGGGCAGCCACAGCCTGGCAAATGACCGAGCAGGATGCTCCCCACCCACCAGGGCCTTGGCAGTCTGGGAGCCCCTCAGATATCAGGAAGGGGTCTCCGAGGGGGTCTTCTTGGAAGCCGGGCTCCATGACGGGACTCTCTGCAGGTCCACGAGATGCCTGAACTTGTATTTCCCTTGGGGATGGGTTCGTCGGTCTGGCTCTATAGAGGCGGAGCCTCTTCCGCCTGCTGGGCTGTCCTGTTAATTATACCCCTGCACCGCCGCGGGACAGAGCGAGGCCTGGCCGCTGTGACTGTTTGGACACAGTGGACGGAGCACATCCACCCGCCTCCTTCATGGCCACTGCTCGCAGGGCCTCACTGAAGAATCAGAAAGGCTGGTTGGCACAGAGTTTTTAGGGTCTCAAGGCTCGGTCACCCAGAGGAGTCGCTCTCCAGGTGCCCCAGCAGCCACCAGCACCGCGGACTCCTACTCAGAGTCCCACCATCCCCCTGCCAGGTGAGGGGGTGCAGGGAGGGAGCGGCCCCCCACAGCACCTGCTTCTCCTGGAGGCTCTAACACCGCAGCCCTGCCCTGGCCCTTGCGTGTCCGTTCACTCTGGGAAGAGCTTCCGGAACCTCCCGTACGCCGAGTGGCTTATGATGACCTTGACGTTGGCCACTCCAGCCTCGGGCACCACGTCCACCGCCTGCACCGTGGCCTCCTGATGGAGCCAGCTGGGAGGAAGAGACATGTAATGGCAACAGGTACCCCCAAAGGAGCCCTGAGCCAGGGTTTCGCGAACAGCCCGGACGTGGAGAAGGGAGTGTGAAACAGTGCGGCCGCTGGCGTGCGTGGAGGTGAACTGGGACTGGCTGCCGGCACCGCAACACCGCTTCCCCCGCCCTGCGGGGCCTCAGGCTTCACGCGAAGCCCCCCCCCCGCCCCCCAGCGCCAGCCACGCACCTCAGCTGCGCCCCCGCCAGCCGGACGCGGAGGGTGAGCACCCGCCTCCCGGTGGCTCTCAGCACCGCGTCCTCCAGCTTGGCTTTCAGCTCCTCCAGCCCGAGCCCCAGGAGGGCGGACACGGCCACGGCGTGCGGTCCCACGGGTCTGTACCTGCGGGGGCGGCGGCGGGCCCGGCTTAGAGGGGCACCCGGGCCAGGGTCCACCGCCCCGGCCCCGGTTTGTTTCAGGTGAGGACGCGGCCCCGCCCGGCGTTGAAGGGAGGCAGTGGGAAGAGAGCTGTGTGTTCGGGGCTGGGATGCAACACGGGCGGGCGTGCGGGCGAGGGGGCGAACACACAGCCCCTAAGGCGCGCTCCGCTGGGTGGGCCCTGGGTCACCGCGCGGACCTGCGGCAGGGGGGCAAGGGCGCTCACCGGGGCACCAGGTCCACTTTGTTGTGAATCTCCAGGACGCTGTCCAGGAGCACGGCCGGCAGGCGCAGGCCCCGCAGGGCCGATAGGACGCTGTCCTTCTGCAGCTCCGTCTCGGGGTGGCTCAGGTCTCGCACGTGGACGATCAGGTCCTGGGACCAGGTGGGCCGGGCCGTCAAGGGGCGTGGGGTCCACGGTGCCCACCCCCCACCCAGGAGGGAGCGCCAGGCCGGGAACGGGGCTCTGAGGGCACCCCTCAAGCGGCCGGGGATGTAGCTGCCGCCGAGCGGGGCCACGGGCCCTGAGACTGCAGAGCTGGACTGTGGGCACAGAGGCCCTGCCCCCTTGCTCGGGATTCGCCCTGGGTGCTCTCCAGGCACCTGGACCGAGGGGCCCTCGAGCACACCCTGGTCTCCTGCCCCACGGGTACGGCTACACCTGGGTGCAGCCCGTCACCGGCACCCGGTCACCCACGGCTGCTCCCAACAGTGCTCTGGGCTGGTCCGTTTTTCCGGGAAAGCTTCTAGTTCCCATTTGAACGGTGTTTCTCCTTATCTCGTGTTTTATAGGCAGCTCTTATGCAACATTTGGAAAATACAGAAAAGGAGGAAATAACAGCCCAGGGTAATTCTGCCATGGAAAGGAGGTGGCCCTTTATGATTTGGGGGACTCACTTCTGGGACCCTTTTTGAGAGGACCCTAACCTTTACTTAATGTTTCCTTTCGAAGTTGTAGAATTTCAGAAACATGCAAAGTCCTAACCCTGTGCTTGTGATGCTGTGGCCTCTAGGTCCCCAAGAGTCTGTCACACTCGAGCCTCACCTGCTGACTACACCCCAGACTCTGTGAGGTTCACTGTCTCTCCCTCGTGACCTGTCCTGGGGCCCCCAAAAGGAACCCCCTTCGGCTGGCATTTGCTTTAGAAAACAGCAGGCACCTGCTCCCTGGAGTGGTGGGGGAGGACTCAGCTTGTGAGGCCACCTGTGATGGGACCGGGACCCCACGGATTATGTTGCGGGGACCAGCCCCTCACTGTGTGTGTTGTGAGGGGACCAGCCCCCCACCGTGTGTGTTGTGATGTGGGGACCAGCCCCCCACCGTGTGTGTTGTGAGGGGACCAGCCCCCCACCGTGTGTGTTGTGATGTGGGGACCAGCCCCCCACCGTGTGTGTTGTGAGGGGACCAGCCCCCCACCGTGTGTGTTGTGATGAGGGGACCAGCCCCCCAACCGTGTGTGTTGTGATGCGGGGACCAGCCCCCCACCGTGTGTGTTGTGAGGGCACCGGGCCCCCGTTTGCTGGTATCCGAAATGACGGGGCCACGGCCCCTCCCGGCTCACCGATTGGGCCACGTCCTCCAGGGTGGCTGAGAAGGACTCAATCAGGCTGTGGGGCAGCTGGGACAGGAAGCCGACGGTGTCCACATAGATGACAGTCATGCGGGAGGGCAGCGACCCTGCATGGGCCGTGACGTCCAGCGTGGCAAAGAGCCGATCCCGGGGCTGGATGGCAGCGTCCCCCGTCAGGGCCTTGATCAGCGTGGTTTTTCCTGCAGGTCAGTCACAGGAGGACGCACCTCAGACCCGTGGACCTCGTGGCGTGGACCTGCAGGTCAGTCCTAAGAGGATGCACCCACCGTGGACCGCGTGGCGCCTCAACCACTGACCACAGGCCGCTGGGGGTGGGCCCGGGGCTGGTCTCTGAGCCCAGAAGCCTCTGCAGGACCCTGGCAGTGCCAGGCTCAGGTGCTCAAAGACACAGCTGCCACTGTGTAGGCTTCCAGGTAAAAGGGACCAGGGCCAGGGGCACGGGCACCTGTGTAGACGACAGTGCTGGTGTACACAGAAGGGATGTGTGTTGAGTGTGTGTGTGAGAGAGAGAGAGGTGTGGCGTGGGTGTCTGTGTAGACAGGGTGCTGGGGTCGGGTGGGTGGAGTGTGTCAGGTGGGGCAGGTGTCTATGTAGACAGGTGGTGGTGGAATCAGGTGATCAGTGTGAGGTGAGGTGGATGTCTGTGTAGACGGGGGGAGGGTGTAGACAGGCAAGACCGTGTCCTGGGGTGGCCCCCTCCTCAGCCTTTCCTGACAAAGTGGATGCTCTCTCCACCTGACCCCAAGTTCAGGGTCACAGCGTCCAGCCGAGGATGGCCCACTGGTGACCTCTGGGTACTAAGTCCTATCCAAAGTCCACGGAAGCTGGTGACTGTCCCTGCCATGGAGTGACCAGGTAGGTCAGCTCAGCCTGGATGCCCACTGCTCAGCCCGCGACCCCAAATCCTCAGCAGTGGCTGTCAGGACCAGCCGGCCGCTCACTGGAAAACTCAGAGACTGAGAGGGGCCCCCACACCCTGTGAGTGACTCCGCCAGAGCACGTCAGGTTTCCTGGCATGCGTGGAGTCATGCCCGCTCACACACGTTTGTGATTGTTATTTTTTTTGTCTTTTTGCCTTATCTAGGGCCACACCCACGGCATATGGAGGTTCCCGGGCTAGGGGTCTAACAGGAGCTGCAGCCACCGGCCTTCGCCACAGCACAGCAACGTGGGATCCGAGCCGCGTCTGCAACCTACACCACAGCTCAGGGCAACGCCGGATCCTCAACCCACTGAGCAAGGCCAGGGATCGTACCCGCAACCTCCTGGTTCTTAGTCGGATTCGTTAACCACTGCGCCACGACGGGAGCTCCATGTTTGGGATGGTTAAAGCCTGGAGGCACCACAGCTTTCTGATCAGGGTTGCGAGATGTTCCCTCCAGCTTTTGGAGGCCGCGGGCCTGAGGCAGGGAGCAGCGCCACCACATTGGCTCTCCTGAGCTCCCGGCGGGGCGGGGCCTGCCCGGAGCTCTGCAGGCGCCTGTGCACTGAGTCTCGGTGGGGGAGGGGCCAGGCGCTTCCCACTGAGTCCAGGGCGCCGCCTGTGACTGCAGGGCTTTGTGACCCTAAAGGACACCTGAGTGCTGTCACTCACATACAGCATTCCCAGCGTGCTCATGAAGATGGACCTTAAAACACACTAAGTTCTACTTTATAAAGTCTGAATTTTTGGATTCCTTTAACACTACGTCCTTTGTACATGGACTTAGAAATGAAAAATGTCCAGTTCCCTCTCTCTCAGCGTCAGGAGGACACCGGCTAAGAGGGGCATGAGCCCTCCTCCCGGCCCACCGCAGACACACTGGGCACCTGCTGTGGCCTCCCCAACGCCGGGGACAGGCGCACACCCGGCCTTTGCACCGCACCCGAGCCCCCGGTAAACACTCGCCGTCGCGGCCCTGCGGGTGGACCCCCTGAAGTACAGGGGGCACGGCTCACCGCAGTTCGTGTACCCGACCACGGAGACCACCGGGAACTCCCGCCGCCTCCGCTGCCTCCCCAGGAGCAGCCTCTTCGCGCGCAGCGTCTCCAGCGCTCGCCGGATCCTCCGCTCCCTGTCCTTCAGGAGGCGCTGTTGCACCTGCAGGGACGCCTCCCCTGCAGACACCAGGGGTCAGTGAGCCCACACGGGAGGACAGAGGCCGAGCCACGGGGGTCCCTGGAGGGGTGTGCACGGGCTGGCTCCTGGGGGCCCCCAGCCTGCTCGCCCAGCAGCCACAGCCTGACACCCGTTCCTAGACATCTCTGCCGCGCGGACAGTGGACTGGCTGTACGCTGACCGTGAGCCCTGACGTCAGATGTCTGGTCTCCAGGGCTGCCAGGGGATGAAGGTCCGTGGTTTTAAGGCGCTGGTTTGCGGTCCTTCCTTACCGCCACCCCGGGAAGCACCCTGATGCCCAGCTTTGTCAGCACTTGACCACAAAGGAGGCCCGCGGACAGCCCTGGCCCCGTCGGGGCCTCTCAGGGACACTGTCCCCCTTTTAGGGGCGGCCGGGACAACCGCCTTCCGAGTGCCCGCTGACAGGACCTCCGTTGCCTTACCTGGCCCCATGATGTAGCGAGAGCCGCCGCCTCGCCCGTCCGGGCGGCCAACATCACTTTTCAGGTGGGACCTGGCGTGGAAACGGTGGGCTCAGCGGATGTGCACATGCGCGCCCAACGTCAAACCCGGGACGGAGGACGCAGCCTGGGGCGGGGCGAGGGGAGCGGCGTCCGGAAGGAGGCAACAGGCTCGCTGGGGCCTCCCTCGGCGGAACCCTCCACCAGCGGGGCACGGAGGGTGCGGAGCTGGGTGGCATTCCCCGTGGGGGACCTGCCCAAGCAGACATGCTGCTTGGCCCGCCCCCCACAACCCGGGGGTCCCAGCGGCCACATTCTGCCCTCACCACCTCCGGCCACAGTCCAGATATGTCAAAAGAAGGGGCCCCTCCGCCAGAGCTGGCTCTCTGCAGGCACCTGAGCAGCGGGAGCTCGGCCAGCGCCACCTGCAGCCGCGCCTCCTTCGTGCGCGCATTGCAGCGGAAAATGTGCAGAACCACCGTGAATCGGTCGAACACCTGTACGCCCCAGGCGGCTTCCAGTTCTGTCTAGAAGAGGAAGGAGCGACGGGGCTGGTCTGCGGTGACTCAGGCCCCCTGGACCTGTGTCCCCACAGCAGGACGCTGACCGGGGGCGGGGGAGGGGGGGAACCGCCAGCCCCCCCCCACCGCTACCTTGGTGGGCGTGGCTATCCGCTCCACGTTCAGGAAGACGGCGGAAACTCCCTGGGACCCCCTGATTTTCTCTGGGGAAAGAGGCCGCCCATCAGACTGCGCGCCCGCGATGTCTGTCGGGGATGGACCTGAACTTGGCCATGTTCCCAGGACATGACTCTCTCTGCGTGCCGTATTCGGCGAGCGTGGGTCGGGGGGTCCATCGGGGAGGACCGCGTCCATCTTCAGGGGCACAGGTCTCACATGAGCCTGAGGGGACTGAGCACCTTTTAGACTCCAGGTGAAACTCAGGCGCTAAGCACCCTCCCCGGCGTGTCTCCTGCTCTGAGCTGTGAGCCAGGCAGCCGTGTGGGGTGCGGTCTCCGGGGGTCACACACAGCGCCCACACTCTGGGGCCCTGAGAGCGGGTGGTGGGCTGGGCTGCAGAGCTGACATGCGCCCAGCTCCCTCAAGGTCCCGATGCCCAGGGCCTCCTCTGAATTCTGATGCAGACCTGGTGGCCTTCTTATATCTGACCCAAGTTGCTCTGAGGCCCAGAGGGGCAGTCGTGCTTGCTCCCTTTCTGGAAGGGGAACGGGAACACGTGCGCTGGACCCACCTGTCAGGCGCTCCAGGGTCCCTTTGCCGAAGATTAGCCTCCTGTCTGGCGTCTTGATGGGCACCACCGCCGTGTCCACCACTGACCAGCTGTCCAGCGTGTGCACCAGTGCCTGGGCCTCTGCAACCTGCCACTCGGCTTTGGGGAGAGACAGGCCAGTGTGAGGTCACTTTCTGGCCAGGTCAGTCCTGGCCATGTCCAGCCCTGCCTACACAACGGTGCCAAGGAAGAACCTGAATCAGCATTTGCTTGAGACGCAGCTCTGTCCTTCTGGGCAGACTGTCAGCGGGCAGGCAGGGCAGGGTGCCCACGCGTCCTGGGCTCTGAGCCCTGATGGGGGTGGACAGGGCGGACTCAGGTCTGGAGGGACCGGGGCCTGGGGGGGAGGGCTGGAGGAAGGCTCTGCAGGGACCCTGGTTTGTTCCCTGGTTCTGAGTAGCTTTTTTTTGGCCTTGTCCCCAGTATATGGAGACTGAGTCCTGATCACAGGACCGCAGAAGGCATTCAGGCCTCACCTCCGTGTCACTAAGGTCTGCTCACAGCAGTTCCTTCCACCTCATGGACTGCATCCAGGTACCAAGAGACACTGCGTGTGACACTGATACTGAGGGATGCATAATGTGCACTTGTCCAGACCCACAGCAAGCATGAGCCCCAAGACAGTCTGTGGACCCTGGGTGATGGTGACATGTCCCTGTGGGTTCATCGATGGTAACAAATGCATCATCTGGTGAGGGTGTTGATGGGGCAGGAGGTGCGTGTGTGTATAAGAGGAATTTCTGTACCTGCCTCGCAGTTTTGCTGAGAGACCCAAACTGCTCTTTAAAAAAATAGTCTAAGAAAAATTTTAAAAAGGCTGACACGGGCTACAACGTAAAAAAACCTCAAAAACACACTCCTCAGACAGTAAAGACCATGTATCATCTATTCCACTTATGTGAAATGTCCAGGTCAGGACCATCCATAGGGACAGAAAGCCCCTGGTTACCAGAGGCTGGGGGACCGATGTGGGGGGAGATGGGGGAGGCCTGCTGTTAAGGGTACAGGGTCTCCTGTAGTTGTGGAACTACACAGAGGTGGTGGCTGCACAGCGCTGCGAATGTACTAAATGCCTCTGAATTGCATCCTAAGTGGTTCATCTTATGCTCTGTAAACTTCATCTCAGCAAAGCGCTAACAAAAGAAAGGGAGGAAAGGATTAAGGTGACCCCCTGCTCTGCCACCGCGGGCCCCTGCTGTGCTTAAACCCTGAGTCCCTGTTCCGACCTGAGGCCTTGCATGGCCTGCACCACTGGAGTGACCAGGTTTTAACAGCCCCCCAAACGCCTGCAGGCAGTGGTCCCGGGAGGCCCCAGGACATGCTCGTTCAGGAGCCCTCTCTGGACACTGTCCCTATTTATCTGTGGGGTCCCTCTCCCCAGGCCATCCAGACTCACCCTAGTGCGATGGCCCCCTCCCCGCCCACATCCATCTTCCTACTGGGTTTTGAACACAGCACTCAGGCCAGATGGCAGGCTCCTGCCCGCGTGTCTGTTGCCCCCACCTCCCAGTCCGACTCGGGTGGGGACAGTGGGGTTCCTGATGGGTGAGGGCACTGGATGCTGGACCCAGGTGAACAGTGGCTCAGGGACTCAGCAGTGCTCGGTTTCGGTTTCTGCTACAAATGGCGTGTGAACACCTTTGTACACAATCTTGGGCTTAGTATTCAGTGATACAGAGTGAAACGCGTCTGGTAAATGGCTCAGAGCTCCGGGACACAGGGACACTGTGCACACCGGCGTCACAGCTGGATTCTTTTCCTTTCCGGATGGGGAGGCTGCGGAGGAAGCAGGGCAAAGCGATAACCCAGGGCGCGGCTGAAAGGGGAGGGGGCCCAGGACACGCACTGTGGAAGTGTGCTCGGGTAAAGCGACCCTGCCCAGAATTAGGATTTACAGAAGTGCGGCGGAGCTGTGACAGTGCAGGCCGAGTTGGGAGGGGGCGGTCCTACCTCCGAGTCCCGCCCCCAGAAGCCCCGCGCTACGGACGCCAGTCATCGGCGGCCCGCCCCTAAGATCCCCGCCCCGGTTCTCCCTGCCCTCTGAGCTTGAGCCCCAGGAGTCCCGCTCCAGAAACCCCGCCCCAGATTTCCGCAGCCTTAGTTACCCGGGCCCCGGCACCCGACCTTAGGAACTCAAGCCCTCGGAGTCAGGCCCCATAAGCCCCGCCCCTTGCGTTCCCGCCCTATGAGCGCCAGCCCTCGGAGTCCCGCCCCAGCATCCCCGCCCTATGAGCGCCAGCCCTCGGAGTCCCGCCCCCCGCGGCCCAGCCCGCGGCCCAGCTCCCAGTTACCTCGGGTCCCTTGTGGCTTCCCGGGTCCCCACTTGACCTCAGGGTGAATCAAGAACACGCGCTGGGTCCCCGCCGGCAACAGAGGGTCCCTCCTCAGCAATTCTTCCTCCTCCTCTTCCTCCGCATCTTCTGGCTCCTCCTGCTTCTCTTCTGCCTGACTTCTCCAGCCATTCGCACCTGGGCCCCACCTTCCACCCCCTCGCCCCTCTGGGCCTCCCGCACCCCCGCGGAAGGCGGCGATCGTGCGCTTGGGGCAGGACAGCAGCAGCGGCGCCGCCTTTGGAGCCCCGCAGCCGCGAACCACGCGGGAGATCCCGGCTCCCCGGCGGACGGCGGCCCGCAGGGCCCACATTCCGCGAGCGCCCTTAAGCAATGGGGCGGAGCTTCGGGGGGCGTGCTCCCTGGAGGGCTGCCCATTGGCTGCCCGAGTCACGTGTTCACTCCCGCCTGATTGGTGCTCGTGGTCCGGGTGTCCCAGAGGCCGCCTCCCGGGTCTTGCTTCTTTTTTGCCTGGATGTCAGTGGCTGTGCCTCAGGAGCAGAGCCGGGCCTGGTACCCAACCTGGCGGCTCTTCCCCACAGTCACCATCTCCCCGCGCCCCGCCCCAGCGCAGGGTAGGAGGTCTGGTCCTCGAGGTCTAGTTCTGTCCGTTGGAGCCCCGAACTCTGCCTTGAGGGGTGCGACTGCTGCCCGGGGAGTCCCAAACTGTGCCTTAGGTGTCCGAGTGCGTCTCGGGTGTCCCAGACCCTCCCTTCAGGGTCCGAAGGCAGCCCCGGCGGGTCCTAGACCTTGCCTTCGGGGTCTCAGTACCTCTCCGGGGTCCCAGACCCTGCCTTAGGGGTCCGAGTGCAGCCCTTGGGTCCCAGATCCAGTCTTGGGGGTCCAAGCTCTTTTCTGAGGATTCCAGACTCTGCCTTGTGGGGGAGTCTGAGTGCAGCTGCGGGGATTCTGAACTCTGCCTTAGAGCACTCCGGGCCCAGGCCCTACCTTAGGGGTCCGAGTGCAGCCCTAAGGCGGTCCTGGACCCTGCCTTGGGGGTCTGAGTGCAACGAGGGAGGGGGCTCTGCCCGTGGCCAAACTGCCCGGCTGGTCGATGCACTGGTGTGTGACGACCCCACTGCTGGACAGATCATCTCGCAGGAGGTGTGGGTGTGAATGTCGACGTGGGTGTGGATGTGGGGGTGTGAGATGTGCGTGTGGATGTTTTTGTGGATGTGGGCGTGTATGTGGGTGTGTGATGGGTGTGGATGTTTTCGCAGATGTGGGTGTGTGATGAGGGGTGATGTGGAAGGATGTGATGTGACCCCCCCATCTGGGCCCCGCCTTTCCGAGCTCTCATCTGCACTGGGTAGTCTGGAGCTCCGCCCCTTTCTCTAAGACCCGCCCCCAGGAATGGACCGGGCCTTGGCTCAGGAGCTAGAGGCCAGACCCGGACAGATGAGGAAGAGGCCGACAGCACTTCCCCAACCTCCGCTACCCACTCCTGCTAGTCCGGTTCTGCAACATTCCCGGAGCCTGAGTGCCCTGCCTGGTCGGAGGGGCGGGGGCTGGGGGTTGGGGCGGGGCTTTCCTCCAGCAGGACTGTGCAGTCAGCACCTCTGCCCGCCCACCACTCTCTATTCATGGGTTTTCCACCCCGTCTGGAAAAGCGGAGCTCTGGGGCGCCTGCAGCCCAAGGCTGGGCTGGCCGTTCGGGCTGCTGGTGCAAGGACCCTGCCTGGGTCTTGGTGGGGACGACTGCCCCGATGTGTGCAGACAGCCCCTCCCTCGGTGGAAAGAGCTCCAGAGGCAAGGAGGGCTCCACCCAGCTCGCCCAGGCGCCCACAGCTCAGAAGGGGGAACTCAGGGGCTATCAGGCACCGGGCGCCCGCGACCTGGGGCTGGGCCTCCGTCAGCGTCCGTCAGGCTCCAGGTCCTCTTTCTCCACCAGCATCCGGGTCTCCTTGCAGGCGCTGACCTCCCGTCTCTGCTCTCAAGAGGGACTGAGTCTTGGGGTCTGGGGGGCAGCCCTGCCCTGGCTGGTCCCGCAGGGGGTTCTGGCCGCTCTCCCTGCAGGGTCTGTGACACCGTTGTGTCTCTGAAGACTCAGATTTCATCCGAGGAAGACGTCATCATGGAGCCGTCCAGCCCGGAGGATGCATCCCGGCTGTGGGGGGGGGGGCTCTGGGCCGCGGGTGCAGGGGTACTGGTGGGTCTGGAGAGGATGTCGCAGGGGATGGAGGCCCTTCTGCCCCCGCCCCCAGGCCCGGGTCTCCAAGTGACCTCTGCCCGGGGTGGGGGATGAAGGGGGCTTCTAGGCAGGACCCTCACCAGGGGCTCAGCCCTGGCTGATGACCTGCTGCCTCTGTGGGCTGGTCGCCTGGGGGTTGGCCCGGCTGTCAGCACACCCCCACCCCGCGCATCCCAGCCACCCTAGTGCTCCGACCGCTGCGTGGACCCAGGCTCAGGTAGGGTGTCAGGTGTGTCTCCAGGCCTGGGCCCGAGCGGCCCAGAGCACTGGGTCTGGGGTGCCCTGGGGTCCTCAGTGCCTGTCATGGCTCCCACCTAAGGCTCCGACCCCCCGGCCTGGGATGCAGCGGGGGGTCTCAGTGAGACCTGTGGGTCTGGGCGGCCCTTGGTGGAACAGGTGCCCCGTGCAGACCCGATCCCATGTGGTCAGTGCACCAGCCCAAGCGTTCCAGGCAGGAGTGTGGCCGGCTTGCAGGAAGGCCCTGCCCCAGGGTCTTAGCCTCTGTGTGTCCTTGTGTCCCTGACACAAGGGACAGCTGTGGTGGGCGTTGCCACCACGTGTGTGTCTGGTGGCCTCTGCGTGTGGATAACCCAGGCCCTGGGGTCCCAAGTCTGCAGGGCTGGCAATGGCCCGTCATCCACATGCACTGATCTGACCCCACACAGGGATCAGGGCATGTGACCTCTGATGCTGGACCCACCCAGGTGCCCACTCCTGCTGGCTGACCGCTGCACTGGGCTGGGCAGGCAGGTTCTAGAACAGCTCTGACCCCATCCACGGAGCTCAGTGCAGGGTGCTGGGCAGTCCTGCGAGGCACTGGCCCTGCTATCGGAGCAGCTTGTGTCCAGCAGCATGACCCCAGCTGCCGAACAGAGGGACTCACCCCCCGAGGTCTGGGCAGTGGCTGTTTGATTAAACTGGCCCGTGCCCTGGGCTCGTTGGCCGCCTCCCCCGGACGCGCGGGGCAGGGTCCTCCTGGAGCTGGGGGTGCCAGGGGGACGTGGGGGGTGGATATCAGGCCTGTTTGTCTGTAGGGCTCTGTTTGTCACAGATAGACGGACTGCAGGAGGCCGGCCGCCGGGGGCAGTGTGGCCAGAGCGTAGGCCACACGGCCCAGGAGTGACGGGCTGCTGGAAGCCCCCAGGACCAGGCCCCGTGACCCACGCCCGGCTGGCTCCCCGCCCCCGAGGGCCACAACCTCGTGGGGCCTCCCCACAGTGACGCTGGTGACACTGCCGTCTGTCACCCCGTGGAACTGCGTTCAGAACTCCTGCTGCTCTGTCTGGTTGTGTCATCAGCAGAGCCTGTGGCTGAAAATCCTCAGGTTTTTTATTTGAAAATACAAACGTGATCTCATAAAACATTTTTAAACAGCTCTGCACTGCAAATAGAAGTTAACTTTACATGTTCTGTACATTTACACAACGACGTTCACAGAAGCTGGTGTGGGTGTGCCCTCTGGCGGTGGCGTGCCCTCCTGGGGATGTTCGTGCAGGATGGAAGCTTCTGGGGCTCCTGGAATGTTCCTGACGACCACAGCCCACCCACGGGACGCTGCCCGCCGCCCACCCTGAGGGAGAGCAGACCGGTTCCCTCTAGGGAGATCCGTCAGCCGGGACAAGGGGGAGTCTGCAAACACCAGGACGCGAGAGCCAGACAGCAGGGCCACGGCCATCCTGATTCCCAGGGAAGCCCTGGACCTGAGCCCCCCACCCCCAGGCCAGGCCCGGGTTCCCACGCGAGTGCGTCGGCCCCTCCAGGACGGGTGGGACACGCACCTCTGTGCCCACCTCTGACCAGCTTCCGTGTGAATAAATAACAACTATCATTCCATCAAACGCACTTCACTTTCTGTAAAAGACACAGCTCTGCCGCCAGTTTGCTTTTGACACAAAAGCCCCTGCCTCCAGCGGGCCGCACAGACGCCCAGGGGTGGGTCACAAGGGCTGCAGGTCGTCATCCCCGCACTCGTACAGGTCGACGGTGCCCAGGCTGGATGGCGCCTCGAAGAAGGGCCTCTGGGCCAGCGGAGACCGCAGCGCGCTCAGCTTCTGGTCCACAGGGCTGAGCTCGGCCTCATACCTGCAGGGAGGGGCGCGGTGAGGACGTGCAGGGGCCGGGGCGCCACCCGCGCTCAGCTGAGCAGGGGTGCTCTCCACACCTCGAGGTGTCACCTGTGCTGCGTGACGTGTGGCCTCGGCAGCTGCAGCTCTGAGCTCACGGCATCCGGGCCCAGAGGCCTCTCTGGTGAATCCTACCTATCGGGGGAACGAACACATCCCTGACACAAACTCTTCCAGAAAACGGCAGGAGGAGCCCCGCTGTTCCAGGGGCCATGACCCCAAAGTCAAAGCCGTTGTCGGGGGCCAGCATGACCTCCACACGAAAACAGGACAGTGTCTCCAACAGACGCCAAGAACACACAGAAAGGACACTGCATCACGGGGGGAGGACCAGGGGTTGCAAGGCCACTTCCACCGTCAGGAACCACTTAGCACCACTCGCTGAAAGAGCAGGCAGAGGACCTGCGTGGCCAGAGCACCCAGCAGAGTTCAGGATTCAATGTCTCCGCAAACTGGGGTAAAACGCTTGTCCTCACGCCAAGGGGCCAAGGCCAGGCCACCTCCCGTCACCTTGTTTATTCAATGTTGTGCTGGGTGTCCCAGGAACCCACGGCCACAAGGAAACATGACGCCCACAAGACAGAGAGGAACTGCCCCAGGTTGGACGTCACCTCATCTCTCACTACAAAACCGCCAAGAACCTATAAAAAGGCTTAGCTAACAAGCGCACTTGATAAAACAGAAGACGAACAAACCGCCCGTATCCGAGGCACCGGTGAAGCCGTGGGAGGGAAAAGCTAACACAGCCTCTTCAGTCCTCAAAACTAGAAAGTACTGAAGCACACAGCTCAGAAAACACGCAAAGACCAGTACGCTGAGAACCACCAGATACCGACGGCAGAGGAGGCTGAAGACGTACATAAACAGGGCACTCGCGTGGACCAGGAAACTCTGTGTCACTAAGATGTCAACTGTCCCACAGGCCGCGCTCAGTCCTCAGAACTGCAGCACAGTATTTCACAGAAACAGACGAGCTCATTCTTAAACTTCCACACTGAGGCAAAGGAACCAGCACCACACTGAAGAACCTGGCTCTCCGCACGCGATGCCAGCACCCGCCGAGCCGCAGGAAGCAGGACCAGGCGGCGGGTGAAAGGACGGTCACACCGACCAGGGGGACAGAGGGTCCCAAGACCAAGCCTCGCAGTGGTCGAGCGGTCACAGGCCGATTCTCACCACCCGGGGCCGGCCCAGCCCAGTGAGCGTCCCCACAGGCTGTTCCGGGGGCCTCAGGCCGATCCCACGGAAGCTGAAGCAACGGGAGGGACCCAGACGGTGCTGAGCAGGACCAGGGGGAGGCCTTGCTATGCGACCGCACTGCCCACAGGCCACGGCGGCCCAGACAGCGCTGTGCGGGGGACGGACCCAGCAGCAGGACGGAGTCGGCTCAGGGATGGCCTCACAGGCGGCCAGCTGACCACAAACAAAGACGGCGGTCTGGCAGCTTCGTCAGGCGGCCCTGGAGCAGGTGGGCCAGGCCGCGCACCCCAGCAGATCAGAGGACCCAGAGGAGAAATGGACAATCCAGACATGCAGCACAAAGTCTGCGGCTTTGCATCAGGCCCGGCTGCTTGCACCGCGAGCACAGCCGTGAAAGCAAGCGGACCAACGGCGCTGGCCACCGTGAGAAGACATGGCCTCAGGAAAATGGAAGAGGTGGCACAGAGCGGGAGGAAACATTGAGGTCACCCAGCTCCCGCAGGACCTGTATCCGGAGGGCAGAAAGAAGCCCCCAGACTCAGTAACGGGAAAACAGCCACCAGGGAGAAAGGAGCAGGAAGAGGCGTGACCTCAGCACAAGGCCCAGAGGACAATCAAGGCCGGGGCGAGACCCTGCTCCACACTTCAGAGGGGCTGCCCTCCCGGGTGGGTGGGGGCAGAACGAGCGTGCGGCTGACCTTCCACCTCTGGGGGTGGGGCGGCAGTGCCTCCGGGGCTGTTCCTGGGTGGGCGGGGCGTGTGCCACCCGCGGTGTCGCGGCCCGGGCCCAGTGGCCCGCTTTGTGCAGCAGTGTTAGGTGAGCAAGCCTCCCCCCCACCC
>PVHT021183671.1:744995-755157 GCA_004024745.2 Catagonus wagneri | reverse complement strand
CAGTGTCCTCCTAAGAGACAGACGATGAGACCCAGACACAGAGGAGAAGCCACGGGAAGGCTCTGAGAGGAGGTCCTCCTGGATGAGGGGCCCTCCATCCAAGGACAGTGTCCTCCTAAGAGACAGACGATGAGACCCAGACACAGAGGAGAAGCCACGGGAAGACGGAGGCAGAGACGAAAGGGAAGCAGCCACCAGCCCAGGGCCGCCCGGAGCCCCCAGAAGCTGGAAGAGGCAGGAAGGACCCTCCCCTGGAGCCTCTGGAGGCAGCCCCCAACGCTCTCCCCAGGAGAGCTCCCGGACATGAGGACTCAACAGAGCAGACAGGAGGTCACATGGACGTGGGTGGCAGGAGAGGGGCTGCAGGGCTGGGGGACTTGGCCACCTGCAGCCTGTGCTGGGAGCAGTTCCTGCTGAGTCCACAGCCCAGGTCAGAGTGGAGACCACACGTCTCACTAGGGCCGCAGCTGAGAGGGACCTTCAGCCGCGGGAGCCTTGCAGGGCGAGACCCAGAGACACGGGGAGCAGCCGGCGGGGCCACACCAACCACAGATACGGCACATGCCGAGAGTCAAGAAACGCGCCCGTGGTGAAGCTGTGACACAGAGACGCGCAGGTCCAGGCAAAGGCTCCACCAGGTGGAGACCCTCGCATGTGGAGCTGCATCGCGCTTCGTACACGCAGGCCTCCTGCTCTCTGGGCACGGGAGGCGGGGGTGGTGACCTCTCGTAAGAGGGTACTTACGGTCACCTGTCCCAGCTGCAGCTGCAGTGAGGCCCGGAAGCCCCTGCCCGGCTCCTGTGCCCAGAGCCACGACAGCTCCCGGGCCGCAGGCAGAGGCCGAGCCAAAGCCCTCTGACAGCTCCACTCCCCTGCCCCAGGGCATGGCTCCTGGGCTGTCACGGCCCGGCCACACCCGGTCCCACCGGAGCGCGGTCCCGAGCAGCCTCGGTACGGCGCCCGGAGCTGCTTCGCCCAGCACGTCCGCCCACAGACAGGCCTGTCTGCACGTGCTGTTGTGTGTCCCGTGTCCACACTGTCCTCACGTGTCCTATCGTATTTCCCACGTCTGGCTTGCTCCCACGCTGCCCCGTGTCTGCACCGATCCCACGTGTCCTGCATGCGCTCCGTGTCTGCCCCACTCTGTTCACGTCCTGCCCTGTGTTCCATGTCCGCCCTGCTCCCCACGTGGCCTGTGTGTGCCCCTGTCCCCCGCGTGTCCTGCAGTGAAAGTGTCCTGGAAGGGCTTGGCTGAAGGAGGTGACCAGAGAGCAGTACAGAGCGCCAGTTCTGGAGGCTGGGGGAGGCGGCCACACTGGTGTCACCGGAGGGAGCAGGGCCAGTGTCCCCGCCACCAGGGCTGGCGTACTCACCGTGGTCGTTGTGCCGGGCCAGGTCCCGCGCGTCGATGCGCAGGTCGTGGTCGGTGTCCAGCTCCCAGAACTTGCAGTAGATGACATAGAAGTGCTCGTAGGAGAAAAACTCCGTCAACTGGTTGATGTCCGCCTCCTCTTCCAGCAGCGCCACGTTCTGCCAGGACAAAGCCAGGACGCTGCAGCCAGAACCCTGTGCAACGGCCGAGGCGGGCGGGCCTCCCTCGGGGGAACCCAGGAACCTTGTCTCGTGAGGGAGAGCTCAGCGCTGGTGGAGACTGGGCGGGGGGTCGAGAGCACAGCGCCGTGGGGGCTGCGCCTGTGTCAGGGCCGCCAGATGGCTGTGAAGTGCAGCACCGGGCAGAGGCTCCCTGGCAGGCACTGGTGACGCAGGGGAGGCGGCTGCACCCTTGCCGCCATGCCCCACCCACAGTCCTGGGTCAGGGAGGGGCCCGCACCCCAGTGGCAGGGGCGTGCCTCCCGGATAAGCGAGTAGAGAATGCAGGTTTGGATCCAGGATGAATGGGAGACATCAGGGTGGGAGGGTGGATGGATGAAAGGGAGAAAGAGTGCATGAGCAGGTGACGGAGGAGTGAGTGAGTGGAGGACGGGAGATGGATGGTGATGATGGATGGATGGAGGATGGATGGATGGGGAATGGGGGGGTGAATAGATGGGGGATGGGAGATGATGGGTGGGGAGGGGCAGGGATCCTGGAGGATGGGGCTGGACACACAGATGGAGGATGGGGAGTGGACAGACAGAGGATGGGGGCTGGACAGATGGATGGAGGGTTGGGAATAGACAGACGGATGGAGGACGGAGAGTGGACGGATGGATGGAGGACAGAGAGTGGACGGACGGATGGAGGACGGAGAGTGGACGGACGGATGGAGCACGGAGAGTGGACGGACGGATGGAGGACGGAGAGTGGACGGACGGATGGAGCACGGAGAGTGGACAGACGGATGCAGGCGCGGGTGATGATGAGATGGAGCACACGAGGCCCCGAGGCCCCAGGCCGGCCGGCCGCCCACCTGCAGGAAGGTGCTTCTCCTGAGCTCTGCGCAGGTGATCCTCCCTGACCAGGACCTGTTCACGGTGTAGAAGATCCTCTGAATGACCTGCAGGAGAGTGGTCAGCGGACCGCTGTACACTGGGGGCTGCAGGGCCCCATGGGGGACCCTGCCTGTGCCCTCTGGCCTCAGGGAGCTCTGACCCCTGGGCTGCAGGATGCCGCGTGGCCGGCAGAGGGCACCCGCCCCCCACCTATCAGGCCTCGGAGCCCCTGTCCTGCTGCAGGAGAAGGCACAGGTGGTGGGAGAAGCTGCCCCTGCCCCCTGCGGGTGGGCAGGTGAGCGAATGCCTGAGGGGGTCCCCCCAAGTCGGGATGGTGGGGCTAGGAGTTCCTGCAGGGCCGGGTCCTCCTCACACGGCTTTGGTTTAAAAGCCTGCTCTGAACCTTCCAGAGACACTTACAACTGAATGAGAGGCAGTAACTTCAGGCCAGACAGTGATCCCTCTCCTCCCGACTCCCCCCAAAGTGAGGCCCAAGCTGGATACGGGGCTCAGCTCTGGTCTCAAACAGGGGGCCCCCACTTACACATCCCTCCTGGCCGGTGTAAGTGCTTCCCTCACCTGTCCCCACCCGGGGTTTCCCCGCACCCGTCCCTGCCTAGAGCACGAGGCTCTGAGTAAGTCAGCATGGGCCTCCTGCAGGCACAGAGCCCCTCAGGCCTAGGGGCCCAGGTGCCCTCAACCCCTTCCTGCCCAGGAGCAAGATGCTGCATCTCTGGGCCGCAGCGGCTGCCTGCCTGAGCGGCCCACGGCGAGGACCACCAGGCTCTCTGACGCCTGACCCTGACTCACGGTGAGGACGAGGGCCTGGAGCCCCGCTGCCCCCACCCCACCCGGCAGCACGGCCCATGCGGTACTCACGGTGGTTATGTAGCGGGAATGGAACTCGGACGCCTCCTTCAGGAACGCCAGGCCGGGGTGGGTGTTCACCACGTCCTGCACACGGGAGAAAAGACACGGCCTGGGACGTGGGGACAAGCATGCTCGCGTCCGCCCTGCAGCCTGGACACTGCCAGCGGCAGGACAGCTCCCATGGAGTCTGGGCCACCTCGCGGCTCTGTGGAATCCTGGCCGTCGGTGACTGTGCAGGAGCGGATGGCCAGGATAAGCACACGGACCCGAGTCACACCAAAGCTACTGTCACCGCCTTTCATGTATAAATACAGGGGCTGACACGTAAGGGAAACCGGACACTGACATATAAGCCCATCCCAAAGCTTGGGAAAGCAAGTCTGAAAGAAAGACAGCCACAGAAGGCTTTGAAATCATTTCTTTTGGAACCACGTGGGCAAGTGTTGTTACTTGCCGTTTAGATGGAACACGCAATGGTGTCACTAAGTCATCTTTAATCCTCTTCCACGGAAGGAGAGGAAAACACCAAATAAACTTTAGCTAAAGGGCCAGACGGGTGTTTGAACGGGCGCGTGGGGTAGCCATAGCCTGCTTCCCGGAGGAGGGTTCATGCCCGCACGGGTCCCCCTGCCGACTGCGCCCTGGGCTGGCTGGGTGTGACGCCTGCATGGCCCTGCCTCGCACAGGACAGGACGAAGGGGCAGACGGACCAGCTCCGGGCGAGGTGGCCCTGAGGACAGAGAGCCGGACTCCCTGCCCGTGTGGGGTGCAGACATGCGGCCACTCTGTGAGGACGGGACGTGAGGAGCGGGCAGGGTTGTGCAGTGAGGGAGGACGCGGTGATGGAGCGTGTGCGGGCAGGAGGCAGGGACGGGGGTGGGGGTGGCAAGCCACGGGGACGCACCTGCAGGAAGGGGATGAAGTCCTCCTGCACCAGGTAGTTGCAGCCGGGGTTCATGAGCAGATGCACGAACTTGGCAGCATCGTCATGACAGCTGTGCAGGACCCTGAGCGGCAGAGGACCCCATGAGTCCTTGCACATGTGGCACCAGGCCCTACCCAGACTGGGGGTCCCTCAGGCGCTCTGCGGCGACGGGCACGGGCAGGGGCTGGGAGGGACATGGGGGCTGTGGCAGGGACCCCGGGGCCGCACCCCTCCCACAACACCCATGCCACCGCAGGACTCACTTTCTCCACATGGCGACGAACTTGTGGACGGACACGGAGCCGGTGCGCTCGCCCCCCGCGCCGCAGAAGAGCGGCCCCTTCCAGTAGAGCGGGCAGCCGCAGGCCTGTGGGGGCGGGAGCGGCCACGCGGTCAGGGGCACCCGGCCCTGCAGCCGCCTCCGCAGCTGGGGCTTCTGCGCGGGCAGCAGGCGTCCCGGGGACAGTCGCCGTCACACCGCCGCATCCCCGACTGCAGGCAGCACGGCAGCACGTGTGACAGGCCGGGAGCACGTCCCAAACCCTGGAAGGGCAGTGGCCTCTGATGGCTAGAGACGAGGGCGTAAGATCACTTTGTGGGTTAGGGACGGCGCTGTGACCAACGGCCCGCCCTTAGGACCGCGGCAGTGGGGGGTGACAGTGCAGCTTCCACGTGGGCACTGAGCATGACAGAGACTGAAAACCCACGCTCTGCGTGTCCATCTCCAACACGAAGGAGGCGGAAGACGCAGCAAAGGCACAACCAAGAAAACTGACAAAGCCAGGTCCATCCTCCGCAGAGGTTCCACCAACTGAGGAGCCCACAAGCAGGCACGTCCCCACGTGAGCGGCTACGGCAGTCCGCCAGCTGGAGAGACGGGCAGCGCACACTCGGAACGACCTGCGGCCGCTAAGCGTGGTTACAGGGACCAACGCCTTGCCTGCCGCATCTCACCAGAACTAAGGACAGAGAATCTGGACGGACCTGCACTTCAGGACACCAAATCTGTGGGTTAAAACCTCCCCGCAGAGCAAAACCCGGACGCAGCCACGTCTCCCCTGGGTCTGGCCCCAGAGGACTGGGACAAGGGGCGCCTCTCAGCTCCTGCACGCGGCACCACGTCCCCCTCCTGGGCCTGTGACGGAGCCCCGGCCTGCCTCTCAGGAGCAGACACCAACACCCCCACAACCCAGGCTGGCAGAGCCCAGCCAACATTAAGGACGTCACAGACGACAGGTCGGAAACCAAGGACAGACGACCGAGCACCTCCTTGACAAAGACTGCGCATGGGGGCCGCGCTCCCCTCAGCACGCAGGGGCTCCCAGGCGGCTCCGCCCTGGGGCAGCAGAAGGAGGGACGAGGAGGGAGACTGCGGACTCCAGGCCGCGGCTGTCAGAAAGATTTCCGCAGTAGCTTCAGCAGAGCTGCTGGGTCCCAGACAACATGCAAGAGTCAGGTGCATTTCCGCACGCGAGCAACAAATAATTCCGAAATGAACAATCTACCAGGACCACCTGGGAAAAGCATAAAGCCATCAGCCTACAGACAAACACACCCGAAACTATGAGGTCCGGGGGAGGAAACCACAAAGCGCCACTGGGAGGAACCACAGACCCACCAGGGGAGGCGCTGGGGAGATCCTGGGGAGTGAGGGGCTGCCTACAGCCCCGTGAGCTCTGCACTCGCTCGCTCTCTCACACACAAACTGCACACACTCACTACACACACAGTAAGTGCACAAAGTAACAGCAGAGATACACACCCACTGCACACAAACTGCACACATGGTCACTGCACACACAGAGTAACTGCACACAACTCAGTGCACACACACACACACACTCCCTGCACACTAACTGCACATATGACACACACCCACACACTGCACACATACTCCGTGCACACTAACTGCACACACACACTGCTCTTTCCTCACATCAGTTGCACAACGGAGCTGCCCGGAAATGGAAGAGACTCTGATGAGAAACATCAGCAGGGATCCAACCTCATCCCGGGAAGGGAGGCCTGAAGCCAGGACCCGCACACGGGCACCAGTGCAGCGGCCGCGACAAGCATCACCACCCAGCGGCTATGGCTTCCGCGGCCTTCAGCTGGGACGCTCCAGGGCCACCATGTTGAAAATGGCTCTACAGGTTCTCCAGAAACAACTCAGTCACCAGACCACCAGCACACTGGCACCGAGGCACCAACACCTGAGAGAAACACATGCGTGGGGCATGAACCCTGTGCACAGACGTCTGTGGCAGGCTGGCTCAGCCGGGAGCTGGGATCAGGCCAACCTCCGTGCAGCAGGCAGCGCAGTCAGCCAGGGCCACGCGCACGTCCTATGTGTTGGGGGAACGCTACAGAACCAGAAGCACACCACACTCCTTTGGCATGGAATTCCGGAAAAGGCAGAGCCCACCCAGGGCTGACGGAGGGACCGGCTGGGCACCAGAGACATCCTGGGGTGAGGGGCTTCCCTGAAGCGTGCAAGCTGGACCCACAGGGTGGACCTGTGTCCACTTGGGTCAAGAAGCAGACCCGAAGCTGGGACCTTAGTGTCAGAGCTCAGGAAAATCGACTGAATAGTTGTGTTCAAGAAACTAAAAAAGTGACAAGAGAAACAAGTGTAAGTAAGAAGTACAGATGAGGAGTTCCCGCTGTGGCTCAGCAGGTTAAGGACCCAGTGCTGTTTGTGAGGATGTGGGGTCCAACTCCATCCTTGCTCAGTGGGTTAAAGACACAGTGGGGTCCACCCCCAACCTCACTCAGCAGGTTAAGGATCTGTGAGCTGCAGTGTAGCTCACAGATGCGGCTGGGATCCCATGTTGCTGTGGCTGTGGTGTAGACGGACAGCTGTAGCTCCAGCCGGACGCTGAGCCTGGACACTTCCATATGCCACAGGTGTGGCCCTAAAAAGAAAAAAGAAAGAAAAAACAAAGCAGTAAAGATGAGAACAGAGAGTCACAAAAGATAAACCAAAAAATGAAAGCACCCCTGAAGCTAACACATATCCATCTGAAAAAAGCAGTATCAGTCACTCTGCAGCATGAGCAGTCAAAGGAAGAAGAAATCAATAACTATACAGAGGAAAAGGGTCATCTGTACAGATTTGACAGGGAGTTGAAAAATCATACAAGACAATAAGGAAAAAGCCTTGGGGTAATCCATTTATAATCCTGCAAAAAGTTGCTTTAAAAGAAATATAAAAATGACAAAAATTGACTCCAGGAATTAAAAATCCCAACAAAGGAAATGAACAGTCAAAGAGAAAACCAGGCGTTCCTCTACAAGGCATCAGGCCCAGTGAGGTCACTGGTGCTGGTGCCGTTTAAGGATCCAATCACCTTTCTCAAACTCAGGCAAAGCAGTGAGGGACACGGTGGCTTAAAGGAAGCAAAGGATCCATCTGGTTAACCTTGAATCACAAACTGGACCAGAACAGGATAAGCAGGGACTGTACCCTGACTTTAGTCAACAGCTGTGATGGGAACCTCAGAAATAAAATCTTAGCAGCTCAAGAGAAATACAAAACCACAGTACCAGCATTTTGCAGCCATGTGATTGCAAGCTCCCAGGTCTGACCCCAAGGCCTCCTGGGGTCAGACTGAGAACTGAGCCACATAACCCCAGGGAGGGGTCTGATGGCAAACCTGTCACCAGAGGTGTCTGCCCAGACGTGAGCCGGTGCAGCCCAGGGCCCTCCCAGTGTCACAGAGGAGCTGACAGCCCTGCACGGGAGGGTGCATGTGAGCCTTGCACCCCTGCACTGAATGTGCCAGGGGCTGGGGGCTAGGGGGCTGCAGGACAAACGACAGCACTTAGGACAGAGCCAGGCCCCACTGGGCACAAAGTCCAGCAGCCACCACTATGCCACCTGCAGTCCCACTGACACGGCAGGGTTTGCATTCCGTGGGCAGAGACGCACGAGTCCCAGGCACCTGCGTGGTGCCACCTGTCACCAGCTCTTTAGTCTGCACGTGTGACAAGACAGCATGAAAGCCATGGGTTGCTCCCTTCAGAGCGTCGAGGCATCCGCTGTGTGCAGGCACTCGGCTCACACAAGAAGCCAAGTGTGCCACAGCACTGCCCAGTCCCCGGGGCAGGAGGGGGTGTCACCCCCCCACCAGAACACCAGGGCACCCGGCTTCTCTCGGGGCTCCAGTCAAATCCGCCTTGACCACCACACTGCCGCATCCTGCAGCCAGGGCCAAGCTCGCCCCAGTCTGCAGGCCTGCGGTCCTGGACAGGGTCCAGGGGGTTACTGACCTGCACCCCGAGGTGACCCTGTGCACTGCGCTGTGGAGGGGGCAGGACACAGAGCGGGCAGGACTGACGGGCTGGAGAAGAGACCACCGACGGCGGAGGGGCAGGGCACCCAAGGTTAAGCCGGAGGGCTCAGGGGCAGATGGAGAACATGACGACACCCAAGGAGGTGACACTAAAAACCCAAATTAGAGGAGCTGTTGGGCACCTCAGAGCACAGAAAGTGCAAAGGCTGAGAGCTCAGGAGGGGACCCCGCCTGGGAGACAACTGGTGGGAGGTCCAGCTTTGGCTCAGCACGTTAAGAACACCACTAGTGTCGGTGAGGACGCAGGTTCCACGCATGGCCTCGCTCAGTGCGTAAGGCTCCTGCACTGCTGTGGCCGTGGTGTAGACCGATTTGACCCCTAGCCTGGGAACCTCCACACGCCATGGCGGTGGCCCTAAAAAGAATAAATAAATATTAGTACTAATACTTTCCCTTTTTTTATTTTTTGGCTTTTCAGGGCTGCACCCACAGCATATGGAGGTTCCCAGGCTCAGGGTCCGAACAGACCTGCAGCTGCCAGCCTGCCTACCCCACAGCCACAACAACACTGGATCCTTAACCTTCTTAGGAAGGCCAGGGATCAAACCTGCATCCTCAAGGATACTAGTGGGGTTTGTTAATCACTGATCCACAGTGGGAATTTCTATTTTATTGTTGTTATCATCATCATCATCATTATTGTTGTTTTGGCCATGTCTGTGGCATGCAGGGGTTCCCAGACCAGGGATGGAACCTGAGCCACAGCACTGAAAACACTCCCTTAACTCACTGAGCCAGCAGGGAGCTCTAATAGACTACTGTTTATATCTAAGAAAGGGAATAAAGCAAGTATGTCTGTACACACACATACATACACACACACATTTGAATGTACTTGCTCATATTAAAAAGTAGAACAAATGCTTTTAGCATTAACCACAGCTATGAAAACGATTACTTACAGGAAGAGAACAGGGCTGAACAGATAGCACCAGAACCTGGGCATCTCTGAATGCATCTGGTTTTCTAGCTTTAAACTGGGAACAATGGTATTTCTTTACAGTATCCAAACAAAATTTTAAACATACCTTAAAAGGCAGTCCCTGATGCAGGGGAACACTGCCACATTCATCGTCTGGGGCCAGTGTTATCATAATACCAAACCAGACACCACAGTCATCACAGAACCACAACCCAGTACACCTCTTATGAGCACAGATGCAAAACCCAATAAAACAGCCAACAGAATGAGGCAACATACACAAAAAGGCATATAGCCCAACCCCATGACCAAGTGGGATTTGTTCCAAGAATGCGAGTTTAATGTTGGCTACATGGGCTCATGTACACCACATCAACAGCAGAAAAACCAGGACCCCCTGTGGCCCAGCAGTAACAACCTGACCAGTATTGATGAGGATTGGGGCTCAATCCCAGGCCTCACTCAGTGGGTTAAGGATCTACCTTTGCTGTGGCTGTGGCACGGACTGGCAGCTGCAGCTCCGACTCAACTCCTAGCCTGGGAACGTCCCTGTGCCACAGGTGTGGTTCTAAGACCCAACAGAACAAAAAATGAAAACCAGAGGGATCATCTCAACAGATGGAGAAACAGCACCTGACCGACACTACCTCCTTTCAGT
>PVHT021183671.1:711872-735212 GCA_004024745.2 Catagonus wagneri | reverse complement strand
CTTGATTGGGGTTATTCTTGAGCGCTCTTTGTCTAACAGGCACTGGGCAGCATTCGGAGCCTTGCTTCCCACACAGTCCAGGGTCACGTGCAAACAGGGGCCCAAGTGGGCACTTGCACACAGTGCCTTGTCACGCCCCCAGGCACCCTGCAGTGCACCCCTGTGGATTGGGACAAACAACAGCCACGGGAGACTGCCACAGGGGCACAGGCCCCGCCCTCGAGTCCCTGCTAAACGGGCCCGGCCACCACATCTCACTGTCCCCACTCGTACACACCAGGGGAGTCTCCCCACACACACACCAGGGGAGGTCCCCACACACACACACCGGGGGCCCCATCCACACTCACACCAGGGGGAGGGCCCCACTCACACCAGAGGGAGGGCCCTTGGACTCTGATGGCTGCCTGGGTGGACAGCACTGGTCTGGCCATGGAATGGCCTGGAGGATGTCACCAGGCCCGGTGAGCAGGTCACTAACAGAGGCCCCTGAAGCTCCCTGTGCTGTGGACCTGTTCCCAAAGTGCCCCTCAAAGCTTCGAAAGCTGCCTTGGTCTGGCCCTGACCCGAGACCCTCCCGCAGCCCTGCCCCGAGTGCCGATGAAACAGATGTTCTAAGAACACTACCGTAAGTCCTAGCGATAACGTCACCAGGGGGTGCGGGGGCACAGCTTTTCCCTAAACAGCCATTAAACCCCATGTCCCGAAAGCCCTGGGCCGGAGTCGCTGCCACAGGGCCCCCCGCAGAACACGGCCCTAACCTCCCGCAGGTGACTCTTCTGGGGGCTCCCCCTCCCTCCGCAGGCCCCCGCCCAACACAGACGACTCCACGGACCCCACAGGCGTTGCGGGCCGCGGGCACAGACCCGGCCTGAGGCTGCCCGCGTGCTGCGAAGCCCCTGGAGGTGCTCCCAGCTTCACCTTTCACCCCTCCTGAACCAGGGCCCCTGAACCAGCCCTGAGACAGGACGGACCAGGGTCCCTGAACCAGATGGACACAGGACCGAACTAGCACTCCTGAACCAGGACTGACCCAGCACTTAACCTGGGCTGAACCAGGATTCAGCCAGGGCCTCTGAACCAGGACTGACCCGGGGCCCAGAACCACATGCTCTGAGCCAGCACCTGCCACCCCGGGGCCACCGCCCTCAGGGGCCTTCTGGAACAGAGCTCCGGTCGGCTGCTTCCAGCCGAGCACCTGCACGAGGGAAGCTGGCACACGCAGCCCCAGGCAGCTTTGGGGAACTCAGGACCTGAGGGTAGGGCCCTGCCCAGCACTGCTGGGGGGCGGGCGGTGGCGAGACCTGTGTCCCCCAACCCTTCGGCTGTCCCACGGCCCCTGGTGCGGCCAGTCGGGAGCAGGACTGGCAGCCGGGCAGCACCCACAGCCCAGTCAGGGTGCGGCCGGGGCCGGGCGAGGTGCCCTTGGCAGGCCTGCGTGGGCCGCAGGGCCCGTGGAGCGGAGGCTTCCTCCCGGTCTGGGAGGCCCCAGAGGACAGGACGAGGGCACGGGCGCCACCACGCTGTCCCAGAAGCTTCTGGGCCCTTTGTCAGGAAAAGCAGGGCGGGTGACACCCTTGCAGCCACTCCACCACAGCAAATTGGTCAACCGTGTCCAGGTCTCAGTGTTTGCACTCCTTCCCACGTCAAGACTCGGCCACACAGCTAGGGACCTGGGGCGCGGTCCTCGGTGGAGGGGCAGCGCCGCGCAGCCAAGCTCAGCCCCACCTCGGAAGCCCCACGGCGGAGTCAGGCAGCGAGCAGCTCAAGGCTCTGATCACAAACGCTTCTGCTCGGAGGGCTTTCAGGTCCTTCTCTGCCCCCAGCACGGCCACCATGAACACCTAAGGAACACGCGTCAAAGTAAGCACGCGTGCGCGCGGTCACGCATGGGGACACAGACATGAGCGTGACTCCCAGGAGCCCGCTTCTAACCTGCGGAACAGGGTCCCACGTCCTAAGAAAAGCAAGGGCTAACTGGATCCCCCCAAACTACAACACGGCTGCAAAGAATTAAAGATCTAAATAGATGGGTAAATAACTTAACCGAGTAGATGCCAGACTGCGCACAGCACTGCAGGGAGAAGGCGTGGGAGACGCAGGGGAATGGAGAGGCGCCCAGCTCCACGGGCTGGAGAACTCCATGTTTTAAAGTTATCAGTTATGCCCCAAGTATCGGCAAATTCGACGCGATCTCAACCAAGAGTCCAGTTGGGCGTTTTGTAGGAGCCACAGGCCGAGGCTCCTGTCACGCGGAAACGGAAATGGCAGACCACCCTTTCCGCAAGCACAGAGCTGGGGTCCCCTTGTGGTTCAGCGGTAACTGGGTAGGGGTCGTCGGTGATTTCGACAGATTTCCTCTGGCTTCCGAATTTCCGAGAGCAAGACCCATGTGCGTCCCACATTCATGTGTGTTGAACTGGAGTTCTCGTCGTGGCTCAGCAGTAACAAACCCAACTAGCATCCATGAGGATGCAGGTTCGATCCCTGGCCTCGCCCAGGATCTGGCGTTGCTGTGGCTGTGGTGTAGGCCGGCAGCTGTAGCTCTGATTGGACCCCTAGCCTGGGAACCTCCATCTCATATGCCACGGTTGGGGTTGTAAAAAGAACAATAAATAAGTAAAAGCACAGAGCTGGCTGCACCGTCACCTGCCTTCCTCACGAGCTCTACCAAGGGCCAGACGATGACAGAGGAAGCACGGTCGGGGGTGGACATCAGAAAACAGACCCAGACTCACACATCTGACCGACTTCCAACAATGCGCCCTAGTGGGAAGAGGGAGACTCCAAAAAGGCTGGGGTCCCTGGGTCACTAATGCCCTCCGCAGAGACTTATATGAAAGGGATCAGAAATCTGCACGAACGAGCAAAATCCAGGAAACCCCTAGGAGGGAAAAGGCAAACAACGCCGAGACCCTGGCAGAGGCACACATTCCAGAAACAGCACACTGTAAATAAAAAACACACAAGGAAAAAATTAAAAGGATCCAAAAATTAGCAGCTCTTGCTTTCAAAACGCATATTAAACACACGACAAAACGGGACACAGACTGAAGAGAAGCACGTGCAACGAAGGAGCTGCATCTGACCTATGAGGAGAGCCCTGGGAGCTCAGAAGCGGAGGCCACCCGAGCCCCAGTGGGCGGAGGGCTGGGAGGGTCCACGTCTGCTGATAACTCGGGAGGAGGTGCTGCCGCAGGAGACTGGGAAAGGCAGATAAAACCGCGAGGCGCAACACGCCCGCGGGGTGGCTGAGGGGGGTCTGAGGACACCCGGTGCTGGGAGGCGTGGGCCGCACGGACGGTGGGGGAACTGAGACGGACACGCAGCTTGGAACTGCACGGGGGGCTTTGGGAACAGATTTTTTTATTTTATTTTATTTTTTTTTTTTAGGGCCGCACCCATGGCATACAGAAGTTCCTAGGCTAGGGGTCGAATTGGAGGCACAGCTGCCTGCCTACACCACAGCCACAGCCACACTGGACCCGAGACCATCTGTGACCTGCACCACAGCTCACAGCGATGCTGGATCCTTGACCCACTGAGCGAGGCCAGGGATCGAACCCGCATCCTCAGGGACCCTAGTCGGGTTCCTTAACCACTAAGCCACGACGGGAACTCCGCTTATATGCTTTAAGTTAAACACACGTGGTGGACAGCCCAGCAGTTCCACCCCAGGTCCTTCCTCCTGGAGTGACCTGTCCACAGCAAGCACCGAGCAGAAACATCCGAAGTGGCCCTCGGCACTAACGCACGATCAGACAGTGGTCCATCTGCACATCGGGACCCCACTCTGCAGGGACCGCCGTTAGTCCATAAAGAGCAAGGGGTCGGTGCTGTTCTCATGGCAACTTATCTATGAACACTATTCCAGTTAATTACCCATTTCTTGGGGCAAAAGTGCAGTCACCGTTTTCTCCCAAAGAAAGGATGGGTCCTTTGGATTACTTGCTTCTGGAAATCCAAGTGAAGCAGGCCAGAAACTGCAAATACACCAAGACGTGCTGAAAGCCCCCTTCAGTTCCAGACAAGTTCCGGCATTACTTTTTGAAGACTCTCGGGACAATTAAGAGAAAGTCATTCTGCTTTTCCTCAAAATCTGTTCCTCATGCTGTCTTATTCTATCTGGTCGTGGAAACCACAGATGGGGGGCGGGGGTGAGGGGTCTTTGATCTCACCCTGCCTCCGTCAGCAGCCTTGCGGAAGCCGGTCCGGGGCCCCTCATGACGCACTGCAGCGGTCTGGGGGAGACACTTCTTTGGGTGTTGCCGCCCTTTGGGAGCCTGGCAGGCACCCAGTCAGGCGGATGCCCCAGCCCAGAACGCTGCACCCTGTCCAACGCAGCTGCCCGGCACGGCCCCGGCTCAGCAGCCCGCCTTCGGCAGTCCGACCGCTCTGGTCTCTGACCATAAACTTCTGATCTGCACTCCGACCAAGAACCATGAGGTTGCGGGTTCAATCCCTGGCCTTGCTCAGTGGGTTAAGGATCCGGCGTTGCCGTGAGCTGTGGTGTAGGTTGCAGACGCGGCTCGGATCCCGCATTGCTGTGGCTGTGGCGAAGGCCGGCAGCTACAGCTCCGATTAGACCCCTAGCCTGGGAACCTCCACATGCCGCGGGTGTGGCCCTAGATAAGGCAAAAAGACAAAAAAAAAAGACATGATCTGCACTCTTCACACTCTGTTCATTGGTTCCCGGGACGTGCACCCTTTGCCCCAAACCCTGCCCTCTAAGTTCAGCGCACTCCCAGATCCCACAGCTCACTTCCTCCACAACCTCTCCAGGGGGAGAGAAACCCCCTCCCTGCTGTGCACACCTGCAGGAACTGAACCTCCACCCCACTGTGGCTTACTGCCTACAGTGCATAAGTACGTTCTATTGGAGCTCCCGCTATGGCTCAGCAGGTTGAGAACCCAACTGGTATCCACAAGGATGCAGGTTCGATTCCTGGTCTCGCTCAGTGGGTTAAGGATCCGGCATTGCCGAGAGCTGTGGTGTAGGTTGCAGATGCAGCTCGGATCCAGTGTGGCTGTGGCATAGGCTGGCAGCTGCTGCTCGGATGTAATCCCTAGCCTGGGAACTTCCATGGCGGCACTAGGGATCCTAAAAAGCAAAAGCAAAAAACAAAAACAAAAAAAAACACACACTGCTGCCCAATTGTCCTTATTGTGGATAAACTGGGGATAAAACCTCTAGATTCGGTGGCAAAGTAGAAGAGTGGCTGTGGATAACGAACCCAACTGGAAACAAACTGCAGAACCACAAGCAATGCGAGCCTGCGTGGAAGACATTTTTTCAGCGTGCGGGACTTTCGGGGTGGGGGCGGGTACGCACAGGCCCTGCAAGCGCCTTCAGCCTGACATTCGTCTACCAGCCTGGGCCACCTCTGAGCCACACGCGAGGGTACGCGACCCGAATTACCTGCGCAGGTGTTAGCACAAGTAAGAGTAACTTACTACTCTGGTCCCTGCGGATCTACGAGGCCCTCGAACAGGTGGCCCACTCCGGGCACCAGAGGCGGCTCCCACGGGGAGCGCGGCGGACGCCGGGGCCGCACTGGGCGCCCCCAGGCTACCGAGCCCGCCAGGTCTGCAGGCAGGGGCTGGGGCTGCGAGCGGGGCCGCGGGCTGCCGCGTGTCTCCTCCGCCCCTCTCCGGCCTCCTGGGCACCTTGATCCTCTGCAAACAGTCCTGGAGCATAGCCTGCGTGCTGGGCTCGCTGAGCCAGCACAGGAAGAGCTCGTCCACCTTCATCTTCAGGACCGGCTGCAGGGCTTTGCCGGGCGGCATCTCCGGGGCTCGAGCCCCCCTTCCCGGGGGACCCCCTTCCTCCTGCACACGTGCCTGGGACGCGGACCGAACTCGGGCCTCAGTGAACCTCCGCGGAGCAGGCTACGGCCGCCGCAGGGGACGAGTCCCAAGCAGTCGCGAGCCGGGCCGGGGGAAAAGGCGGGGCCCGGCAGAGTCGGGGTCCGGACCGGGGGTCCCGGATGAAGACGGCCGATCCGGTGGGGGTCGCGGGCCTGCGGTCCCGGCAGGAGGCGGCGCCTGGCCCGGTGCGGGTGGCGGGTCTGGGTCCTGGGTCGGGGGTCCTGCGTGAGCGGAGAGGCGGCGCCGCGCCCAGGGGCCGCGCGCACTCGCGGGCCGGGGAGGCGGGCGTCCGGAACGCAGCAGGGCCCGCCCAGCTCAGGGCAGCTTCAAAACGGGCGCCGGAGTCGCGCGCCCCAAGGAGGTCGCCTACATTGCGCGTCACCGCGACGCGTGCCGTTATCACCATGCCGCCCGTCGGCGCCCACAACTTGCGCCGGGCTGTGCAAGGGCGCTGCGGGGCGCCCAGGACCGGGTGTGGGGAACGGAGTGGGGACAGCGGCTGGGGATGGCGGGTGCCCCACTAGAGGTCTTTCAGCTTTTAGGTTTTTTTCTGGGGGCGGCCCGCGCCAGCGAGGTGGCCTTAGGGCTGCAGAAGTGCCAGCATCCGCGGTGCCAGCTCGGCGGGGGCGGGGGGGGAGGAGGAGGAGGAGGAGGCGGAGCCTGGTGGTCGCGCGTGCGCAGTGCGTGCCCACCGAGGGCGCCCAGGAGGGGGTCCGGGGGAGAGCATGCGCAGTGCGTGCCTACCGAGCCCGGGAGCGGGCGCGCGGTGGGGTGGGGATGCGAATTTTAAATACAACGGGCCTCCTCGCACCGCAAGCCTCGCCTTTACCATAATTCTGTTTATGAAATGATAATGATGGGTTGGAGAGGTGCAAGTGCTTTAAAGTTGGCCTTTTAGGATGAGAATGAACGACTTTCATAATTGCAAAAATAGTAAATCTAAATTGATAGAGGTGGAATTGATTACTTAAATGGCCTTTGGCCCCATTACTCGCTTATGTCAGTTTCTCCTTTTAATAAATCAACCACACAATACATATGCATCTCTTTCCGTTATGTCTTGATTTTTTTTTCTTTTTGGGTAAGTTTTTTTTTCTTTATTTTAAATTTTTTCACTTGGGTTTGCTCTTTTAGGAAGTAGTTTCAAGTTCTTATGAGCTGGGGGGTCTCAGTATAAATATAGGTACACTCACTGCATAATACTCTGAAACTATGATTTTATTTTGTGTGTATAATGATTGCAAACTTCGTTTGTGTTTGTCAACTGAAAGCAAAATTTTCTCAAAAGTTGAGAATTATGTTTCATTTGGTGACCTTGCCAAAGGCTTCAAGCCCAGGAGGTAGCTTTGCAGATTGCTCTGAGGGACGATTGGGGAGCAGCCAGGATACAGAGAAGAGCAAGGTAGCTGGAACATTAAAAGGTTACTGTTAATTAAAGAAAACTAGGAGTTCCTGTTGTGGCTGAAAGGGTTAAGGACCTGATGTTGTCTCTTTGGGATGCGGGCCTTGTGTCCTCAGTGGGTTAAGGATTTGGCATTGCCGAAAGCTGCGAAAGCTGCGGTGTAAGTCACAGGCAGAGCTCAGCCATAAAAAGAAAAAGAAAAACGAAACTAGGCATTTCAACTTCATAAAGTTAGCACTTTTCTATTGTGGGGAGATGCTAGAGTCTGGACCCATGGAAATCATTCCTTTCGTATGCACCTTAAAGCTCTGAGTCAGGGCAGAGTCCTAGGTCCCCTCCCCCCCCAGCCCCCCAGGGTGGGCGGCTGCCGGGGCTGCAACGATTTGTGTGGACTGATGGCCCAAGACATTCTTTGTCCACCTACACCATGACTGCAGATAAACACCCGGGTATCCTGGGTGGTGAGATGGCCTAACGCAGGAGTTCTGTGCAGTTCTTTCTGTTCACGAGGCTGCCGCTTCTGGAGAGCAGCAAATCTTAACACACCTCTCTGAGTTTATCGCAAAACAGATACATCTTGTCAAAGAACAGAGGTGCTTTTCACTCTGGGTCTTTAAATGAGCTTCCATTCATCCGTGTGGTTTTGCCGGGGAAGGGCCTGCACAAGACGCCTTTATGCCCCCGGCGGGCAGAGAGAACCAGGGAAGAGCCTGTGTGTCTGCCAGCTGGACGGCAGGCAACTCAGACACAGAACCACCTTCAGCCCGTGCAGCTGGGCAGGCTCCGACCCTGAGGGTCCGAGCGGTGTCGTGGGCCGAGGCTGGCAGGACCCAGGATGGGCACGGCCGCCCCCCAGACAGACACGGGAGCTCTGCCGGCTGCATCTGCCTTCTGGCAGTGGTGAGAGAGCCTCAGAATGAGGGGGCGGGGGTTGCGTCTTATCTCAGAGAGACAGCAGTGGGTAATGGCTCAAAGGGAGATCTTAATTCTCTGCTCAGGAATTGAACCTGGGCAGCCTGGGTGAAAACCAGGAACTTTGCTGCTACACCAGCTAGAGGCTGTGAAACTGACAGCACTGACGGCCTGAACCTAGCTGGAACCCAGATTGGGACTTGAACCCAGCCCAAACCCACCCTGGGACTTGAACCCACGTGCCGGGACTTGAACCCGGCCCAAACCCACATTGGGACTTGAACCCACATGCCGGGACTCGAACCCGGCCCAAACCCACGTTGGGACTTGAACCCACGTGCCGGGACTTGAACCCGGCCCAAACCCACATTGGGACTTGAACCCACGTCTTCATTCACCTGATGTCTGGACTTACTGAGGTTCAGTTCTTTATGCCTCCGCACAGAAGGAATTCAGCGAGAGACAAAGTGATAGGCAAGAAACAGACTGATTAGGAAAGGACGCTTGTGAGAGCTGCAAGCGGGCAGGCAAGGGGGCTCTGCCCCGAGGCTCCAGTGGCCCACAGTTTCATCATCGGGGGAGTGGGGTGGGAAAAGCCCGCCTCTTCCTTCCTGGGAGTAGTAGCGCCTCCTTAGTATCCAGTAAGGTGGGTATTCAAATCAGCAAAAGGTGGTCCTCTAACGCCTGCCCTGGGTCTGAACCTCGGTGCGGACCCCACCACCCAACCACCCGAGGCAGTTCTCACACCTCCACCAGTCTCCGCTAGCCAAGCAAGCCTGCCCTGTGCTGATGGCTTTTTTTTTTTTTTTGAGCGCTGTATTGACTTGCGGCGGTCCCCAGAGTCCTCTAGGTGTGCCTCTCTGTCCGTGGTCGTCTGCCGGGACCTCCACAGCCACCGTGCCTTCTCCACCCCGTCAGCTGAGAGCAGACTTCCCCCTTTCTTGCCCCCTGTTGAAAGAAAGAGCGTTTCAGGGAGGCAAAGACTTGGAGCAGGTACAAAGCGTGTTGTCAGAGTCACAGTACAGCACGGGGGAGAGCACGCAGCGGAGAGTTTGCTCACCCAGGGCAGAAGCAGAGCAGCCACACACACCCACAGGGGGAGCGAGGCTGCGGGCGTCCCCCTGAACGAGGAGCGGCCAGAGAGCTGATTTAAATCACGTATGTGGGGCATTTCTTCCATGTCTTTGTTTTCCTTTGGGCAGTTACCTTGTTTTATCTTTCACCGCTGACCAGACCCGGGGCCTCCCAGATCCGCGTGCCCATCTGTTGGCCGAGATGAATTTCAAAGCAAAGCACCCTGGAAAGTTTATCTAGACCTGTTACGGCCTGGCACCCCCCCCAACACATACCCTTTCTGAGCCAGAGGGGTCTCTCTGTGCAGGTGGAGTTGGGGTCTCCCTGACCCTGAGGGTGGAAAGTATGCAAGTGTGTTACTTTTTTCTGTTGTTTGCTTTTTAGGGCCACAACTGCAGCATATGGAAGTTTCCAGGCTAGGGGTTGAATTGGAGCTGTAGCTTCCGGCCTCTACCACAGCCACAGCAACGCCAGATCCAAGCCGCTCATGGACAACGCAGGATCCTTGACCCACTGGATAGCGGTCAGGTTCTTAACCCACCTCCCCCTTCTTCGTCTTTATGTGCTTTGCTTTATTCCTGACAACACTCGGGTAGTTGCCTCGTGAGACTTCCTTTCGTACCCTGAGAAAGTGGAGGGGGTGTCTGGTGTGTGCCGTCTCGGCGGGGCGCCCCCGGCAGACACACTCCATTACTGGCTTTTTGCACCTTACGTGGTGGCCGGGGAACGCCTCCTTCCTGTGAACCGCGGGCACCCCTGCTCGCCACTCCTGGTGGGGCTCAAACAACCCCAGGACCCACTTTCTGCTTCATTAAAAGGCAAGTGGCTTCAGGGAAAGGTTTCCAGATGCGAAACCAGGGATCAAGCGGCCTTTGAACGCTTTTTTCAACAAAGATGGTTTTATGATCATCCCTTCCACTTAAGTTTCCTGCAACTGGGACAAAAAGGAGTGGAAATCCACCAAACGTTTCCTAAGCAGCAGCTTTTTAGGCAAAATGTCACATGAACTTGACAATTAAAATTTTTTTTAAAATGACAGGACCTTAACTTTATTTTTCTCAAAAAACAAAATATTTTCTGTGATCACGGTTAACCATATCCCAAAAGGGATCTTTTAAAACAAAAGGTTTTAAAAAATACTTTATAGGAGTTCCCGCTGGGGCGCAGCAGAAACGAATCCGGCTAGTATCCTTGGGGACGCTGGATGGATCCCTGGCTTCATTCAGTGGGTTGCTGTGAGCTGTGGTGGAGATCGCAGACGCGGCTCAGACCCCGGTTGCCGTGGCTGTGGTGTAGGCCGACACACCCACGAGAGCGAGCGGGGCTGGCACACAGAAGGCAGGGCATGAGGCCACACGATCAGGGCATAAAGGGAGAGGCGACAGGGTCCCCAGCACAGGGGCCGCGAGGAAGGCCCGCGGCAGCCAGGAGGAAGCAGCCTTCTCCCCGAGCACCTGGCCCTGCGGCCAGTCTCTGCCCTTGCTGAGCTTCCTCTGCTGTCCCATGAATATTCGAGGCCTCTGAGGAGACCGTTGCTAAGGGAGCCCTGCCTCCTACTTGGTTTTAAGACCACCTGGTGACACAGGTCCGATTAGCCGGCCGTGGGGACCCAGGGAAGGCGCCTGCAGAAAGCTGGCAAATGCAGGGTGGCCCTGAGGCCTGGAGAATGAAAACCCAGCCAAGGTCGTCCCAAGCCTGGTGTTGCCTCTGAAAAGGGACGTACTGTTCTTACAGAGATGACTGCAAGGGTTCAGTGGGGACCCCAGACTTCTGTCCTCGTCCTGACCCCAGAACCTGGGGATGGGACCTCACTTGGAAGTAGGATCTTTGCAGATGAGATGAAGGGAAGGGTCTGAGAGGAAGTCCTCATCCATCCAAGCACAGTGTCCTCCTAAGAGACACAAGAGGAGACCCAGACACAGAGGAGAAGCCACGGGAAGGGTCTGAGAGGAGGTCCTCCTGGATGAGGGGGCCCTCCATCCAAGCACAGTGTCCTCCTAAGAGACACAAGAGGAGACCCAGACACAGAGGAGAAGCCACGGGAAGACGGAGGCAGAGACGGGAGGGAGGCGGCTACCAGCCCAGGGCCGCCCGGAGCCCCCAGAAGCTGGAAGAGGCAGGAAGGACCCTCCCCTGGAGCCTCTGGAAGGCGCACGGCCCGGGGGCCCTGTGACCTCAGAGTCTGGTCCCCAGGATGGGGAAGGGTGCACTTGTGCTCTTTGAAGCCCCCTAGTTTGGGATCATCTGTTGTGGCCACCCCAGGACACTCACAGCCTGGGGTCCTTGTTAAAATGGGGCAGTTCTGGGGGGAAAGTCCAGCAGTCAGAGCTGTAATGCAGCCTGGGAGATGCTGCTCATCCGAGATGCCCTGAGAAACTGGAATCAGTACGTGGTGTCATCTTTGCTTATCCTAAATGCTCAGGAAGCGCTGCGTCTGGCAGGGGAGCCGGGTTGCAGGGCTTTGGGGGGGCTCTCCTTCCCCTTAAATCCTCACACCCGTGCCCTCATCCCTTGGAAGGAGACCCTGACTAATACCTCCTGGTCCCTTGCCTACCCCGCCCCCCGGCTGCCACCTGTTTGGCAACATCAGCGGTAAGTTAAAAAAAGGCCCCCATTCCGTTTCAAGTCTAATTGAATCTCCTCGCTGACCCCGGTCCCCCACGGCGCTGTTTCCGGTTCTGATGATAAGGAAAAGAACTTCGTCTCGAGATAATAAAATTTTCTGACCTGCCTTCTGCCACCTTCAACTCAATTTCCCGTCCCCAGAGACACTGTGTGTGATAGAATAGCATCCAATTCCTTATTCACAGGGAAAAGGCTCCAATTTAATCTGAATATTCAGCGCCTGGACCTGGTCAGGGTGATGGATGGCGTATGGAAATGCTTCTGGTGCAGGTAATCAGACGGCAGAAGCCGCCACGGACTGAGGGAAACAATGACGGCTATTCAATATTCTCACCAGGCGCAGAAGCCGCATCCCAGCGCCAAGACCCCGCATCCTGTACGGCCGAACCTGTAATGGCTCCGACGGGACGGGAGGAAATAACGGCCGGTAAGAAATGAAGACCTACTGGATACAAACGCCTGGAAATGCGTCGGGGGCCAGGGCAAGGTGGCGGCCGCCAGCCACGGAGACCGAAGCCCAGGGCAGCTGTCCTTGTGGGAAATGGACGGAAGCCGTGGGTCCCGCAGAACCCGGACGCGTTTCCTGAGTGTTCGTGGGGAAGACGCTTCCTTGGCAGGCGATGGGTGGAAATTCACGCCCTGCCAGGCGGGCTCTGGCCGAGCCCAGCGCCGAGCCAGGACTGCGGTTCTCGGGCACAGGAGTGCGTCCGCGGTGGAGAATTGGGGCTGGAGACGGAGCCCTCTGGGGCCCAGCAGGAGCAGCCCGGGCTCTGTGGTTTAATTTTCCTGAGAGACAGACAGGACAGAGGGGCCTGGAAAACCACGCACGTGGCATTTACTCCCAGCAACTCCACCTGTCTGGTGACCAGGAGGAGTTAAACATCGCCCACGAGTCCCATCGAATGTGCCCACAGGGAGGGGTTGCCGTCCCGTGTCTCTGCTGGGAAACTGGGTGTTAGATTTGTAATCAAGCCGGAGACAAACCTGACCCTTGACCTGCTGAGTGAGGCCAGGGATCGAACCCGCAGCCTCATGGAAGCTAGTCGGATTCGTTTCCGCTGCGCCACGACAGGAACTCCCTCAGGCTTGTATTTCTTTTTTTTTTCTGTTTAGGGTTGCAACTGCGGCATATGGAGGTTCCCAGGCTAGGGGTCTAATTGGAGCTGCAGCCACCTGCCTACGCCACAGCTCACGGCAATGCCAGATCCTTAATCCACTGAGCGAGGCCAGGGGTTGAACCCACAACCTCATGGCTCCTAGTCGGATTTGTTTCCACTACGCCACGACGGGAACCCCCTCGGGGTTGTATTTCTGAGGGCCAAGATTACTGCCTTAGATCATAGCAACAGCTAATCATTTTTTTGATCGTGGAAGTCCTGGGTGCGATGGGAGAACATCTGGGTGCTCTAAGGAAGGCATAGAGAAAACAGACCTCGAGGGACCCAGGACCCTCCCTGAGCCTCTAGAGAGAGCATGGCCCCGGGACCCCCTGACCTTCGAGGCCTGGTCCCCAGGGCTGGGGAGGATGGAGGTCTGTGGTTTTAAGCTCCACTTTGTGGTCATCTGCAACCTCAGGGGCCCCGCATAGTGGGGGTGTCGGGAACTGAACACAGCCTGCCAGCCCGGGGCTGGGTGTGGGCAGAAGTCCTGACAACCCTCTTAATGGGGTGTCTTGTGACAAACCGTTCAGACGAGGGTGCCCAGACACCCCGGCCCTCCTCTGGCCGCCTTCCCCAAGGGTGAGGCGGACGCCGGGCTCAGCAGCCCTGGCCGTGAGCTGTGTCCCCCTGGAGGCCGGAGACAGGCATGTCCTTGGGGACAGCTGGGCACAGGCTCATGCTGGCAGCACAGAACCTGGGCTATTTTAAGGGCTCTTATTCGTGCCGCAGAGGCCACGTACCAGGAAATTTCAGGAAATTGCAGCCACGCCTGGCATTAAGGCTGCATTGCTGTCTGGCTCCAGAATCTGAGGAATGTCGTTAGCCCTTGACCTCCGGTGTAGGCCGCGGTCGGGCACCTCGAGGACAGTGACGTGCTGGCCTGTGGGCTTCGCCGGCTTGGAGGGGGACACAGCTCGCGCGGGGTCAGCCGACACGGTGCTGGGCGCTGCCTGTGCTGCCAGGTCCTGACAGTTCTGTGGCGGCAACAAGTGACCCCCCCACATCTTCTGGTCATGTGAAAGGCCAGCTCTCGGAGTTGTGGCTTTTCCGACGTTCGGACAGAGCCAGCGCCGTCAGTGCGAGCTGCAGTGTGTCGCCGTCACCTCCCGCCCC
Source organism: Catagonus wagneri (assembly GCA_004024745.2). Lineage (NCBI taxonomy): Eukaryota > Metazoa > Chordata > Mammalia > Artiodactyla > Tayassuidae > Catagonus > Catagonus wagneri. The sequence continues at coordinate 721,058 of PVHT021183671.1, read as the reverse complement.
TGTCGTCAGGGTTGCCGCGGTTCCTGACGCGATTTGCTTCCATGATGCGTGAGCTTTTCTCTCGCAGGGCCGTCCCCTGACCACGCGTGTGGCAGAGTCGGAACTGGGTTCCACCCAGGAGGTGGGCCCTGCACTAGGGAAGTGATGCCGACTCATCTTAACGCCAGACTGGACCGCCTTGCCCAAACCAGTTCAAGTCTTTCTCTGCAAACATGCTGAGACAGTGGGTACCTGGGTCCTGGAAACGTAACGTGCACAGTCAGCTTGTGTTTCCTTCCAGACGTGGGATGGGAGGGAGATAGATGGCTGATGTCGACAGAGAGATGACAGGTTGGGTGGACACAGAAATAGATGATAGACAGGTCGGTAGATAAATAGCTGATAGCAGATACAGATAGATGATCGATAAATATGCAACAGATAGATATGGGAGGGTAGATAGGCGGGCACATAGAGACAACAGATGATAGATGGATGCATAAGAGACGGACAGACAGGCAGAAAGAGGGTAGACAGAGATGGATGATAAATAGATACGTGACAGATAGACCGATGATGTGCTGATGTGTTTCCATTAAGACACATGCGCATATGCCACTTGGAAAACAAGCAAAAAGCCGGTGAGGTACATATATATATATATATATATCTACATATAAAAATTGTGTGTGTTATTATGTAGTTTATACTCCATACTGTGCATGTAATGTGTACCCTATGATACATAGTTATACATGACATGCACGTATATATACATTTTACTTTGTATAATACACGTGCGCCTACCATGTAACAAGACGTTGCATGCTTCCTGTACCACGGTACCCTGCTATGACATAGTGTACGTGTCTGCCACAGAATTAACGTAGGTCAATACAGTAAGACTACACATTTTAATGTTTCATAGGCACATGCATGTACTGCAATACAATATGGTAGCAAGCTGCAGTGTTTACAATTTTATTCTCTCTCTCTTTTTTTTTTTTTTTTGGATGCGTCCACAGCATGTGGAAGGTCAGGTCCAGGGACTGAAACTCTGCCATAGCAGCAGCCTGAGCTGTGGCCATGTCAACGCCGGATCCTTAACCTGCTGAGCCACCAGGGAACTCCTATAATTTGATTCTCTTTTTGCATCGTTCTTACTGTCCAACAGACGACTAACGTGGCTTCAACATTTTCGTGTGGATTCGGACACTGTGCCTGGGTCTTCCTGCTGGAACTTTCCAGGGGCGGCCTGTGCGGTGTGGTCTGTGGACAGCACTGTCCTCCCACTGGGCCGGGGGCAGTGTCTGGCGGGACCGGAATTCAGGAGGCCCCGGCCTTGGTATCCTGGCCCTGAGAAGCTGAGGGTCTCCAACAGCCTCTCACCTGCTGCCACACTGCCCAGACCCCGACACGGGTGGGGCCCACCTGGTGCCAGGCGGCTCACCTAGCAGAAGGGACGGCCTTGATCGCGAGAGCGGGGGAGTCCACAGAATTGGCTGTGGGCAGCTTGGCGGTGCTGCTCTTCCCCCCTTGAGCCCACGCACTTAGAGTGCTGGCTGCACCCCATCTCTAGGTGTGGGAGACAGGGCTGACCTTACAGCAGCTGATAGGAAGGGCAGGGCCAAAGCTGGAGGGTCCTTGGAACCTGCCACCCCACACCCGTGGGCTGCTCAGGGCCGGGAGGCAGGCTCCCCCATTCCTGGGACTGTGTGTCCCGCTCTGTCATCAGCAGTGAGCTGTTTTCACTGAGTGTTCAAATCCACCCCCACGGGCAGAGGCCTCATGGGCTCACGTGCTCAGCAGGCTGCCTGCACCAGCTTGAATGACCCCTGGCTTGTGTGGTCTGGATGCACCAGGAAGAGTGTCCCACCCACCCCCAGGCGGGGCAGAGCTGTGTCCTTTGGGGGTCACAGTGCACTGTGATAAGGCCCCAGAGTGGTGCTTGCCAATGCCCTCTGCAGCTCGGAGCTGCAGCCGGAGCTGAGGGCCCACAACATAGGGTTTGTGTCATCAAGGGCACAGGTCAAGCTGGCCGCGCAGTAGGGCTCAGTGCGGGGCCCCAGGCAGACACCGGGGGCCCGGGAGATGGGAGTCCCAGGTGGAGGCTGGGGCCAGGAGGACGGCAGCCCTAGGCTGATCTTGAGCTCTGGACTAAGAGTGTGGTGCAGACACGGACACACACTGTGGTGGCCTGGGAGGGAGGGTGCCGCACCTTCTGAGAAAGGGCAGCTGCTGTGAACGCTCAGGGCGCACCAGCCTGGTCCAGGGTGGATGGGTCGTGGCATTGGACACTCGGGGCAGCAGCCGTGTGTCGGGGTCCCCTCCGCCCCCCTCACCCGGCTCAGTCGGTGCTGTGTGTACAGAGCAGAGGGTGGACCAGGTGGCGCCCAGCCCGCGTCTCCGGGCGCCTCACCCGCCTGAGTGGCAGAGTTTATTTCTGGCCGTGGCACAAGTGGACAGGATTCCGACGCTCTAAAAACATCCTTGCAGGCCAGCGGCCGGCATCCGTGCCCGCCACCTGACCCCGTGTGTCCCGCCGGCTATTTTCGAAGGCATCTGGAGGAAGGATGCAACCCCCGCGGCCGTTCTGTGTCCAATGGGACGACGAGGCGCTCCGGGCGGGTAGCGTTTCGCTTCTACAGCCCTGCTCCATGCTGCCTGGGGAAGCACGGCCCGAACACCCGAGGTCAGAGCCCCAGAGCCAGGAGGGCTGCCCGTGTCAGCGTCAGGGGGCTCTCTGCCCTGGGGGACCGCTGCCCTGGGGCGGAAGCTCAGGTTTCCCCTCTTGGTTGCGAAGGCTGTGCCTTGAGAGACGGGCCGCTCATGCCACTCCAGCCTCGCCAGCTCCCTGTGCCTGCTGGGGGCCTCCTCCGCCCTCGGAGGCGGTGGCGGGGAAGCCTGACCTCGCCCACAGCTCTCTGCCCCCGCCCCGCTGCCCGCAAGCCGACGGCTCTGCAGGAACGCGTGCCCCAGCCCCGTTCTCTCCCAGCTGACCACGGAGCTGCTCCCGACGGCCAGCGCTTCCCCAAGCAGACCTCTGTCGGTCTCTGGGTCTGCGGTCTCAGTCTGGCCGTCCTGCAGCCCCGCCGTGGCTCCCGTGGCACTTCCGAGATGCTGCACAGGGCCTCGCGTTCTGGCTGGGCCCCCGGGAGAGCTGGCTCTGCAAAGGCGGGCTGGCAGCTTCCGCGACACGGGCAGGGAGACGCAGGGCTCCGAGGTCTAGATTCCTTTCGCTCTGGGGGGCAGATCCCGAGGGCTTTGGGGCCCCCTAACCCTCCCTCTGCAACAAGCGGGCCGCCTGGGTTCAGAGAGAGGCTGGGTCATCTAAAGCAGGCGCACAAGCCTTCCTCCCCGTAGGAATGAGACGGCTCGTAGCCGAGCGAGGCCCGAGGCTTTGGGACACTCCCAGGGTGGGTGTTAGGTGCTGAGTCCTGAGGCTGTGGAAGCGGGCGAGACGGGCCTTCACGGGGTGGGGCTGGGGGGGGCAGGTGGGAAGGCGGACACGGAGGCCGGGGGGAGCAGACAGGACGAGGGGCGCTGGACAGAGGGGACGGCTGTGCAGAGGGCACAAGAGGGAGAGGAAGGCTCGGGAGGCCACACCCACACCGGGTGGGACACGTCCCGGACCCACCAGGTGCAGCCCTCAGCCCAGGACCGCAGAGTCTGACTGCGCACCGAGAGCTAGTCAAGACGAGGCCATTGCTGCGGGACTCGATCCGCTGTGAGGGGTCCATATAAAAAGGGGAAACGCACACGCGGACTCGCCCAGGGAGAAGCCGTGTGCCGACAGAGCAGAGACGACGCGGCGCGTCCACGCTCCCAGGACCGCCCAGCAGCGCCCAGACGCCGGGAGGGGGCTGGGCCGCGTCTCCTCCGAGCCCCCAGGAGGAACCAGCCCTGCGCACATGGTGACCTCAGATGTCATGTGTCCAGGACTGAAGGAGCACAGAGTCCTGCACTTTAAGCCCCTCCGTGGCGGCCCTTTGTCAGAGCAGCACCAGGACACGCGTACAAAGCCGTCCAGGACAGGGACACTGGAGGAAGCAGCTGTGGGGACGGTGCTGAGGGATCAGGCAAACTCAGAAGCGGCCTGCGGCAGCCTCGACCCCAGGAACAGCCCCGCTCCTCGCAGGTCCGCAGCAGGTGTCACCCCCACCACCGGGGTGGCTCGGCACCAGCTCTTTCAGTGACAACTGACATGTGATTCTCACGTCTCGGGCCAACTGGGGGCTCTCCTCCTGATCGCTGACAGCTTCAGAGGAAGGAGAGGCGATGAGTGAAGGTCACCTGGGGTCACTTATTTCCCCCAGATTTGTTTCAGAGGCATTGTCATTGTCTCCCGGGTCTGCTGTTACAAAATGCCACAGACGGGGTGGCTTCACCAGCAGGCGCTGCTCTCCCAGAGCTCTGGGAGCGGGAAGCCCGAGACGACGGTGGGGACACACGAGTTCCTGGCGAGGCTCGGTTTCCGGCAAGGCTCTGTCCTCACACGGTGCAGAGGGCTGGGGTCTCCTCCTCTCCCTAAAACGGACCCACCGCACGACCTCATCTAACCCTCATCACCTCCCAAAGCCCCCACCTCCTCACACACCCCACTGGGGACCAGGGCACCCCACCTGGGAATTTGGGGGACTTACAGGCATTTAGTGCCAAGCTTTCAACTGATTTAGGTGTTCCCGTTGTGGCTCAGTGTGTTGAGAACCCAACTAGTGTCCGTAAGGATGCGGGTTCCATCCCTGGCCTCACTCAGTGGGTTAAGGATCGGGCTGTGGTGTAGGTCACAGACGTGGCTCGGGTCTGGTGTTGCTGTGGCTGTGGTGGAGGCCGGCAGCTGCAGCTCTGATTTGACCCCTAGCCTGGGAGCCTCCATATGCTGTGGGTGTGGCCCTAAAAAGAAAAACAAAACCAAATGACCGCCCAAAAAACAAGCAAACAAAACACAAGGTGTTTCCTGGCTCTCTGAATGTGCTCTCAGCGTTGGAGCCGCCCCTCTTAGAATGAAACCCCTGAGGAGAAGGACCAAGTCTGTTTCACTCGGTGCTGGGACCCCAGCTCTAGACGGCGGCCGGCAACAGGGCGGGTGTCTCCCTACGTCTGCGCAACCGTAAAACAGATGGATGAGCTGGAGACATGGCGTTAGACTGAGCGGCCACATGTGAGGCTTGGTTTTCTCCTGGGTCTAGCAGATCCCCCTCCCCAGCTCAGACCGGCACCAACACCGGCCCATGCTGAAGCTGTTTGTTCAGGAAATAGGTGTTTTCGGTGCCGAAAACATCCCTCCAAATCCCACCCCTTGCTATTCATTTAAGCCACGCCGATCTGGACAGCTTAAAAAAAGGGGGCATTTGTTCATAAGTTTACACGTGGTGTTTTTCCACCATCTCCTCACCCGCGGATGTTCTTAATCTTAATCTTATTCTGGCCGTACCCCCGGCATGGGGAAGTTTCCCAGCCAGGGACTGAACCTTCCAGAGACTTGCAAGCTGCACCACTGCCGAGGCCACACCAGCTTCTCATCGCGCTGCCCCGCCAGGGAACTTCCTTCCCCGTGGATATTATGGGACGCAGGTCTGACGACTCTGCTGCGTTCTGATGCGAGGCGGGGCTCCGCGACAGGGTCCTGGCCCCTCGGGCAGGGCGGGGCGGCGGGTAGAGTCGTGGCATGACGTTCTGGTGGCCAGTGTTGTCCTAGCTGGAAAAACTCACCCCAGAGCCTCCTTGCTCATCACTGCTGTGTGTCTGCACCCTGGATTTAGGAGTGAAATACTTGTGGGGCTGTGCGTGTGTGTTTCTGTGTGTGTGTTGCTGAGGCTGGTGGGTGGGGGGAGTGCAATTCCTTCCTGCCGTTTCTTCTCTTCCTGCAGGCTCAGGGAGGGTATAGGGGAGGTGGGCAGCCCGGTTTTCTCCTCCTGATGGGCGCCTGACGCTCACACTTGTGCACCCCGAGAGCCCCATGTGCACGGCGGGGTGGGAACCGGCTGGCGGGAACAGGGCCGCCACTCAGGTGGCATTGCCACCTGCCGCTCCATGCACACCTGAGGGCTTCCCACTGCTCTCCTATGAACAGGTGCCTTTGGCCACTGAAAGAAAAACACAAGGTGAGCACCCCGTGGTCGGGGACTCAGGGTCCATTCCCCACCCCTGGGGGGTCCAGAGGCTCCCAGCTCAGATATCAAATCCCCGTTACGAAAGTTCTTTGTTCTTTCCCCCCAGACTGGACGTAGAAATTGCCCTAAATCATAGCCGTGTGATTTCATTTACAGAGGCACCGTTTTGCATTCCCACCAACCCGTAGCTATAAAAAGTTCAGCTAACGATTGCGCGTCTACAAGCTTTTTTGTTATTGTCGTCAACTGCATTTGTGTTTACTTCATTCAGAATGTGACTTACAAATTATCTCACCTGATATCCTGGCAGCTTTAGGGATGCAGAACGTGCTAGATGTGAAAACTGGCTCCCGAACCTAGACCTGTGCGGGGGCGGGGGCGGGGAGGTGGGTAACAAATGCGTGTAAGGGGCGCAGCGGCTGCCGATGGCGGTTGGCGCCACCTGGTGGGCAAGAGGGACATGACCGTCGCGACCGCGGCCTCTTGTGCAACCAGGTCTTGCACACACAGCTTCAAGGGTTTTCTGCTTGAACACAAAGGCCAAGCCTGGCCGTGAGAGCACAGCTTCCCACCAAAAGACCCGGCAACCTCTGGATGCACAGCAACTTGTGCAGGGCTGCAGCCTTTCAGGCGTGTCCGTCCCGCTGTTGCACAGCCACCCTTCATCTGTTCGTGGCCCTGGGGCGGTGGGGGGTGGTCACCTGGTGGTGGCCGCGGGGCAGGGGGCGGCAACGGCAGGGGTGGGGTGAGCCGCTGCCCCTTCCTGTGACCTCCTGGCTGGCAGGGTGGCCTCCTTCCTGTCAGCGGGACCGGTGGGTCTGTTTATCCCTGGCCTGCATGTGTGTTGTACAGCCACCCAGGGTGACATTTCCTGCCTTGGCCCCCAGGTGGTGGTCTTTCTATCCTGCGAGGGTGACCAGATGTCCTCCCTCTCCCAGGAGATTCGCCCACTCTGGACCTGCTGGAGGAAAGGGACTCCAGGGGATGGGAGGGGAGGTTGAGGGCCTTCCTGAGGAGGGTTGGGGTGAAAACTTGGGAAGGTGGCGATGGGGGCAGATATGGGGATGTTTCTCCCAGGCTGTGGGCTGTCGGGTCCAGACATCTACCCGTCTGTCCATAATCTCTCAATATCTCTGTCTTTCATCTCTCTGTCCATTTATCCATCTGTCCATCCATCCGTCCATTATTGATATCTACTATCTATCCACTCATTCATCTATTATCTATCTACCCATCCCTCCATTCACCCATTATTTTATTATCCATCTACCTACCATCTATCTTCTATCAATAATCTCTCTTTTACCTGTCCATCCATCCATCCATCCTTTCATCCATCCATCCATCATCCATCATCCATCCATCCATCACCCATCCATCCATCCATCATCCATCCATCCATCCATCCATCCATCATCCATCATCCATCCATCCATCCACCGTTTGGCTCTGAGGCTCAGGGAGGATTTTGAGGCTGGACTGGCTGGATCTGCCTCTGGTTCCTGGTGACAACTGACCATTGTGGCCCATGTGGGACAGAGTGCCCAGGGCCAGAACCCAGACCGAGACTGGGGCAGCTCTCATCCCAGCAACGGCAGAGGAGGCAAGAAATGGATGGATTTTGGTGGACCCTGGAGGCAGAGTCCCCAGAATTTGCTGGCTGGCTGGATTTGGGGTGAGGAGGAGGGCGAGGCCAGGGCTGGCCTGGCCAGCAGACACATTTGGGGAGGAGCCAGGAACTCAGTCATTCATGTCGAGCGTGAGATGCCTTTCCTGAGATGTGAGCTCAGCTCCAGGGGAAGGAAGTGGAAAAGGGGTTTTAGGGACCCCGTGGGCTTGGGGGTTCCAGGCATCCAGCCAGTGAGACTGAAATAAAAATGGAAAGCACAGCGGCCGGCAGGGACAGCTGCGGCACCCTGCCTCCATCCAGGCCAGCCCTGCGGCCCCTCCTGAAATTCCACAGCTCGTGCTTTTGTGAGGCTGCGGCTGGGACACCTGCTGAAAACTGATAGCCGTGAAAAGCAGCCTAACGCAGAGTGGAGATGGCCCCCTGGTGAAAGCACTTGCTCACAGGTTCCCAACAGCCAAGACGGTAGCCGGCGGAGAGGGTCACCTGGGTGTGGATCGCCAGCGCAAAGGCGAGCCCCGGTTTGATGCCCGTGTACACGGCGGGGCTCATGCCTTTAAAAGTAGCTTAGTCATTAACGTGTAGTTTATGTACCTTGATTCTTCTTTTTTCCACTGAAGTATAGTTGATGTACAAGATTATGTAAGTTTCAGGTGTACCACCTAGTGATTCACAATTTTTTATGACTATACTCTGTTTACAGTTTTTATAAAATACTGTCTCGATTCCCTGTGCTGTACAATATATTCCTGCTATTGATTTTTTAATTTGTGTTTTTTTAACGGTTGCACCTGCGGCATATGGAGGTTCCCAGGCTGGGGGTGAAATTGAAGCTGCAGCTGCCGGCCTACACCACAGCCACAGCAGCGCCAGATCAGAGCCAAGTCTGTGACCTAAAGTGCAGCTCACGGCAACGCTGGATCCTTAACCCACTGAGTGAGGCCAGGGGTCGAACCTGCATCCTCACAGATATGAGTTGGTTGGTTTCCACTGCGCCACAACAGGAACTCCCGGTTACTGGTTTTATACCCAGTATTTTGTGCCTTTTCCTCCCCTGCCCCCACTGGTCACCCCCCCTTCCCTCTTCCTGCTGGTCACCACGAGCTGCTCTCGGCATCTGTGAGTCTGCTTTTTCTGGTCATACTTCTTCTGGTTGTGTTTTTCAGGTTCCACGTCTCCGTGATGGCCTGAAGTGTCTGTCTCTCTGTCTGACGCGTCTCACTGCGCCTCACGCCCTCCAGGCCTGTCCAGGGGGTCAGTCCCCTTTTACTGACGCGTCTCGCTGCGCCTAAGGCCCTCCAGGTCTGTCCAGGGGGTCAGTCCCCTTTTAGCGACGCGTCTCACTGAACCTAAGGCCCTCCAGGTCTGTCCAGGGGGTCAGTCCCCTTTTACTGACGTGTCTCACTGAGCCTAAGGCCCTCCAGTCCTGTCCAGGGGGTCAGTCCCCTTTTAGCGACGCGTCTCACT
>PVHT021183671.1:686723-702990 GCA_004024745.2 Catagonus wagneri | reverse complement strand
ACACACACACACACACACACACACGCACTATATGTAAACATGTATTTATACGTGCATTTTTTTCTGAACCATTTGAAAACAGTTTCAGTGGCTCAGAACATCCCAGCCTGCATCTCCCCTGACCTTGACTCCAGGGCATCTGAGACAGCGAACCATCCCCTAAACACAGGACCCCCGTCTGTACGCGCATGTAGACACAGCCCCCCAAATGTGCTTCGCGCTGTTTTTTCTCCGAGCAGCTTCACGCGGAGGCCGGCGAGGTAGCGGGCGGTGCTTTTCCCTGAGCGGGCGGGGAGGAAGCGCGCCTGGGGTGGGAGCCAGAATCCGGGCGCCCGTTCCCTGTGCAGACACACGATGGCGCTGTCACCCGCAGAAATGCAGCATTTCTGGGCGCCTGCCGCGTTTCGAGACAACTTCTTTCACTGTAGGTTTTCAACATTTTTCTCTGCTGAAGAGTGGGCGCCTCCCCCACTCTTCTGTGTTTAACGAGGCGAGCATTTCGGGTTTTTAAAAAGTTCCTTACGGAGCTCCCGTCGTGGCTCAGTGGTTAATGAATCCCACTAGGAACCATGAGGTTGTGGGTTCGATCCCTGGCCTCGCTCAGTGGGTTAAGGATCCGGCGTTGCCATGAGCTGTGGTGTAGGTCGCAGACGCGGCTCGGATCCCGCGTTGCTGTGGCTGTGGTGTAGGCCGGCGGCTACAGCTCCTGTTAGACCCCTAGCCTGGGAACCTCCATATGCCGCGGGTGTGGCCCTAGATAAGGCAAAAAGACAAAAAAAGAAAAAAAAGAAAAAGTTCCTCGCAAACCAGCATCGACCCTCCCCCCAACCATCCTGCTCCTGGTTCTCGACTAGGTCCAGGTTCCACTGCAAACTGACAGATTCAGAACTGAAGCTGGCAAGCCGGTGGGCTTTCCCTAACAAAACCACCCCCTCGGCCACTTTCTGCCTTCACGCCTTTCTCTGGACTTCACGGCCATCCCGCAGATCCGATTAAAACCGCGGGGAGGCAGGAAGCCCACGTCCACCCGGCTGCTTGGGAGGAAGCAGACGTCAGGCACTTGGGCGTGGGACCCAGAGCAGGCTGAGCCGAGTTCTTGCTGCTTCTAGACACAGGCAGGGTGGCTGGCGCTGTCCTCACGGCCCTCAGCCCTCGCTGGGGGCCACAGGGACCACCGAGTCTGCAAGAACCTGCTGGGTCCCCCCAGAGATGGTCCGGCTCAGCCTTGCCAGAAACAGTGCTTACCCTGCAGCTCCAGGAACTGCATTGTCAGCCTTTCGGGGTTTCCTCCAAAAACTTTTTGCAGAAAATTTTTAATTCAATGACTTTATTATAGTTGTACAACCATCATCACCACCTAGTTTTGCGGCATTCCCATCCCAAACCCCAGCCCATCCCTCCCCACCTACCTGGTCCCTTTGGTAACCACATGTTTTTCAAAGTCTGTGAGTCTGTTTGGCGGAGATCTGTTACGAGCCGACAGAGTGTGTGAGATGCCCCTCTGCCCTTCTCCGTGGAGGCTCACCTGTGTGGGCACGAAAGGACGTGTGGAGGCCCGTGTGAATTTTTTTTCTATTTATTTATTTGTCTTTTTGCCTTTTCTAGGGCCGCACTCGTGGCATATGGAGGTTCCCGGGCTAGGGGTCGAATAAGCGCTACAGATGCTGACCTAAACCACAGCCACAGCAACGCAGGATCCGAGCCGCATCTGCAACCTACACCACAGCTCACAGCAACGCCAGATCCTTAACCCACTGAATAAGGCCAGGGATCGAACCTGCAACCTCATGGTTCCTAGTCGGATTCATTAACTACTGAGCCATGAAGGGAACTCCGCCCATGTGAATTATTCAGGGTCACAAGCTGGGTTTCTAGTGTTTGGTCAGATGCTGCCCCTCTCATCCCTAAGAAGCATGAGTGGGAGGTCTGTGCTGCCTTTGCATGGGGATAAGATGCAGGGACAGCCGTGTCCAGAAGCGATGGGAGGTGTCCAGACGCTATATAAAGAGCCATGAGAGCCACTGGCAGGTCTAGGACGTCCGGCGTCCACGGACAGGCCAGCTGGGACGTGCCCACCGCTGTGCTCGGGGAAGGGGTCTCCTGCCGCCACGCAGACAGTGAGCTCCGTTCTTTGCGCCTGCTCTCGGCTGGCTGGCCAGCCACGCCCTTCTCCCCAGGCCCTGCAGAAATGCCGCTCTGGGAGCTCCTGGGCGGGACGCAGTGGGGGGTGTGCTGAGAAAGTGCTGGCACAACTTCAGTAAGTTGTCCCCACGAGCTGGACTGCCGAGGAGGACAGCTCTGCAGGGATGTTGGGACGTGCTGCCGAGGGGAGGAAGACAGGGCTGAGAGGAAACTCCACTTCTGTGTCTGGCTCCCATCCGGATCCCTCTGCTGTGGCAGCATTAATCACCACTGTCACCTCCGTAATCAGCCCTCAGCTCAACATCATCACCTCCACCTCGGCCACCAGCGCTGGCACTGTCACCTCCACCATCACCCCCCACCACTGTCATCCCCGTGTCTAGCATCACCTCCACTGTCACCTCCGTAATCAGCCCTCAGACCAACATCATCACCTCCACCTCGGCCACCAGCGCTGGCACTGTCACCTCCACCATCACCCCCCACCACTGTCATCCCCGAGTCTAGCATCACCTCCACTGTCACCTCCGTAAGCAGCCATTATGACCAACACCAGCACCTTTACTTCGGCCATAATTCTCACCATTGTCACCTCTGCCTCAGCTGCCATCACTGCTGTGGTCACCTCCATGGTCACCTCTGCCTCGGCCTCCTTCACTGGATGGCGGGAACCAGAGGGAGGCTTTAGCGGTGGTGGTGACAGTAACAGCTCACACCCGTAGAGCATCTTACGTTGATAAAACCTTCTGGCAGCCTCATATTTTTTAGAGGTGATGTGGCTTTCAAAGAAAGAACCGTTTCCTTTTTTTTGCTTTTTAGGGCTGCACTGGTGGCATATGGAGTTTCCCAGGCTAGAGATCAAATTGGAGCTGCAGCTGCCGGCCTACACCATGCACAGAAACACCAGATCTGAGGCACATCTGTGACCTATTCTGTAGCTCATGGCAATGCCGGATCCTTGACCCAACGTGTGCGGCCAGGGATCAAACCCACATTCTCATGGACACCATTCAGTTTCGTTACTGCTAAGCCCCAATGGGAACCCCCATATGATATCACTTCTATGTAGAATCTAAAATAAGTACAAATGAACATATACGCAAAAAATAAGCAGGGCCGCAGACACAGGGACCAAACCGGTTTTTACCAGTGGGGAGCATGAAGGAGGTGGGGGCAGGAAAGGGGGAGGAAGAATTATGTAATAAAACAAATAAGCACAAGGTAGATTGTACAGCACAGGGAAGAGAGTCAGCATTTTACAATAACTATGAATGGAGCATAATCTTAGCGACTGTCAGTCACTATGCTGTGGACCTTGGCAGTGTTGGGGGGCATCTCTGTCATAAACGGGCGGGACCTACTGGCATGTGGTGTGTGGAGATCAGGGAGACTGCCCAACCCCCGCAGCACACGGGGTGCCCCTCAGCAGAGGCGTCCAGCCCCACGTGCCCACTGTGCGAGGCTGAGAGACTCCAGACAGAGCCTCCTCTTCCTGCTCAGAGCTGCCATCAGCCATCACCCATCAAGGCATCACTGGCTCTCCTTTGTGTGAAAAGCCCCACCTGTCCATCTGTCCACCAGCAAGAATCAATAAACATCCACATCATCTGTCACACCCATGTGTCCAATATCAACCCATCACTGTCTATCATCACTCTGTACCCAGGTATCAACCATCACAAATCTCTCATAGCTATTAATCCATCACCCATATCTAGTCATTGATCATTGATCAGTCTATCCATGTCTCTGTCCACTTATGTATCTGTCTATATATCTGTCATCTGTTTGTATCTATCTATCCATTTAACTTTATCTATGATCTATCAATCTATTATCTATCTATCAAACTTATCATCTGTTTATTATCTATCATCTATCTACATCTATCAAATATCTGTTCATTTTTACCTACCACCTACTTATATCAATGTATCCATCATCAATCTACCAATCATATCATCTGTAACCAACCCTCTATCATCTATCAATCAACAATATATCCAAGTGTCTATTTATCTGTCATCCACTTTTACCAACATGTACCTATCACTCATCTGTACCTATCTAATCACGTATCTATCTATCTTTCTATCTATCTATCTACCACTTGTCTACTGTCATCTCTTTCTCCATCTCTATTGCTTAGCCTCCCTCAGAGCACAATGGTGGGACCCCACCTCGGTCGTGGGAGGTGGAGGAAGCTGGACAGAGGACCTCCAGTGACCAGCCTTGCTCCTGGACACTGTGCTCAGATGTGCCTGTTGCCAGGTCTCGTCAAGGCCCCATGGGGGTCTCGCCCGGGACCCCAGACCAGAGTGTCAAAAGGAAAGCCTGTCCAGTTGACCCTCAGCCTGGTCACCCACAGACTGGCCGGCAGCAGGAGCCCATTGGTCTGTGCAGATCTCGGTGGAAACTGGGACAGACCCTGTGGTTGGCTCTGGTTCCGTGTTTCTACAGAGATGCCCACGGACCCTGGTCTCCTGCTGTGGCCCTGAGGTGGAGAACGCTTCCTTCCAGCATTTCCGTTACTGAGACTGAGAGGCCCGCATGTGCCCTCCTTGTGCGCTTTCACAGAAACCCCTGCCCCAGGGCCCTCCTTGGGAGAGGCTAGCAGACGAGGGCCTGTCTGATCTTGTAGGACAAGAGGCCCTTCTGGGAGCAAAAGCCACCTAGAGGGTGACCAGGGTCCCCAAATTCATGTCCATCATGACATTATGGACAGGACCTTATCTGGAAATGGGGTCTTTGGAGGTGTGATGAAGTGAAGGGTCCTAGAGGAGGTCCTCCTGGATGAGGGGGCCCTCCATCCAAGGACAGTGTCCTCCTAAGAGACACAAGAGGAGACTCAGACACAGAGGAGAAGCCACGGGAAGACAGAGGCAGAGACGGGAGGGAGGCGGCCACCAGCCCAGGGCCGCCTGGAGCCCCCAGAAGCTGGAAGAGGCAGGAAGGACCCTCCCCTGGAGCCTCTGGAGGGAGCACGGCCCTGGGACCCCTTGACCTCAGACGTCTGGCCTCTAGGGCTCAGGGCCGGGGGCGGGGTATGGAGGTCTGTGTCTTTAGGCCCCTGGTTGTGGTCGTTTGTTACTGCAGGTGCAGGGAAGCCCAGCAAGCTGCAACAGCTCCAGGCCCTCCTCAGCCCTCGGTGGCCCCCTGGATGGACAGCCTTACTTCTCGCATAGGAGACAGCCTTGCAGGGAGGGGACGTCCCACCAACTCAAGGAGGGGCCAGCCTGAGCTGCAGGAACAGCCCCTTGCTGGTAGGTTGGGGGCTGGGGGGTAAACCCGGCCCCAGGCCCTGTGGGAACGGCGCTTTCCCGGCCCCTGGGCACCCAGACCCAGCCCTGCCTCCAGCCGGTGCCTGGAGCCGGTCCCCCAGCCCTGCCCGTCACTCAGCATTACCTGCGGGGCTCCTCGGAGGGCCTTTGATGTAGCGTCTGACACGCCGAGACGGTGAGGAAGAAAATAACTTTAAAAATTTTAAGAAACCTTAATTGGAGTTAACATAAAAGAAGATGCATAGTGTTAATTGGTCTGTCTCGGGCATAATTTGGGCCCTGGAGACCGTGTCCCTAACCCCCTGCCAAAGTGTCAAGACTCACATCTTTAATTCAGCAAGCTTTGTGTTAATTACCTCCGGATAAGGTGAGCTTTGATTGGGGCCTTCGCGATGAGATCACGGTGCAGCCCGGCCTTCAGATAAATAAATTAGGGCTGGGGGGGGGTCTCCGTCCAGCTGTGAACGGGAAGGGATTTGCGTATCAAGTACCTGATGAAAGACAGGGTTCCCTCTGACATTCTCGGAGGGGGAACTGTGGCCAGACACCCCCTCCCCGTAGTGCTGGACCGGGCTGTGTGCTGGGTGGACGGGCATCTGTGTCCTGCTTAAGATGAGCTGAGGATCGAGCCTCCTCTGAGGGGCCCAGTCCCCCCGGGGGCCACCAGTGTCCACAGGGCATTGACGAGTCTGCCAGGGGTCGGAGTCAGGCCGTGGTTGCAAAGCGGATGACTTGGAGAGGGAGCGGGCAGGTGGTGCGGGCTGGAGGAAAATGCTTGGGGGAGAATGGGGTCAGAACTGCAGGGCGGGGGCCACAGAGAGGGGGAGGGATCAACACGTAAAGGCTGCTTTCCGGGGGGGGGGGCTGCCAGGGCGACCCCCAGGTGGACCCCGTCAAAGTGTGTCTGGCTGTCTTGAGGCTACCATCACCTGTCACCCCAAGCCAGTGTCTTCAAGCAACAGAAATTTATTGTCTCAAGTTTTATGGGCCAGAAGTCTGAAATGAAGAAGGTGACTGAGGTCCTCCTGGATGAGGGGGGCCCTCCATCCAAGGACAGTGTCATCCTAAGAGACACAGAGGAGAAGCCACGGGAAGGGTCCGAGAGGAGGTCCTCCTGGATGAGGGGGGCCCTCCATCCAAGGACAGTGTCCTCCTAAGAGACACAAGAGGAGACCCAGACACAGAGGAGAAGCCACGGGAAGACGGAGGCAGAGACGGGAGGGAGGCGGCCACCAGCTCAGGGCCGCCCGGAGCCCCCAGAAGCTGGAAGAGGCAGGAAGGACCCTCCCCTGGAGCCTCTGGAAGGCGCACGGCCCGGGGGCCCTGTGACCTCAGACGTCTGGCCTCCAGGATGGGGAAGGGTGACAGTCTGCGGTTTTAAGGCTCCTGGTTTGTGGTCATTTGTTACAGCTGCCCCAGGAAACCCATACCTTGAACCCAGTGCTGTAACGCAATACATGCGGATGGGGTGGGGCGGCTCCCACGTCTTCTGACATCCCCCCCAACACATTCCTAGTTACTCCTGTGTATGCATTTGCTTCCGACTCATTCGTTGACAACACCAGATCCTTAACCCCCTGAGCGAGGCCAGGGATTGAACTCAAATCCTCAGGGACACTGTGTTGGGTTCTTAACCCACTGAGCCACAATGAGAACTCCTATGTGTTTATTCAGAAAGGCTTCTTCTGCATGAAGTCCGCTGGTGTCAAAATACCAAAGCAGATTCAAAACGGAAGTTTGAAGAATCCTTCTCCACCAAACCTGACATCGACACATGGCTGGTTACAATAAACCCACTGGTTATTGTTAGGTTTGACTGTCAAGGGTTCACCGCTCTGCAGGGATTCCGTGTGCCAAGTTGTTCCAAGAATTTCCTGATGTATAAGAAGGCTGAATGCGATCATTTTACGTTTGTGATAAAGCAACGTTACAAGAAAAATAATTTGCTCCCTCCAGGGGGTCATGAAAATGCCTTTTCTTTTAGTATCAAAATTTTTTTAAATATTTTTATTTCTTCTCCTTTTTTAGGGCCACACCTATAGCATATGGGAGTTTCCAAGCTAGGGGTTGAATCAGTGCTGCAGCTGCTGGACTACACTACAGCCACAGCCACACTGGATCCAAACCACATCTGCAGCCTAGGCGGCAGCTCATGGCATCACCAGATCCTTAACCCACTGAGCGAGGCCAGGGATTGAGCCCACATCCTCAGGGATAAAAGCTGGGTTCGCAACCTGATGAGCCACAACAGGAGCTTCTTAACATTTTTTTTTTTTAATTAGAAATTAAGATCCCTTCTTTAAAAGGGTTGGTCCATTAGTGACTCAGAGAAGCAGTTGATCATGTCGGAGACCTCGTCGAGGAAAGTTCTGAGAAGGACGGCACCAGCACGGCGGCCCGGGCGGCCCTCTGGGGCCTCTGGCTTGTGCGGCTTCACTTCCTTGACCCAGGGACCCACCCCTGACCCTTCACCTCATCTCTAGACCCTTTGCTCCATATCTTGCACCCATGTGATGGGTGTAGGTTCACTTCTTCCATGCCGGGGAGGACTCCCGTGCAGAGTGTGTGTTGGGGCTGGAAGCACCGCACCCGTCTTGGCGGGCTGGTCCGTGGTCTTGCCTTGGACCCCGCTGGGCCCGCGTGGCTCCAAAATCTTTCTGTTCATCTTGCCCAGGAAGCTGGGGGGCCCCAAAGAGCCTTGGGGCGCAGGTTCCGCGGCAGTTCAGAAAGCAGGGCGGAGACTCGAGGCCGGATGTGCAGAGAGGAGGTTCTGGGAGGGACCGGAGAGGGGGCCCGCCTTCCCGGGGGGATTCTTCCCGGGTGTGTGTGTGTGTGTGTGACGTCCTCTGACCTCATTGCAGGGGGCGCAGGATGTGGACTCCAAGGGCTTCTCATCTGGCCGGGATCTAATCTGCAAGTTGCTCATGTTCCCAACATCTCGAAGCTCCCAGCGTCGGGCCTACGCGATTATTTCCGCATCGTCTGAGGAACAGACGTGCCTGTGGCGACGTGGGGCTGTAGAGCTCTCCCGAGGCTGGTGACGCGTCAGGCGGGGCGCCTTGAGCTACAGCCCTTTGTCCCTCCCGGTCCGGGGGCTGGAGTCCGAGCCCCGGGCGGCAGGTCTGCTCCGTCCCGAGGCCTCTCCTGGGCGTGTCGGGGCCGCCTCCCCCCGTGTCCTCACAGGAGCTTCCACGATGGACCAGAGTGTGAAAAGAAACGGACGTGTGTGTGTACACACACGTACGTATTGCCAAGTCGCTTTGCTGTACAGCAGAAATTGAAGGAACATTGCAAATCAGCTATACTTTAATCAGAAAATTAAAAAAAAAAAGAAATGCTGGGAGTCCCTGCTGTGGCGCAGCGGGACTGCTGGTGTCTCTGCAGCGCTGGGCCGCAGGCCCCGTCCCCGGCCCGGCACCGTGGGTTGAGGACCTCAGGTCGCAGCTGCCACCTGATGTGCTCGTCTGCTCGGCAACTGCACATGCCGCGGGGAGGACAAAAGAGAAAAGAGAAAGAAACGATGACGTCAGATCGAGTCGTCTGTCCTCAGCTCGGGGAGTCTGAGAAAGAGACGGGGTCGGTTTCGCTGTTATGTTTCGCTTTTGAAGGATGGGGGTACATGTTTTTAACCCGGCGAGCACCGACTTTAGTTACTTGCAGGAACGGGTGGGAGCTGCAGAGATGGGGTCCCGGGGAGGGGCGTCTCCTCTCGGCTCTGCCTGGACCGCGGCTTAACTCCTCATCACCCCCACGCACCTCCCACCGGGGGCCCGAGGTCCTGACAGCAGACCCTGCACCTTCGTCCTTCCGCGAGCCACAGACGCACCTGTTTGCCACCCCTGGGTCCCCGCTGATGGGTCAGGAAAAAATGAGACAGAGAAAAATACAGGAGACACAGCCCTTGTGGATGGGGGCAGGTACTGATTCCAGAGTTCACGTCTTTTGCACGTCTGTGGAGCTCCCATGGTGGCTCAGAGGGTTAAGAACCCAGCATAGTGACCATGAGGATGCAGGTTCAATCCCTGGCCTCGCTCAGTGGGCTAAGGATCCAGCGTTGCCATGAGCTGTGGTGTAGGTCGTAGACGTGGCTCGGATCTGGTGTGGCTGTGGCTGTGGTGTAGACCTGCAGCTGCAGCTCTGATTCGACGCTTAGCCTGGGAACCTCCACGTGCTGTTGGTGCGACCCCAAAAAAACAATCACAACCCCCACACATTTGCAGAGGCCCAGAGATCCTCAGGCCCGACTGGGTGGTTTTCCCGCACGCCGGCCGCTACATGGAGCAGCGCGTCGTGTGCCGCAGACAGGATGACCCAGGTGCCCTCTCCTCTGGGTCCCGTCTCCTTCACAGAGGCCCCCGCTGCCCTGGTTTCTACCGGACCCTGACACTTTTCGCCCCATACGCTCGCGACATGTGAGTCTGTGGACGTGCGTGCACTCGTGCTGGAGCACACCGCGTTGCATGCCTTCAGGACGCTGTGATGTCATGGGTGCAGGACACACGGAGGTCTTATAGCCATGACCGTCTCGCCAGGAGGAGCAGCGTGGGGGGCTGCTAAGACCACCCCTCCCCACGTTCTGGACCGGGGGCCCCTGGCATCACCCAGTGAGGAACACCCTGGTCCAACACCGCGTCCCACGCTGAGAAGGGACTCCACCTTCGGGGGACCGGCCGGGGGGCAAGAGCCGAGCCATCCCGACAGGGTCCCCTCCACGCCGGGAGCCCCCTTCCTTGAAGGGTCCCGCTGTCCCCAAAGCTCTCTCGGCTAGAACCCACTCCGGAGGTGGACGCAGGCACCGGGGGCCTTTTCCTCCTCTGTGCGGAGCAGTCGTGTCAGACGAGAGGCCCCGATCTAACGGGGAACAGGTGTCCTCACTGCTGCAGCTCTAGTACAGCTGTGTCACGGGTCTGCTCCCTGGCCCCGGAACCTCCACATGCCCAGGGCACGGTCCAACAGAAAAAGAGGCGGCGGAAGTGAAGTTGCAGAATGGGGCCCTGGCCAGCGGCGGGGTGTCTGGGTGCCCAGGGGGTCCCCAGTGCCCAGGCCGCAGCCTCAGGTCCAGTCTCCACCGCGCAGCACGCCTCCTCTACCGCCACGCCTAGGAAGGGACGCTGCTCTGTGTTGACAAAGCGGTGACGAAGAAAACCCGGGGAGCAGAATCGAGGCGCGCCCTCCGCACGTGCCGGGAGCCCCCTCCGCCCCGCTGCAACGCTCCGCGGTTAGATGCCGGCGGGGCCGCAGCCTGCGCTCAGAACTCTTCAAGTTTTGAGAAAAAGTTTGCAGCCAGGCTTTTCAAGCCTTCTCTCATTTTTTTTTTAAGGAAAAAAAAAACCCCACCTCCCTCCCCATCTTCCTTATTCTGACACCGTTTTCCTTTAGAAGATCTCAAACTACAAGCGAGTACATGACATCCGCGGCGCTCCCCAGCGAACTCACTTTGCGTTTGATTTATGACACGGCGCCATAGGTGCGGCTGACAGCTCTCAGATTGAGCCCAGGCAAGCCGGCTTTCAAGAGCGGAGGGCAAGCGGGGCGAATCCACCGCGGCGCGTCCCGGGAGCCGCGCGCCGCCTTTGTAGACCCCGCTGCGCGGCCGCCCCCACGCTGCGCTCGCCCCCGCTCGCTGACAGGCGGCCCGCACTTCACCCTAATCACGAATAAAAGCCAGCTCCCTGTAGGTTACAGATCTTCTCTGTTTTGACATTGACCTTAATACATAATTTAACCACAAAGCCTGAGCAATGTGGAACAAGATAAGAAAAGACCACAGAACTGGCAAATAAAGCAGTGTTCAATCAGAAATCATATTTGTTCCTGATCGCGGAGACGCGGGCATTAAGGAGAGAGCCGGGGAGGGCGGGGAGGGGGCTGCCTCGCCAGGGCCACGCCTGGTACCGGACCCAGGGCTGTCATGTGAACGTCTGTCCCGGATCCGGGATGCGGGAGCAGCAGTCAATGACCATTAGGATCCCAAGACAGGCCCGGTTCACAGAGGGGCGCAGGCACTGGTGTCCTGTTTGCACTGAGGAGCTGGCGTCCGGAGAGCGGCCAGACAGATATTGACGGTCACAGGGGAGCTGGCGTGCCTGGGCCTCTGCAGTTGGCCGGGGAAGGGAAGGGGGCCCGTGGGTGATGATGCTTGTGGCTGGTGGGTGATGTGTGCGCCTGGCGGGGTGGTGCCTGTGGCTGGCGTTCTGGGTACGGAGGCTGTGGCGTTGGAGACAGCCTGGCAGGTCTGTCCCCTCGTGCCCAGGGCACCCAGCAGAGGTGACGTTGCCTCACCGTCACTGGCCGAAGGGCTCCATTCTCCAGACTGTTCTGGTTTGGACACTGAGTCCAGTGTGTACACCACGCTGTGTATGTGTCTATAGGGGGTGTTGTACTGAGCTCCATGAAAACCCAGGAGCTCAAAGCAGAGTCCCACGGGAGGTACCTGGCTCGGCGGGAAATCCAGACCCGGACGCTGGGGGGTCCTCGGGGAGAACAGGTTCAGGCCCCCGGCGGGGAGATTACGTCCCCCGGGAAGGGCAGCAGGAACCCAGCGTCAGCCGAATGCGCACAGGTGTCCACGTGCGAGGGCAGCTGGCCCTGGCCGTCGAGTGGACAGGGGGCCGCACGGCGGTCTGTGGGTCCGGGTGCCTCCGCTCAACACCAGATGTCTTTAGGTTCAAAACACATGACCATGAGATCAGGACGCAGACGCTGGTCAGAGGAAAGAGCCCGCTTCTTTAGTTTTGGGCTCGGCCAGGTTGTCCATGAGACACAAGGACGTGTAGAGGGGAACACGCGTGGCGTGAGACACAGCCACACAGGCGTGACCCAGTTACACACGTGCACACTCACGCACGCAGCCCCCACATCTGATGCACACGTGCACACACACACATACCTCCACACACACTCACACACGGACTCTTACGTGCACTCTCACCTCTAGACCCACTCACTTACACGTACACACACGTACACACACGCACACACACACTGCCCCCGGGCCCTGCCTGTCCCCTGTGAGCTGACTTTGGGGACGGGGGGACGGCCCTGAGGGCCCAGGACTCTCCTCCTGCCGGGACACCCCTTCCTCCCGGGCGGGGAGAGACACGAGCCACCAGCCGGGCTTCCGGCAGCCAAGATGTGTCAGCAGGTTTCTGTCGGCCACACCGCGGGCTGCCGGTGACGGCCGGGTGCCGGGTTGCTCAGACTCAGGCCTGTCCGTGGCATGTCCTGCCGGCCAACAGCCGCACCTCTGGACCACGAGAGGCGCCGGGTTCCAAGAGGCCCGGGGCGGGTGATTGACGTGCATCTGGGCGTTGGCGTGACACGTGCGAGCCACATATACGTCTCCACCACCAGCATTACTCCCGCAGATGAAGAGATGAAGGCTCTGGGCTTTTCCCTTTGGTCTTCCGTGCTCTGGCTGAGAATGTCAGTTCTGGCATTTTTCTCCATAGAAAAGCTTCTGCTCGATTTCCCTGCCTTACATGGTAGATGAGCGTGGAATTGGGGGGATTTCTTGTTGTTTTCCTGTAGCTTGCTGTTCCATGGCCCACAAGGCAAAACCTACTAATTAATTTTTCATGCTGAAAATAAAAAATATATAAAGGAAACATCTGAAAAGAGAGGAAATCATAACACAAATACTTTTGTGCATTTCACTGTTTTTTATTTTTCCCCCTGGTCTTCTTCTTCTTCTTTTTTTAATGGCAGGGTTGTTTCCGACAACTTAGGGTGAGTTACTAACTTTCCTGAAGTTGCACAGCTGGAATCCGATTCCGGCCTCAGTGGCTGGTGTAGACGGCCTAGGAAAGAGATTACAGAAGACACACACATGAGCTTGCTTCTAGGCCAGAGAAATATGTGAATGGTGAGCCTCATTCTCTTCTGTTGTTTTATTATCTGCCTGTCTGTCCATTGGTTGATAGATCTATCTATCTATCTATCTATCTATCTATCTATCTATCTATCTATCATCTATCTGTCTGTCTGTCTCTATCACCTTTGCATACACTTAAGGGCTATTTTTATGTTTCCCTGGTTTGTCTGCTTGTATATTTCACCCATTTTCTGTAGGATGCTGGACCTGTCCCCTTATTTATTTATTTTTAAAGCTACGATAGTAAGGCTATTGGCCATCTATCTGTGATAATGCGGCAAATACTTTTTCTCAATTTGTCTTTTCCTTTTTGACTTTGCTTATGAATTTTTTTTTGGCAGGAGGACAATTAGGCCAAAAACATTTGTATGTTGTCAGATATCTCACTCTCTGCTTTTATCACATCTAGGTTTTTGAGTCACAGTTAGAAAGCGTTTCCTCCCACACAGATTATCTGGGAATTCAACCAGGGTTTCCTCTATTACTCATGTAATTCCATTAAAAAAGACACGCACGTCTCTGATCAGTTTATTTGTGTTACGGTAATAGGAGTGGAGTTAGTTTTAGCTTTTTTGATTTACGGGGTACGTCCATCTTTCCCAGCAGCTTGAGGTTCCAGATTTCCATGTGGACTGGATTATTGTGTGGGTCCCATTCTAGTCACTGGTCTTTGGTTCGAGCACCAACAGCACACCTCCCCCCCACCTTTCCTTTGTTTTTCTTTTTACAGCTGTACCCGCTGCATATGGAGGTTCCCAGGCCAGGGGTCGAATCAGGGCTGCAGCTGCAGGTCTACACCACAGCCACAGCAAGCGAGACCTGAGCCACGTCTGCAAACTACACCACAGCTCACGGCAACACCGGCTCCTTAACCCGCTGAGTAAGGCTGGGGACTGAACCCGCATCGTCATGGAGAGAGAGTCGGGTCCTTAACCCGCTGAGTCAGAGGGGGAACCCCCCAGTCCACTGTCTTAATGGCAGAGGTTTGTCCTGTTTCACTGTCTCGTAGGGCGATCCCCCCGCCCCATGTTTTTCTTTTGTGTTTTCCTTCTGTTCTTGGTAGGAACTTGAATGTCAACTAGCCTAACACGAGAAAAAAAAATCTCGTGGAAGCGTTTCTTGAGACTGTATTGCGTTTATCTATTAACTTGGAATCAACGGTGTACCCTCTTGGGAGAACTCCTGAAGACCAAGGGTTGCCTGTTTGTTCAATTTTACCTTTTTTATTTAAGAAGTACTTTTGTGGTCTCATTCCATATTGATTTTGCATCATTCTTGTAGGGTTTACTCTTAAGTGTTTTATCCTTTTTTTTGGTCTTTTTTTTTGGTGGGGGACGCACCTGCGGCACCTGGAGGTTCCCGGGCTAGGGTTTCAGTTGGAGCTGTAGCTGCCGGCCTACAGACACAGCAACGCCAGATCTGAGCCGCCTCTGTGACCTACACCACAGCTCACGGCAAGGCTGGATCCTTAACTTACTGAGTGAGGCCAGGGATCAAACCTGGGTCCTCATGGATGCTAGCTGGATTCGTTTCTGCTGAGCTGCGACAGGGACTCCCCTAATCATTTTCTTTTGTGCAATTAATTGCTTGAGCTAATTCCTGGAGGACAAGATTTAAGACTAGTAAGGGTAACCCATGTCCTCGTGCGGTTTCTAACCCCAGCGGAAATGTTCCTAGTGTTTCTCTATTAAGCAGGATGCTGGCTTTGGGGTTCTGCTACGCTATGTATTTTACCATCTTAACAAGTAGCGTCCTGTTCCTAGTGTTCTCAGTGTTTTTAGGAATTACGCCAAGGGTTTCTACAGCATCTGTAGAGTTACTCGGATGAGCTTTCTCCTTAGATCTACCTAGAGTGAATTATACTAATGTTTTTCCTAATATTGAACCACCCTCGCATGTCTGCTAGAAACTTCACTTGGTCATGGTGAATTATTTTCTAAACGTGGTGTTGGCATCTGTTGGCTGATAGGTTATTTAGGGTTTTTAAATTAATATCCGTAAGTGCCCCGAGGGTGTGATACACTTTCTTTTTTCCTACCTACACCCTGTTTAGGTGTAGTTGTTTCACTGACTTCATAGAAAGACTCTGGGTATTTGCTCCCCTTTTTATGTTCTCTGAGAAGTTAAGGAAGCTTGAGAATCTCTGCCTATTGAAGGCTTGGTAGGATTTCCCCATGAAGCCTTCTAATCGTGGTGCTTTCCATGAGGCGGTTTTTTGGATGAGTTTTTCTCTGTTCCCTTGGTTGGAATGGGTAATTTTATACTTTTGGCCTCTTTTGTGAAAATGATGTTGGAGTAGGGAACAGTGCCTGTGGTTGAAATGTCCAAGTTATTTGCGTAGACATGTGTCAAGTGCCGGCCCTTCTGTAGTCTTACTTGTACCACGAATGGTGTCTCTTACCATTAATCTGTTGCTATCTCTCCTGGCACCTGCTTTCCAATGCCACACAGGTGGCTGCTGAGTTATTTGGCCCAGAGACGATCGAGACTGTGGTGTCTTGATTGCCGATTGTGCTTCTAGCATCAGGAAGTGCCCTCCTTTGGCTAATGTTTTTTGGTCTAAATTCTAGTTTGTCTTTTATTAGGACTTCAACTCCTGCTGTCAGGTAGTTTCCATTTGCCTAGGATTTCTTTGTCTTTTTGACCTTTTGAAATGTCACTGTTTTCGGCATGTCTCTCACGTAGAGCTCACGGCTGGGCACAGCTTGGTACGTCAGCTTGGAAACCATTCCCTTTTAACAGACAAATGAAGCCCATTCATGTTCATTGAGATGAATGCCATGTTTGTTTTAATTCAGCCATAATATTTTATAACTGATGTTTACATTATGCCGCATTTACTGTTTCTTTCTGTATTTGATGAATATTCCTTCTGGTTAAAAATTTTCCTGGAGTTCCCGTTGTGGCTCAGTGGTAATGAACCTGAACAGTATCCATGAAGATGAGGGGTCGATCCCTGGCCTTGCTCAAT
>PVHT021183671.1:658649-685723 GCA_004024745.2 Catagonus wagneri | reverse complement strand
GTCACGGAGACCGCCCCTCCCCAAAGGAACGGGTGGCAAGAATGCGGAGGAGTTTACGTACCACGGGGGCTTGAAGAACTCCTGGCCGAGCACAGAACAGACCCCAAGGCCAGCAGGTGGCAGAAACCCTTTCCAGGCCACTGTGCGCTCTGGGCCACTGCTGGTGCCGTGATGGCTTTCTCACCCGCCCCTGGTTTGCATCCTTTTCTCAAGGACCCAGTGTGGCCAGAGCAGCCCCCCTACTGGTGTCTCCGTGATGCCCAGACGCCACAGGGAGCACATCTGTCCCTGCCCCGGGACCAGGGAGCTGGGGCTGGCTGCCGCCAAGCCTTGCCAGGCGTTCAAGGAGCCGAATATAAGAAGGGTCTGAACTCTGGCAGGACGACTCTGCTCCAGGATTAGGGGGACGGGGAATTTAATCGACGCAGAGAGAGCAGGGGCGCTGAGAGGGTTGTGAGAAGCAGCAGGACCCTGAGGTGGGGTCACGTCAGCAGCTCGCAGGCCCAGGATGGACCAACTGCTGGCCGCGTGTGCTGGGGAAGGGACCACAGCCGGCAGCCAGCGGCAGATCCCTCACGGCTGCATTATTTCTTTGCAGAATATAAACTGGAACCTCATTGGAGCTCCCTGGTGCCTCAGCAGGTTAAGGGTCTGGCGTCGTCACTACAGCGGCTCAAGCCACAGCCGTGGCACCGTTCGCCCCTTGACCCTGGAACTCCCACCTGTCACGGACGTGACAGGGGACGGATGTCTTCAGGAGCCTGCTGAACCCTAACTAACCCCGTTGTGGGAAAACGCCCACGGACAGCGCGTCCAAGCCCCCAGTCCCCACAAACTCCTTTGGCGTCTACATGCGATGATCATAAAACTTTGTGCAGTGCCCCCCCCCAAAAAATCACCCCCAAACCCAACTCGCCTTTTGACCAAGTGTAGTGAAAGTTGGAAATCTCCAAGGCTGGCCTTTTTTAGAGTGGTGAGCAGAAAAATTTTGGACACTTTTCGCAAAAGTCAGAAACGTATTAATTTTTCAGAGGCTTGTGAGTCAAAAATGGCTGGTCCAATTTGCTTCAAACTTCCCACCCCAAGATGAAGCCCGAAAACTTTCCTGCAGAAGGAGATATGTTGTCAGAGTTGCCAGGAGGTCAGGCGAGGGCAGCAGGCACTGGGGGGTTGATAGCCGGGGGCTGGGATCCGGGCAGAGTCTAATTACCACCAGCAGGAGTCCTCCCGTCGTGCTGCAGGGACGGGCATTTAGGGCGCGGCTGGGAGGCACCCAAGGGCATCCAAGGAGAGACGGTCCCGTCGGCAGTAAGATGTGCGGCTTCCTCCGGTTTTTCCAAAGCGCATCGGGTTTATCGTGTTCTGTCCAAGAGGCAAGTGGGCTGTGGGTTGCTGGGGGAGTGACTTGTGAGGCTGTGGGCAGAGCTCGGCCCCTGCTGTTGTAAGGCTGAAGTCTCCGCTGACCTGCTGGTGGTCAGCCAGGGTCTGCCCTCCGCTTCTAGAACCTGCCCGCGTGCCTCGCCATGTGGCCCCACCGCCTTCCAGTCCAGAAGCACGGACAGACTCCTCGGCCTTGGAATCTCTCTGACTGCTCTTCTCCACTCAGCAGAGAAAAACGCTCCCCTTTACAGGACTCGTGTGGTCAGGCTTGGCCAGACTGCCTAGTCTCCCGTTGGATCACCTCCAGTCAACGTCTGACATCCCGAGTTCCTCCCGCAGAAACCCTTGTGCCACGTCACGTCGTCACGGAACAGAGGCCGTGGTCCTCTTCATTTTCCACCTCCTGCACCTACCATGGAAAGACTGAGTCGGGGCGAGTGGGGGGTTGAGGGCCCCCCAGAGCAGTCAAGGGTAACAGGATGGAAATGATCTGAGTCGGGGGCAGGGGTGGTTTCCAGGACCTCCAAGTCATGCTGGAGGCCAAGGGAGATGATCTAGGTGTGAGCTGGAGACAGGCCCGCGCCACCTGCCTGCACAGCGACCGAACCCCGAGCCGCTGCAGCTGCCGACCCCCAACACCCCTGCCAGGAGCTCAGGGCGGGGACCAGGACTCTGGACAGAGGGCAGAGACAGAGGACTCTGTGCTCTGGGGAAACTGGCAGGGCAGGTCCTCAGATGGTTAGAGATTTTCAGGAGACTTGAGGAGCCCGAGTCTGGCATCTCCTCGAACCTAGAAAACCACTAACGTCCTTCATGGTGACGTCTGCTCCTCGTCACCAGCAGCGACCTTCACGAGACCAGCGGTGACCTTCTGCAAAACGTCTGCTTGGGTACACGGACCGCCCCCTTCACCAGAATCACAGACACACTGCCCTCCCCCTGCCTCTTAGGAGCAGTTTCTCAGAGCTCCGGAGTTGCTGCCTCCCAGGGTCTAGTCTTCATTTTCCCAAACAAAAATGAACCCTCAGCTTTCAGGTTGTGCATATTTGTAAATTCACAAAGCGGAGGAGGCTACTTGATCCCAGGCATCAGGCAGTGAGTTAATCAGCGCTCAGTACCTGAACACCGGCCCTGTGTCCCCACGGCGGAGGCGAGGGGTCTGGCAAGCCTCCAAGTACCACTGTGTCCCTCAGCCCCGTGGCGGTCTGGGCAGGTCAGCGGGGAGCCAGCCGCGCAGAGTCAAGGGCACTGAGACCACGCTCTGTGGGGCGCAGGTTCTGCTAGGCTTTTGGGGACGGACGGGCGAGGGCGACCCCAGGTGCACGCAGTCCGCGCCTGTGAGAGGAAGCGTCTGTTCCCACAGCCGGTGCCCAGGGCAGGGGGTTACGCTGGCGAGCGGCTTCGCAGAACCGTCGGGACCGTGTACTCGAGACGGTGGCGCCCGGCGGCGGCCCGTCTCGTCGGAGGCAGACACTCGAGATGAACGGCTGCGGGTGCTAAACGCCAGCTAGTGCTTACCGCACGCCTGCCATTGTTTTGACACATCGACTCTCGCGTTAAGCCTGTAATTGTCACATTTTACAGCTCAGGGAACAGAACGTGCCAACCTGCGAGTCTGTGAAAACCAAGACACGTTTTAAGTGTTTACATTTGCATAATGACTGTTAGCATACGCGGGCGCGTCCGTGTGGGCCGTTCTCAAGATGCCTGCGGGGTTCTCAGGTCGGTTTGCCACCGCGAGCCTCACAGCCATGGCCCGACGCCCTCTGTCCAGCCACAGCGTGCGCCTGCAGGTTCTGTATGGCCGCCGACGCTGTCAGAAGCTCGAGTGTGTCGTCCCTCACCGCTGAGAGACGGGGGCCGAGGACCGCACCCCGGAGAGCTCCAGACGGGTGTCAGAGACAGGTGCCCACGGCTGAGCACCCCTCGGCGGCTTTCCGCTCGGGTCCAAGGCCTTCCAGGTGGCAGGAACCACCGGGACCCCTCCCTGCTGGCTGGTGGAGACCCCGGGACACACCTGGGCTGCTTCGGTTGGGGCTTAGGGGTAAGAAGGAGGCCGGCTGCCTCTGCACACAGGCTTTTCGATTGCTTGTGTTTTCTTTCTTTTTAGGGCAGTACCTGCAGCATCTGGAAGTTCCCAGGCTAGGGTGTGAACTGGAGCTACCGCTGCCGGCCTACACCACAGCTCCTGGCAACGCCGGATCCTGAGCCCACTGAGCGAGGCCAGGGATGGAACCTGTGTCCTCCTGGATGCTAGCCCGGTCCTCACCCAGCTGAGCCACTGCAGGAACTGCTGCAGGGCTGTTCTGAAGTTTATCACAGAACACGTGTCCTCCGGCCCTCGGGAGAGTCTTTCAGACTGTCTCCAGCCGAGCAGAGCCGGCCACCCGCCGACCCCCCTCCCTCCCGACCGCAAGCCTGCTGGACCGCAGCGCGGCCCGGACGCGATGACCCGAGTGGGGCAAATGCCCGCCCCCCACGAGTGTGCACTTCTCGGGCCGGGCTCCGAGGGCCTTGGGGTGCTGCGCGGAGCGAGCCGAACCCACTCTGCGTCTTCACGTGGGGGAGCCGGGCACCCGAACCACTGCCCCCAGCGCTGCAACGCCCTGGCCTTTAAGGCTAAGCTGGTGCCGGTCCTCTGAGTCCTTTCGGCCTCTGTTTCAATTCAGGGGGACGCTCAGAGGGAGACGCCATTTCCAGCTCCTTTTCCAGGTGAGGAAAAGGAGGTGCGCTGACGGCCGGCACAGCACAGGGACGCAGGGTCCCCACCGGCTGTGTGGGCCAGTCTCCGGGCGCTTGGCACACACAGGTGTCCTCGCCCTCCTCCCCCGTGACCAGGGTGTGGTGACAGGGAAGTCCCTGCTGCTGGCTGACCTGAGCGTTCACTTCCTCTGCTTCACCCCTGGGGCCGCACCGCACTGCGCTGTCGGCCAGCCCCCTGCCCCGTTCCTCCTCTCGGCGGCTTCTGCCTGCCTCCTGCTGCTTCGGACCCCAGTCGGAGCTGGGAGGCTGGAAGCTCCGCCCGGTGTCCTGGGACCTAGGCCAGCAACGCTCCGTTCTGGTGCAAAGAGCCATGAGAAAACAAACACACAAAAACCTGTGTTTCTGCTGAGGAATTTAGGCCAAGGGCTCGGCCAGCAGAGGACTCTGTGGCTGTAGAGATAAACGCAGAAAAATTCCAAAGGGTGACAGCGTGGGAGCCGAACGTTCCCGGAGGGAGGAGCCAGCCCCGGGGGAGTCTCAGCGCCTTCTGAGGCTCCCGGTGGATGTGGGGGACCCCTGCACCCACCCCTACTTGTGGAGGATCATTAGGCGACAGGAATCGGAGGAGCGGCAGCTGTGGTGGTCATGACGCTGTGAAACCGGCCGGACAGCAGCTTCCGGGACAAGCCCGAGGCCCGCAACTCTGCCTCCGGGCTCTGGAAGCATCTGAGCGCGCTGCCCCCCCCCCCCAAGCTGGTCCTGCTCCTGTGCGGCCCTTTTCGTCAGAAGGACAGCCGGTGGCTGGGGACCGTCACTCCGCCTGCACCACGTCCTGGAAGACTGGGTGGCCGTTCGGCAGGCACCACATCTCCGTGTTGGTGACGAAGCCGGGAAGACAGACACCAGGCAGCAAACTTCACTTATTGCTAGGACTTGGGGTCATGTCAGCAGCCCAAGCCATCACGAGGGACACAGGAGGCCAGGGTCGAAGCCCCCAAACACCAGCTCCTGCCCCACCCGGTGTCCATGCTCGCTCTGGGAAGGGGACGCCTGCTGGCTTCTGCGTCTGCTCTGTCTTGGCAGCAGGCGTGAAGCAGGAAAAAATGTCACGTCATATTCGAGAAAGACAGGGTGTGCCCGAGGGTGAACCTCCACTCCTGCCCCTCCAGGAGCCCGTCAAAGCTGGCTTTCGGGGTCAGGAGGATTCCCGTAGTTTTAGTCTAAAAAACCAAAACGGTCTGGGGTGGATTTGCAAACACAGAGCCTGGAGGTTTTTCCTTTTTTTCTTTTTATGGCTGTACCTACACGGCCTATGGAAGTTCCCGGGCTAGGGGTTGAACTGGAGCTGCAGCTGTGGGTCTGCGCCCAGCCACGCCAACACCGGATCCGAGCCGTGTCTCTGACCTACACTGCAGCTCATGGCAGCACCAGATCCTCAACCCACTGAGCGAGGCCAAGGATTGAACCTGTGTCCTCAGGGAGACGACTTCAGGTCCTTAACCTGCTGAGTCACAACAGGTCACACTCCGAGCCTGGAGTTTAGATGTGGCCCGGATGTCTGTGGTCTTTTCCATGCCTTCTTTCCCTTTCTTTCTGGCTTCACAACAAAGCAGGCAAAGAATGCGAACACAGCACTGGCTGGGGCCCGGAAGGAGGCTGTGACCTTCACAGGGGGACACGCCAGTGTTGCCACGATGGCTCCTTCGATTTTGGAAAAGAAATAACGGTGATTTTAACGTATGAGCTTGTAAAGCCCCTGCCCGATGGCAGCGCAGAGACTGCAGAATCCATCGTGTGTGTAGCTTCGCCTTGTGGAAACCTGAGCTCTCGTGGTGTCTCTGTGGGCGCCGGTGGGAATGTGCGTCTGGACACCGCTGGGGACGGCAAGCCGTCCTGCTCCGGAGGTGCTGGGGCTTCCAGCGGGACGTGGGAGAAGCAAGGGGGTGACGGTTTTGGGGGGCCTGGGGTTTGGAAATGGCCCAGCCAGTGTTTGCTTTACTGCAGGGACCCTCCGTTCCGCTTGACAGCCCAGGCGCGTGGGCGGTCGGCTCTTGGCGGCAGACTGGTTGTTTGCTTGTGTTCCTGCCTCCCGGGAGGGCGGAGGACACCCATGGGCCTCTCCTCCCGCCCGCTCCCCGGGTCCCAGCTCGGAGCCCCTGTCCCGCCTGTCACTCACAGCGGTTTATCTTCCCGGGTGCGCACGGCCGGGCACCCACCCGGAGTGTGCTGTCGGGGGCAGCTCCCCTCGTCAGGGGGCTGCTGCACATACAGCGCTCAAGCGGCGTCGCCCCCTGGAGGGCAGCCCGGCCCCTGACGGTGGACCTGGACCCCGAGGGCCCAAGGTCCGGGTCCTTTGCCACCTGCTGTGTCCACCAGGGCGCGGTGGCCGCCCTGCACGTGAGCCGTTTCAGCCTCGCGTGCGTCCCACCATCTGTGGGAAACCCTGTCTCCCCCACTCCCCGACTCCGGGACCTGCTGTCGATTTTACAGAGCACTTCTGATGAAGCAGGAAAAGCCACTGTGTTTGGATTCCTTTCTTTCCTTCATCTGTATCCACCTCTCTGCCTTCTCCCGTGTCTATCGATCATCGATCGTCTGTCACCTACCTCCATGCATCGTCGACCAGTACAGCCACCTGTCTGTTCATCTGTATCTTTATCTGTTTATCCATCCGTTATCCGTCTCGGCGTCTGTTATCTATTCATCTATTTCGATGTCCTGTTATCTATCATCTGTCATTATCTGTCTATCCGTCTATTGTCCGTCTATGTACGTATGTATCTATGGTCTGTCTATTATCTATTTATCTATCATCTGTTGTCCGTCTGTCTATCATCTGTCTCTCCATCTATCACTGTTTACAGACAAAGTGGCATAGTTTAATGCTCATTTATGGTTGTTAGTAATGAGCTTCTGGCCCCTGGAGCCTCGATGGCTTGATGGGGGTTTAGTGTTTAGGGTCACCTAGGACCAGGGCCCAGCGGGGCCCTGCCTGGAGTCAGGCAGCAGACCTGAGCTGCAAAACCCCGTTCGCTCCCAGGGTGCCCTCAGATGGTTTTAGGGGAGGCGCACAAAGCGCTGGGTGGGGCCCTTGGGGGAAGGCACCTGCCTGGTGGGAGGCATTCCTGGGGGGTTGCCGGAGCCTTAATCCCAGAAGAAATGGGGCCCGAGTTCCCGGGAGGCGTCCAGCCGGCTGGGGGCCACGTGGATCACGGCCGCCCCATCGGCACATCCCTGCCGGCGCTGGGGGACCCGGCAGCCTGGCGACAGCATCTCTGGGCCTCCTGAGCAGAATCCCAGGTCTGGGAGGAGCCCGGGAACAGGGGCCGAAGGCCGGGGCGGGGCGTTTCCGGCACGTCTCTGCGCGTCTGTGTGCGTCTGTGTGCGTACGGGAGGCCGTCTGGTAATTCTGACTGCACGGTGAGCTAACGTTACAGACTTATTTGGGATTTAAGGCTGAGTTAAATATGCCCCTCAAAAAAGTTTTCCGACTGTTTTTGATACGCGGCTTTCGTTATCAGGTGTTAATCAGGCCCGCCGACCTGCGCGCAAGGAAGCTGTTGCCGTGTCAATTACACGGCGCCGGATCGCTCCGCTCATTATTATTCTTGGATGTCTCTAATTTACATCTAAATGCACTGACTAATTTTGATCCAATCACGTCAAGAATGATAGGTGCTGTGTGGGACGAGATGACAGCCCTGCCAGCAGAAATTGCTGCGATGAGAATCCCTCAGGGCGATGATTTAATGCCCGAGTCAGCCGGGCTGTCAGGCTTCGCGGCCAAATTATGACACATTATGCCGGCCCTGGCCTGGGCCCGCGCGGACGGCTGGGGGGCTCCCCGGCCGAGCCCGCGTCACCCCGCCCCCGGCCCCGGCCCCCCACCGTCAGGATCATCTCCAGGAGGTGATAACCGGCCCCGGAGCCCCTCCCTCCGCTCTGGCGGCGGGGCGGGCGCGGAGAACCGGCGCGGGGTGACGGGTCTACCCCGTGTCGTTCTCCCGCGCTTCCTGCAAACTTCGCGTCATCTGTTTGCTGGAAGGGAGGCCACGTGCTCCCATCATCGTGTGTGCGCGCGCGTGCATGTGTATGCGCGTGCTTGTGTCTGCGTGTCCACGTGCGTCTGTGCGCACGAGCATGATCTGTGTGTGTCCGTGTGTCTCTGTGTGTCCATGTCAGTGTGCACATTTGCGTCTGTGTATATGAACGTGACGTGTGTCTTTCTGTGCACAGGTAGGTGTGTCTGTGTGTCTGTCTGTGGGTGGGTGTAGCTGTGTGTGTCTGTGTAACTGCATGTGTGCACGCATGCTGGTGTCTCTGTGTGTCCATGTGAGTGTGTGCACGTGTGTCGGTGTATATGAGAGCTGTGTTTGTGCACAGGTAGGTGTGTCAGTGTGTTTGTATGTATGTGTCTGTCTCTGTGTGGGACCCAGTGTATGTGCGTCTGTGTCTCCGTGTGTCGTGCGCCTGACTGCGTGCGTGTGGACACAGGCGAGCCTGTGTGTCAGCCCCCTCTCGGGTCCCGGTCCCCTGGAGGAAGCCACAGACGCTCCCCGCATGCAGATGAGCTGCTCCCCCCAGCGGCTCAGCACAGCGGCGCCCTCTCCCCTCGTAGCTTAAGGGGATTTGCCTGTCAAAAGTGAGCACTTGTGTGGCAGGAAATGTTTATTTTTGTACCTGCTCCTTTCACTCCTTTCCAGGAGGAGGGGAGGGTTTACGGGGAGCAGCACGCAGGCACTTTGCGGCACGGAGGCTGCTGTCTGTCAGGGTGGGTGTCGACGCCCGTGTCCCAGCTCACCCCAGACCCCCGAGGGCGATCTGGGCGCCCCTCCACCCCGAGAACATGCCCACGCTTAACTACGACAGGGGCCAGCCGTCTGGCCGGCCCGGGGCTTTCAGAAGCAGCGCTGGCTCAGAGGTGTCGTTGGGGGTGCTGACCGCTTCTCCTTCGGGCTCTTGGTCGGGGGTTTCCTGCTTCTCCTTGATTGTGACTTCAGTTTTATTTTATTTTTGCAGAGGTTCAACTCACGCATTCTCCTTACAACCCCCTCCCCGTGTTTATGATTCCCGATGCTTCAGTGGTCATTGGACATAAGTAGAAACAATCAATGAAAAATAAGTGATATAATAAAAATGATATGAAAGGAGTTCTCCTTGTGGCTCAGTGGGTTAAGAACCGAACATATTATGCTTGAGGACTCAAGCTCAATCCCTGGCCTTGCTTGGTGGGTTAAGGATCTTAGTGTTGCCTTGAGCAGTGGTGTAGGTCGCAGACGTGGCTTGGATCCAGTATTGCTGTGGCTGTGGTGTAGGCCGGCAGCTGCAGCTCTGACTGGAGCCCTAGCCTGGAAACCTCCATCTGCCGCAGGTGAGCCCATTAGAAAAAATGATATGAAAGAGCTCTACTTTTGGTGCTAAGGGAATAGAGAGGTTGATTTGGGGCGAGAAATGAGGCACCATCCAGAATTCGAATGGCCAACATCCTCTCTGACACCTGCAAGGAGGGACACCCGTCCCTTTGTCTTAGGGGGCAAAGAGCCCAGAAGGCAAATCCTCCCAGCCCAGCCAACGGAGACCTGCAGTCCCCCCAGGGCCTTAGGGGGAGGCAGGGGGAGCAGAGTTTGGACCTCGTTCCTGGGCACCTTCGTCTCCCAGGATGGGAGACGCTCAACCGCGAAGATGCATCACCATGTGGCCCCGTCCCCGTCCAGCACGGGGCTGCCATCCGCCACCTTTTCAAAGGCGTTGGCTGCTTGCCACAGCTTGGACACATCTGGTGCCATGTTGTGCCCACACCAGAGTCTGGTTTCAGGGATCAGGGCTCCGGCTGACTGCCTTTTCTGATTTCTGGCCCATCTCCGTCTCGCAAACTCAGGGCAGTAGAATCCTGGCCGGCGGTGAGCTTGAGCACAAACTCCGCGTGTTTGCCCCAAGAAAAAAATCACAGTCTCCCCCCTCCAAGAAAAAGCACCTGAACAAACCCAGTGATTGACGAGGCACAGATTTTGAGGATGACACGGATCACGGACCGCTGAACCGGGATAACCGTGTCCACCTCCTGGGATGTCTTCACCGCTTCTTCTGACCGTTTATAGAACCATCCAGAAGCTGTGGCTCCACATGAATGTTGGAATGACGCCGTCATGATATTTCTAAGCTTGAATGTTTCAGGGCACCATTAGGGTTTAGCTGGCCTCTGGAAGGGTGCTGTCCCAGAATCTGGCGTTTTATGGGTACAGTTTCTGGTTCTTTCTGACCCACGTTGCGTATATTTTGCACAGGTGAAGGCTCCAGAGCAGAAGCCCCTCTCAAAATCACCCTGCCGTGTGCGAAAGCCCGTTGCAGCTTTGTCAAGCCAGCCCGAGCACGCTAGGGGCTCCGGGGACAGCAGAGCTCGGCAACGCGGCTCCAGCTCTCACACCACCTCCCTCAGCTGTGGTCCCCTGAGTAAAGATGGTACGGCTTCTTCTGTGAAGCTTGGTTTCCCCATCTTCAAATCCAGGACTCTAGATGACAAATGTCTGAAGTCATTACTGGCTGGCACTTGGTGTGATTAATTTTGGACAGCTGTGTTACAGGGGTGAAAATGCACAATGGCCATGGAAATGGCAAAGATGGGCCAACACAGTACTTTGACAACAAACCTCCTTCTTCCATGGGAGCCTTTTCCACTGAGGTGGGATCCGGCATCCTCTCTCTTTCCTGCAACAGCCAAGGTCTGTCATTCACGGCTCTGGGCTCTAGAACATTTGCAGATGGCAACAAACACCTCTACGGGCCATGACGGCAGCTCTGGTAGCATCTCCGTATCCTGCTGCAGGTTTGCCAACTGTGGCCCGTCACCTGCTTTGGTGTGGCCCACCCATAGGCTAAGAATTATTTTACATTGTTTTAAGCAGCTTTCCTGAGAAATAATTTGAAGAGTTATGCAAGCATAGTGGCCATAAAGTTTAGAACCCAAAGAGAAACCTGTACCCTTGAGCTATCACCCTCCTACCCACCACAACGGAAGCTCCAAGCAACAGTAAATCTACTCCTGTCTCTATTGCTTGCCAGTATCAAACATTTCATATACATGGACTCACATAATGTGGGTGTAACATCTTTCAATGACTGAACACCCACCTAGAGAAAATACATTTTCTGACCCCTGAAACATCTTATGAAATTCAAACTTGACAGTAAAGTTTTATACGAACACAGCCATGCCCCTTCATGAATGTATGGTCTATGGCTGCTTCTGCCTGACAATGGCAGAGCTGAGTCTTTGGGACAGAGACCATGTGGTCTCACTGCTTTGGAAGAACTTGTGTCCCCGGTAACTCTTTATGTTGAAGCCACCCTCATCCAGGAGGACCTCCTCTCAGATCTTTCATCACATCTGCAAAGACCTTATCTGCAAACCTGGTCTTGTTCACAGGCTCCGGCGCCAGGATGTGCGGGGGGCACTCTTCTTTCTACCCAGAGCATCTCAGGAAAAGTCAGTTTCTCCCCAAACCCAGGGACGCAGCGGTGCTGGGTCCCCTCCCACGGGAACCCGGGCTCACAGCCGAGCTCCGGGGACAGTCCTCGCTGCACTCCGACAGCAGCAGCGGGACCCACCACAGTCCGCGCAGCAAAGACCACCGGCACCGTGAGCACAGCGAGAGCAGCAGCAGGAGGAAGACGAGGGCCGCGGAATAACACGGCCGCGTAACACGTCCTCCTTGCGCAGACCCTGCGTCCCGCGTGTGGAGACGGCCCCACCCTCTCACCCACAACGGCACCCGTCTAATAAAGCGCAGCTGCTGGCAAACCACAAATGTTATGAAATGTGACAGCGGTGACCCCGAGGGGCCCGTCTGTTTAGCATCCGAGCGGTTCTCTCCTCGCCCCGCAGTAACCGCCCTGCAGGAACCCGGGGCCGGGACACCCTTGCTCACGGGTGTCCCCTCTGCCCACAGGACTGGGGACGGGTGGCCTCCTGGGAGGGGCTCCTGGCTGCTTGCGAGCACCCGAAACGGGACTTTCCACTGTGACCTGACTCAAATCCTTGGCACGCTTGTGCTCATCGGGACTGGGTTTTTAGACCCTTCCCCATCCAGAACCGGGTCCAACTCCCCCAGAAAGACAGGGTCCAGCCCTGGAGGGGGCACGATTTCGGGACTCTGCCTATCAGGGTCCCAGTTAGGAATCCACCTTTCAAAGCAAGACGGCACTTGGTGAGGCCACACAGACGTGGCACCAGTGTGTGTGTGTTGGGGGCAGCTTTGGTCAAGCAGTCCTGGGATCGGACATCACAGTGGGCTGGGAAGTGCCTTCATCTTTTTGAGCAGAGCTTTGGGGAGAATAAAATAAAACACTTCTTTTCCCAGTAGGTGCCGAAGGTGAGTCTCATCGTGAGAAAGTGCGAGCTCTAAAGTCCCAGATTTTTAGAAGCAAATTAATGAGGGAGTGCTTATTCCCAGCGCAGGAAGATGAAACACCAGCTCCTTTGAGGTACCAGCATCCTCGGCAAACTCTTTCTCCTTTCGAACTTACGTTCCCATTATTTGAAAACAATTTACATTGACCTACATGCAGCAGATAGAGTAGAAAGGAACAGCAATAATAGCAACTTAAAAAATAGGTGAACAAATTGGGGCAGAGCGAAGAGCAGGGCGGGAGGGACGGGGACGCAGCCGGACAGCCATCACTGTCCACCACGGCTGTCCCTTGCTGCACCGGCGCAGTCCACACGTCTGCCCCATGGGGCCGAGTCCCTGGAGGTGGGGGTCACTTTGGCCAGGCAGCAACCTGTGGCCGAGGCCGAGGGAGCAGGTTGCTGGACGATGCCCCAAGCAGCTGGGCAGGGGGAGGGGGGGGTCTGGATGCCGCGTCCTGAGGTCTAGCCTGAGACGCTGAATGTGTGTTCTCTGTGGGGACGGACCACAGACCCAGGCCAGCTTTCCATCCTCCACGAGGACAGTTTGCAGTGGGGGCTCTGGGGGCAGTTACTGGCCTCACCTTCCATCGCGTGGGAAAACAGGCCCCGGGAGGGTGGGTGACCCCCGTCTTTCCCGTGATGGTGTCCCCTGTGCCCACACCCCGCCAGGGACCGGCCAGACACTCCACGTGTCCTCACTGAATTGAATCTTTCATTCCTACTGTCGAGCGATTGGGGCTGAAGGAGCAGCTGTAAGAGGCTCTGTGTTGGCTTCCTGACGGCCTTAGGACAAGATTCAGGGTCAAGCGGAGGAGCTGACCGACAGCACTTAGGTCCGGGTTCGCTTTTCTCTCCGTGAGGATTTCTGCAGGAAGTGGCCGCTCGCTTCGCAGCGCTGCTCAAGGGAACCACCGGGCTCCAGCCTCCCACGGTTGTTGGTGTTTGGTCGCCTTGTCTTGCGAGCTTATAATGGCTTTGAAGGGTTCTGGAGCCAAGACAGTGCAGTCCACCCCAAGCTGAGGGGTCTTCTTTTTTTTTTTTCACTTTTTTTTCTGGAAAAGTTTGCATAAGAGTTTGCATAGGATCCTTAAATGTTTGGCAGAATTCCCTGGGGAATGCCATCTGGGTTCGAGGATTTCTTGGGGGAAGTTTTCAAACTTATAAATTCAGGCGTTCTCTTGCGGGACAGCCAGTTAAGGGTCCCGCGTCGTCAGTGCCGCAGCCCTGTCACTGCTACGGCACAGGTTCGAGCTCTGACCCAGGAACCTCCACATGCTGCAAGCACACCTCCCAAAAAAGAAAAAAGAACAAAAAGTGAAAACAAAGTGTTTAAAAAGTACAAGTTTAAGAAAGTTTTTAAAAGTAAAAGTAAAAAAGAAATCCAACTTCCATAATAGATATAGAACTAATCCATATCTCTTTCGAGATACTGTCTTTTTCTCCAAATTTGTCAACTCCATCTACGTTTTCATATTCGTCAGCATAAGAGCTGTTTTTAATATTTATAGCAATACCCCTTTCCATTTAAAAACATTCTCAATTCTGTTGATTTGTGCCTTCTTTTTTGAATATTATTCTTGCCCGGATATTATCAACTTTATTAGTCTTTTTATATAACCAACTTTGGACTTTGTGGGTCCTATCAAATTCCTGTTTTCCGTGTCAATAGTGTTTGATATTTGCTGTCCCCTTTCTTCTGCTTCCTTTGGGCTTTGTTTTGTTTTGTTTCCTAACTTATTAAGAAGAAATCTTAAGTATTGGTTTTCAGGCTTTCTTCCTTCTAAAATATAATTTTAAGGCCAGAAATTTTCCACCAAACTCAGCTTTAGTTGCAAGCTGGAAGTCTTATATGTGGTGCCATCAGCTCCATTCCATTCAGATGATTTTCTGATTATCACTGTAATCTCTTTGTTGACTTGTGGCTTTCTTTCTTTTTCTTTTCTTTTTTTTTTTTGTTTGTTTTTTTGCTTTTAAAATAGGGCCTTACCCACAGCATATGGAGGTTCCCAGGCTAGGGGGTGGATGGGAGAGCTGCAGCTGTCGGCCTGCACCGCAGCCACAGCAATGCCGGATCCTTAACTCCCTGAGTGAGGCCAGGATCGGCCCTCGTTCTCATGGACACTAATCAGGTTTGCTTCTGCTCAACCGCGACAGGAGCTCCTAAATCTATTTTTTTGGTTCCGGTTTTCTTTGCCTACCTGTTTCACCAGCTCCCATCCCCTTTTTCATCCTTTTGTCTTGATTTTGTATTTTTATTGTACATCTTCCACATTTACGTGCCTGCCAGCTCACCACTCTTTTCCTGCCGTGACCTGGAGCTAGAGCAAACTCCAGTTACTCTAGATGTTGCAACCCGCACAGGTGACTTCTTTAAGTCTCGCGCAGATGATTAGTTTTTACCACGATGCAATGACTTCAAACCTGTGACCTCCCTCTTTTTTTCTTCTATGGGGTCTTGTCTCTCAATTCTATGCGAATTCGCGGTCTCCAGCTGCATTTCTCATCCGAAGCCCTGGAGCCTCTGCCAAGCTCATTCAGATTATTGGGAAAATTCAGTTCCTGTGGTTTTAGCACAAAAGTCCCGTTTATTACAGGCTGTCGGCCAGGGGCCTCTCTCAGCCCCCGAGTAGGCCCACAGCCCCTGGCCCGGAGTCCTCCTACCACGAGGCAGCTTATTTCCGGAGCCGGAGGAGACGGTCTCTCGGTGTCGAGGTGGAGCCAGGTGGGTCGCGGCTGGAGACCCGTGCAGCAGACTGTGGCCCAGTGGAGGGTGACATCCGACAGAGCTGTGCTCCACCCACACTCAAGGAGAGAAGGCCCCCGACTGTTGTGGCAGTTTGCCTTCGCATTCTCCTGCTGCAGTTTCCTCGGTGCTCCTGAGCGCAGATTGCCCCCGGGGGTTACTGGACCCTCAGGGGCACCGGGATGGGATGCACGTGGTCCCGTGGGTCCCAGAGGCGGGAGCGGCTCGAGGGGAAGGGCGGCTGGGGGCGGCCGCGGGCTGGCGCTCGGCACCCCGCCTTCCTGCAGAGGCGTCCTGCTTTCTGCATCTTGGAAGTTGTTATAAACTTTAATTACGAGCCCTCGCGTCCGCTATGGCTTCAATTTAGTCTCCATCAAAATTAGCTAAAATCCACGGGGTTGATTTACTGCATTTGCAACGGTCGTGCTAAAGGAACGTAATTCCTCCTGAAAATGCCACATGCCGGCGGAACAGGAAGCCAATTAGGGGCCCTCGGATGATATATGGGCATTTTAACCAGCAGTTTACTTAATATCCCCATTAAACAAGACTCTTTGCATTAATCATTTCATTCTCCTCCAGTCTATAAGGCTCTTTAATTGCTGCTTAAATGAGCCCTGTGTTTCAGTCCAAATTCAATCTTGGATCGAGAGAGAGAGATCCTTTCCAGGGCTCAGCTGCCCAGCTGCCAAGAACTGTCAGATCTGATCACGTAAGTTTTCACATTTCTCACAGTCTCATTGGAGCTCCATGAGATTGACA
This sequence comes from Catagonus wagneri, assembly GCA_004024745.2. Lineage (NCBI taxonomy): Eukaryota > Metazoa > Chordata > Mammalia > Artiodactyla > Tayassuidae > Catagonus > Catagonus wagneri. The sequence goes on along the minus strand of PVHT021183671.1, from coordinate 669,728 downwards.
GAAATACTACAGACTTTGAGTGTGTGTGTGCGCGTGCGTGTGGAGAGGATATGTGTGCCTGTGTTTGCTGGGGAAACGTGTGTGTGTGTGTGTGTGTGTGTAGAGAAAACGCGAGAGCACGTGCATGTGCACGCGCGTACAATGGCGAAAGCAAACGCTGCTCCACTCAAAACCCGAAGACCAATCCCCGTTCTCCATCGCCTGTGTATTAATAGCACTAACTCTTTTCACAAGTAATGATTACTCGTCTTCATCAGTGACATTTGCGTGGTTCTTTGCACCCAAGACTAAGACTTACCTCACGCGCCCGTGCGTTGCGCCGGGCGTTTGCATTTCGGTGAGGGACGGGAACATCCAGGGTCTGCAGAGCCAGCAGTCCCTGTGGGGGGGGTCCTCGGAGGGCCTTGGACCTGGGCTGGACCTGCAGCGCGGGGCGCGGCGCTCTGGGCAGCGTCAGCCCCTCCGAGTTCCAAGTGCCGAGCCTGGCTCCTGCGTCTTGGGGACTCCCAGGGTGGCTCTTCTTCGCAGCTTTGGCTGTGAGTGGGGGAGGGTCCTGGGTCTGGGGGGGATGGCCCTCCCCGGGGGGTGGGGGGAGGGCTGCGTCTGGATGGACAGTGACACCACGAGAAGCAGCACGGGGAGGGAGCCGTGGGAAGGCGGAGGGTCTCTGAGCCAAGCTGGAGGGCCCCCCTGCCCTGGCTCCTCTGTGGGTGGTCCGGCCCCGTTTCCTCGGCCAGAAATTCAAGACAGAGCTTCAGCCCTGGCCCTCCTATTTTTTGCACTCTGGGAAATCCGGCTGAAAGAACGAGCCCCCTCCAGGCCCCAGGCCTGGGGGGTTTACCTCCAGGATGAATTTTGTGAGATGAGCGTGCGTGTTGATAAGAGCTGGGAGGAGCTGCCAGGCTTTCTAATCTGCCGGAGAACTCGTCAGGGACCTCTGGCCTTGCCCCAAGCCCCATCTCGCCGTGTGTGCGTGCGTGCGTGCGTGTGTGTGTGTGTGTGTGTGTGCGCGCACACGCAAGGCGGTGCATCCTGTGATCCGCTCCCCACTCTTCCTTTCTGCCCTGGCCCCATGCCAGCCCCCATGGGCGCCCGGAGACCCCAGCCCAGGCTGAGCCCCGGCTTTCGTCAAAGACTTAAGTGTAGAATTTCCATAAGACCCAGAAACTCCACTCCTAGGTGTGGATACATATGAAACGCAAAGTTTTGAAAGCAGGATCTGAAACTAAAATTTGTATGTGCACGTTCATGGCAGCACTATTTACGACAGTCAAAAGGTGGAAATGGTCCAAGTGTCCGTGAATGGATGGGTGGATGAATGGAGGGATGGATGGAGGGATGGGTGGATGGATGGATGGGTGGATGGATGGATGATGGATGGATGACGGGTGGATGTGTGGATGATGGATAAACAGAACGGGGTCCATCCACACAGTGACCTCTGACTCAGCCATGAAAAGGAGGGACGTTCAGACACCGGCTGCCACATGGATGGACCTTGAACCCACGATGCTCAGGGAGAGAAGCCAGACCCAGCAGGACACAGCGTGTGGGACTCCATGGAGAGGAAACGTTCAGAACAGGCCAGTCCATAGAAAGAAGGTGGGTTAGTGCTGCCAGGGACTGAGCAGGGGGAGTGACTGCTCTTCGGGCAGGGTCTATTTGGGGGAGGAGAATATTCAGGAACCAAACAGTGATGAGGGTTTCACGACATTTTGAATGCATGAAATCAAGCCCCATTGAATGGAACGTTTCACTTCCAAATGGTTAAAATGATGAAATTGATGCTATGAAGTTACTAAAGGATTTCCGTGTTACCTCCGTGACCAGTGATCAGGTTCTCGGCCACAGGGGGCTGTCCCCGCTGGGTTCAGTGAGAAGTGGCCCAGGTTGGCTCCTGGGCCACCAGGACACTGCCTTCCTTTTGTGGGTGTGCCTTCCCTCCACGGTAAATCCCACTCGGAGGCTCAGAGGCCGGGCCACCCGGACAGGCCGCCCCGTTCACCTAAAGGTGAAGGAAGCCCTGCGCTCGCACAGGATGCACGGAACGGCCCGAGGCCCCGCCTCCCGCCTGGGGACGTCTCCTGGGGAACCTGGGTGTGGGTCAGCCGAGGCTGGGACTTCACACCTGGGTCCCCCGGCCTGGACAAGAGCACCCAAGGCTGGGATCCGGGACCTGGGACCCGGGACCCGGGGCTGCAGCAGCTGCAGTGCTGGCACCTGGGCCAGCAGCTCCTCCCACAACAAAATGCAAAGAAACTGTAAGGGACTGAAAATAGCCTCATGCATGTGCCGCTGGGGCAAATGATAGACAAGAAGATACAGAAAACTGAAAACCCAGCGGCCACTCTGAGGGGCCCAGAGCAGGAGCAGAGTGTGGGGAGCAGAGGCAGGTACCACCCTGCCCCCCAGGACAAAGGACCACCAGTGGAGGCAGACCCCGTCAGCCCCGTCTCTGGCCAGAGCCCTAGACCGTACCCGCCGCAAGCGAGCAAGGAAGCCTCCTGCTTGTTTTCGCTGCCTCTGCTGCTGCGGGAGCCCCAGTCAGGTCTGGCCTGAGTTTTCCTGTCTGGTGCTATCAGTTTCCATTGTTGAAGGTCACGAACCCCAGCAGGTAAGCAGCCCACAGGTAGAGGTGATCTGCAGGTGGGCCGGGTTCTCTGAGCGGGTTTGGGACTTGGGGACCCTGTCTTGGGGGGATGTTAGCCAGATGGCAGGACTCTGACAAATGCTGGAATTTCACGTGGTCAGCGCGGGGCAGGCGAGGGCCCTGAGAGAGGCCCCTCCCAGTTTGGGGGCACACGGGGGGCTGGGATCTCAGCACACACGTCTGGCTTTCCATCGGGCGAGGGAAACTGGGGGGCCCGAGCTCTGGGGTAGGTGGGCACCCCAGGGACGGCCCGGCCACACTGCACGCCCAGGTCTTTTCCTCTCTGTGACCACATGTGTCTCTGCTGTGAGCCGCACCACCCCCGGCAGGGCGTGAGGTGCTCTTCAGGGCCCGAGTCGGACCCAGGGGGCATTCTGCATGGCCCAAGGGAGGAGGAGACTCGGTAAATCGGCACCTACTCATTCCTGGCTTCTTTCTTTGTCTTGACATGAGCCGTGAACTCTGCAGAAAGGTTAGATTTTTCTTTTTTTTAAAGGTGCACCTGCGGCGTGTGGAAGTTCTTGGGTTAGGGAATTGGAGCTGCAGCCACAGCAACATCAGATCCGAGCCACCTCTGTGGCCTACACCATAGCCACAGCAACCCAGGATCCGAGCTGTGTCTGCGACCTCCACCATAGCTCACGGCAACGCCGGATCCTTTACCCACTGAGCGAGGCGAGGGATCGAACCCACAACCTCATGCTTCCTAGTCGGATTCATTTCCGCTGAGCCACGACGGGAACTGCAGGAGGTTCGATTTTTAAGAGGCCAGAAGTAACACCTCCTCTAGCAAAGGTGCTTTTCCACGCCCACAGCCCGGCACCTGGGGAGACTTCGGAGAGCCCAAAAAGATTTAGGAAAAGGAGGGTGCTGGAGAAGGGCCCCAGCGTGAACCACGGAAGAGGGACTCCCGAAAGCCGGAGGTCGCATTTCTCGGCGCCGTGGCCAGCCCTCAGCCCTCCGCTCCTCGCAAACAACGACCCGTGGGGAACAGCGTCAGAAGCCGTGCTCCGTGAAACAGGGTTCACTCTGGGGCAGGCGACCGCCGTTCGTTTGCAGCCGCCCACGCGGGCACCTCTCAGCGAGGGTCTCCCAGGATAACAGCCTGTAAAGAAATATAATGAGAAAGCTACTTCGCAGCCTTCTTTCTTGAAACCGGTGCCCGAAACGAAACCAGCCTCGCCCCTGAGCTGGAAACGTCTGGTTTGTATTCCTGCTGCATAGATTTACAATTTTTAAACGGCTGGACGGGCTTTCCTAGGCTGCTGACCTACCGGGTGGCACCTCTTGTGCTGTGGGTTAATCATCGACTAGACAGTCGGGTGGAAGCTGCTCTGGCCTCTTGAATCACGATTTGCTCAAGCGGTATTGGCGTGAATGGAAAACAAAGACCCACAGAAAAAACCCCACGGGCACCTCTGCAATTATAAAGTGTGTTCTTTTCTGTTATTACTGCTATTATTTCAAACAATGCCTAACGTGGAAACAATAAGACACGTCTTTCTTGGCCCGATCACAGCCGCTGCCTTCCCTGCCTCTCTCTGAATTCTGTCGCTCTTTCTGAGGAGGATTTGACAGTTTTGTATAAATTGTCTTAAACGCCCTTTTCCCAACGGCACGTTGCAATGCATCCATTACCGATGATTAGAAACAGGGGGTTTGGAGGGCTTTCCCCCCCTAAGCATGGAGAACTAAAGCCTTGGTGGGAACGTATCATATTTTCTGACCCAGACTGGGATGATGTTGAGGGTGCAAAGGGGAAAATCGGGACTCGGGGTGCACCCTGGGTGCTGGCACTGCCGGTCCAGCCGGGGGTGCCCTTCGTCAGCCCCAGCTTGGGGGCGCTCGGTTCCCACGGCCATGGCCAGCCAGGGACGTGTGTCTCAGGTACTCAGGCGGTGCACCTGCACACCCCTTGTGCGCTAGAAGCGGCGGTGGGGGAAGACCCAGAGAGGGTGGCCGGGGACGGAAGACCTGGCTGGCTTTGGGGATTTTTTTGGGGGGGTGGTTAGAGTACCGTCGCCTTAGAGTGTGGCACCAGTTTCTGCTGCACAGCACAGCGACCCAGTCACACATGTACACACGCCCCCTCTCATAGTACCTTCCATCGTGGTCTGTCCCCCGAGACTGGACAGAGTCCCCTGGGCTGCACAGCAGGACCTCATGGCTTATCCATCCTCAGTGCCACCGTTTGCATCTACTGACCCCGAACTCCCCGTCCAGCCCCTCCCTCCCCCGTGGCCACCACAGGTCTGCTCTCTCTGTCTGTGAGTCTGTTTCTGCTGTGCAGACAGGTTCATTTGTGCCACATTCTGGATTCCACACAGCACTGATGTCCTGCGGTGCTTGACTTTCTCTGTCTGACTTACGTCACTTAGTAGGAGAATCGCTAGGTCCATTCATGTTGCCACAAATGGCACGATTTTGTCCTTTTTTATGGCTGAGTTGTTTTCCGTTCTCAATGTATTGCTTTGGTTTTTCTCCTTTGCTTTCATGGGTTTTCCCAAGACAGGGTTTCAGGGAAAAAAACAAAAACAAAAACAAGAAAACCTCTTAAAATCTCATGCCCCGTCTTGTGCCGTCAGTGACGCCATCAGCCATGTCTCGTCTGCCAGGGGGCACGCCTCCCACCCGAGGGCTGGGGAGCCGGGCAGAGACCTGTGTGGAAGAAGCCCCGTGTCCACCGTGATGGCCCCTCCAGTCTCTCCCTGGACAGTGGGGCCCAGGGGGTCTGTGCTGGTGGATTAGTGTCGTGTGCCCCCAAATTCAGGTCCACTTGGAACTGAGAACTTATTTGGAAATAGAGTCTTTGTGGGTGTGATGAAGTGAAGGGTCTGAGAGGAGGTCCTCCTGGATGAGGGGGCCCTCCATCCAAGGACAGTGTCCCCCTAAGAGACAAAAGAGGAGACCTAGACACAGAGGAGAAGCCCCGGGAAGACGGAGGCAGAGATGGGAGGGAGGCGGCCACCAGCTCAGGGCCGCCTGGAGCCCCCAGAAGCTGGAAGAGGCAGGAAGTACCGTCCCCTGGAACCTTTACAACTTCCAGATGCATCCTGTCTCCTGGTGAAGAGAAATGCCCTCAGGAGAGCACCCTGCCCACCTATGGGAAGGCCCCTTGGCTCACCTGCCTCTCACAACAGAAAACACCAGGCACCCAGCCTCCACTTTTCAGCTCCCTGGTAGCTCCAGTTCTGGCTGGTGGGATTAGCAAAGATGCTGAGCCACATTCTGGGAAGATTTTTCCTTATTGAAGCAGATAGGTTTGAGAACAGGGAGGTACTCTCTTCCTGCCATCAGTGCTGTTGTTAAAGCGTGTGATGTCTGGAGCAGCAGAAGCCGTTTTGCACCACGAGGGGATTCACCTGAAGGCAAAAGCTACCATGTGAGGTGAGAACCCCTTTCCTTAGGGATTCCACTGAGGAGCTGAATCAAGCATCCAGGCAGCACAAGCCCCAGACTTCCTGCTACAGCATCGGCTCGCTCCTGGTGAGGCCTCCCCTGGAGACTGTGTCCCGAGAGTTTGGGCATTTGGTTACGTATGTTAAGGATTCACAGTCTCATGTTGATCCCTAAATGGAATTAAATGGAATATGAAGAATGCATCTGGTTCTTCAGCTCTGGGAACCGGGGTTTCCTTCAGCAAGCAAACCTGGAGGCACAATCTTCACCTTTGTTTGTTTTTTTTTTTTTTGACTTTTTTGCCTTTTATCTAGAGCCACACCTGCAGCATATGGAGGTTCCCAGGCTAGGGGTCTAACAGGAGCTGTAGCCGCTGGCCTTCGCCACAGCCACAGCAACGCGGGATCCGAGCTGCGTCTGTGACCTGCACCACAGCTCACGGCAACGCCGGATCCTTAACCCACTGAGCAAGGCCAGGGATCGAACCTGCAACCTCATGGTTCTTAGTCGGATTCGTTAACCACTGAGCCACGACAGGAACTCCTTCACCTTTGTTGATAAAGACGCGCCTTTCCTAAACGGTCGCCTGGCTGATGCTAAGTTCCACGTAGGTCCCACCCGCCCAGGCGTGTCCTTTGCCACATGCCTGGGCCCTGCAGCACGTGGGTACCTGTGCAAAGCACATCTTTCTCCACATTTTCACTGAGTTCAACCAAACGGAAGAGAATCGTGGTGACCAGCAAAGTGGGGAACTTTGTAAGCTCCCTTTGTAGGGGGGGAGTTTGCTTGGGGTCCATCCAGACCTTCGGACAAAGCCAGCCAAGAGCGAGAGTCTGAATCGTGTTCCCGGTGGGGTGGGTCAGGCACCGCCTGGTTCTTGAATCCCTGGGCGTTCCTGGGTGTCTGAGTCGGGACCCAGCCTGGCCCCGGTCTGTGTCCTGAAAGAACTGGCCACCCTGTGTCAGCCGCCCCGTGTGAGGGTCCCTCCCACGCCCCCTCAGTGCACATCCCGGCTGCTGACACGTTAACGTCGGCTGTTCGCTTCAGACCTAAGGACCTTGGAAACACCGGCGACGCTGTGTCCCCCAAATAACGGAACGTAAACATATATTCAATTACCCTCTTGTAAAATGAAGCCGTGCGGTGCCTTTGACAGCGAAACGAATGGATTTTATTAAGCGGATGATTACGGGCAGTGGTTATTTACTGTCCCTGTGGTACCGAGTTGCGGGGGTCGGGCGGGAGTTTGGAGTTCCTTCTCTTCATTTCCAGCATTGATTCTCGCATTAGAGTGCTACATTGAATAATTAATATACTTCCCGTGATGGATGGCTTGCGTGGCCCGGATATTAGGTTATCAATCACGACCCACTTGTTCTAATGTAATCACATTGAAAACGTGTCAGAAGCCGTTTATCCAGGGTTGACGAGGGGCGGGTGTCCTCGGCCATGGTCTCCGGCTGCATGGGGAGACGCGGGGTCCTGGGGACGGGGTTGCGTGGAGAAGCCCCCTTTCCAGCCGGGAAACCCTACGACTGCTTCGCCCTTGAGAAGCTGGGGTGAAGTGGACTCGTGCCCCTTGAAAGGACAAGCACTTTTCTGCTGAAGGGGCGGGCGGTGCCCCGAGGTTCTGAATCCAGACCTGCCGTGATCCCGCAGAGGTCAGCGTCCTTGGAGACGCGGGTGGTGGCCACGGGTACCGGTGGGCAGAGAGCCTGGCTTTGCTGTCCGCAAGCACTGGCCCGCGGCGTCCCGGGCAGGGTCCCACACGGCCTGTTGGCTCCTTCCTCTCGTTTCCTCGACACGCTTTTCAATAACAGAGAGTGGGAGGGACGGGGAGTTTGGGGTCCGTGGATGCAAACTCGGACACTGAGAATGGATCAGCATTCTGCCCTGCTGCGCAGCCCCGGGGACGGACCGTGGTGGAGGACGGGTGAGAGCGAGTGCGTGTGCGTGACTGGGTCCCCGTGCTGCACAGCAGAAACAGACGTGACCCTGCAAATCAGTGGTACTTTCATTTTAAAACATGAAAAGAAAAATTACAGAGCAAAGCCGACTTCTGATGTCTGTCGGTGGCCCTTGTGGCCCGTGCCTGGGGTCTGTGGGTTTTTGGTCCCGTGGAAACCCACGGCCTGACGTCATGCTTTCCAAAGAGGCCGGGGCTGCATGCGGACTTGAGGCTTCAGCGGGGCTCAGGCCCTCGGTGCAGCAGCCCCCAGGCTACGCAGAGCGGTGCGGCCAGAGCGGAAAGGCTTGGGAGAGGACGCACTTGTCTCGTTTTGGTTGTCCTGTTGCTGGAGGTAAAAGTGACAGAGTTTGGAGTTCTGCTTCTCATGTGGGGGGAGAGACACTGAGACAGAGAGAGACAGGGCCAGGGGGAGGGAGAGGACAGAGGGTGAGCGAGCTGGGGTGTCCCTTCCCCTTAGATGAGAAGTGGTCCCACTGTGAGAGACCGGTGGTCCTTGGTGACTGCCGTCTAGCACGGGACCTCTAGCCTCTCTTCTGCGATCACCCACACGAGGAAAGACGCTGAAAGCAGACGGAGGTGTGTGTATCACGGAATCGCTTTGCTGGATGGCAGAGGCGACCACAACCTGGAGCATCAACTCCAGTTGCTAAAGCTTTAAAAAAGTGACAAAAAAGAGCAGACGGAGGTCCCAGCCTCGTATGACCCAAAGACAGCACCTAACGCCACTGCACTGGGGCACTTGAATTTGGGGGCTGGCGCCCCTCCCCGACTCTGAACCGAGGCAGTGAGACTGGGACGGGTGGCTGGGCAAGTGGTGTGGCTGCAGGGGAGGGGAGGCGGGGCAGGTGTGGGTGTGGCTGCAGGTGGGGGGCAGGTAGGCGGGGGCACACTCACGGAGGCAGTGGGGCAAATAGGGCCGCTGCGAGCCCCCTTTGAGCCTCCAGGGGAGGGACCACTCCCTGGGTGACGCCGCCGAGCGGCAGAAATCCACCCTGCCAGGGAGCTGGGGGCCAGAAGCAGGAACTCAAGCTGCGGGCAGGGTCGGGCCTCTTTGGAGGCCCCAGGGAGAACCTGTCTTGGCTTCTTTCCAGCTGCGGGGCCGCCCCCACCCCGGGAGGGGCGGCTTCTGGCCCCATCGCCCCGCCTCCGCCCCGCCGTGTCAGCTCCTCCTGTCTGTGTCTGAGCCCCTTCTTACCGGAGGGAGGTCACCGGGTGAGTGTGGACCCTGGGGCCCCTGAACCCGCGGTGACCCCTGCCCTAATTGTGACGCAAAGACCCCGTGCCTGTAGGGCCGCCCTGGGACGTCCCAGGGGCCTCTCCAGGGGCCTCCCTCCGTTGCGTAGAGGAGGGATCTGGCCGTCGTTCTCCGGCTGATGGGAGTTGTCGGTGACCCTGACCCTGAACCGGGGTTTCCCACCACGGGTTCCTCCTTCTGGGAGCGCCTCAGGGACAAGGACCAAGGACACTGCAGTCGCTGCGGGGAGTTTCGGAAGCCCTGGGAGGCACGGAGAGAGAAACGGAGAAACCGCCCACGTCTCCCTGCGGCGTCGAGACCGCCACCGACAGCGCGTACACGGCCTTCGTCTAGCGCTCACATACACAGCAGTCGGGTTCTGTTGGGGGCAAGCAGCAGCCAGGCTTTGCGTAGAGAATGTGTGTGTGTGTGCGCTAAATTTTGCATATGAATACTTTATATCTAGCACAGTTTAATATAGTTCCCATTTATATTTATTGTATATGACATTTGTCTATATGTAATATTCATATTTAATATATTCTTATATTAATAGTTATATAAAATCTAATAGGGTTTCTATTTATAATACATTTTATTAATTTTTTATTTATTAAATATAAAATATTTATAAATATATTTCATATTTTTATGTAACTACACATAAGTATATATTATGTATTATATAGTCTAACTGTATATTTACATACTGTATAATTATACAATTTGATTCTATATTCATATAATTGCATAATATAATATTTTTCTTGTTTTTAGGGCTGCATCTGTGGTATATGGAAATTCCCGGGATCGGGGTCAAAGCGGAGCTGCAGCTGCCGGCCCGCACCACAGCCACGGCCACACTGGACGTGAGCCGCAGGTGTGACCTACACTGCAGCCCGTGGCAAGGCCGGGTCCGTAACAGCTGAGAGGGGCCAGGGATTGAACCCGCATCCTCATGGATACTAGTTGGGTTCTTAACCTGCTGAGCCACGACGGGAAATCCGTAAATTTATATATTTGTGTAACTATACACGTATTACACCTGTATTTATATAGTGATAGAGAATGCGTACATAACATTAATTAAAATAATGTACTTGTGAAATTACCGTTTAAAGTGTTTTAATATTGTAACGCATACAGTGCCGACCAACAGGAGCACGTATAAACACGTCTAATTTCTCTAAAGCTGAGACTGTTCCGAAGAAGTCTCCTGTCTGCTGTGAGCAGAGCCAGCCTGGTCCTCTTTCCTTACCGTGCGGATGGGCTGCCCCCGTTCGGTCTGGTCACTTCCAATCTTTTTCTGTCTTTGGGTCTTAAATGAGTCCCTTACCTTATAGACCGCATGCAGTGGATTATGCATTTTTATTTTAATTGACAGACATTATCCCCCCAGTCCCGGAGGCTGGAGTCTGAGCCCCAGGGCGGGCAGGCCTGGTTCCTCCTGGGGCCTCTCTCCTGGGCGTGTCGCCGGCCATCTCCTCCGGTGTCCTCCCAGGGCCGTCCCTCTGTGTGTGTCTCTGTCCTGACGTCCTCTTCTTCTAAAGACCCCCGACCTGGGGGATAAGGACCCCCCCCCCGTGACCTCATTTACCTCCATCCCCTCTTGAAAGACCCGTCTACTAACACAGCCCCGTCCGGAGCTCCTGGGGGTCAGGGCTTCAGCCTGTGAATTCCAGGGGGCAGACTTCAGGCCAGGATAGACCCAGGACTTCAGAATGGGCCTTGTTAGAAAACAGGGTCTTTGCAGATGAGATGAAGGGAAGGGTCCGAGAGGAGGTCCTCCTGGATGAGGGGGCCCTCCATCCAAGGACAGTGTCCTCC
>PVHT021183671.1:614518-657649 GCA_004024745.2 Catagonus wagneri | reverse complement strand
GCGGCCCTGGGACTCCTTGACCTCAGACGTCTGGTCCCCAGGATGGGGGAGTGTGGATAAGGGGTAACCTGAGCCTCCTTGCTTGTGACACTTTCTCACCGTCTCTCCAGGAAGAACACAACCTTGGCTCCCTGCGCCTGCTGTCAGCCCCACCTTTCGCAGGGTCTGGGAGCCCCGACTTGGGGAACGGGCAGACACTGGTCCGGGAGGGGCATCCGCCGCGTCTCCCTCGCGGTGGTCACCAGAGCGCAGCTCGCGTCTCCGTGGCTGGGCCGGAGCCCCCTCCCGGTCTGCAGGGGCCCTGCTGCCTCATGGGGGCCCAGCCTCCCTCCTGGTTGGCATGCGCCACCCGCCCACCCCCTTGGGCATCCTGAGCGCCGAGCGTCCCCCGGACCCTCCCCCGCAGTTCTGAGCAGGCCGGGCCGGGGGACAGGCACTGAGCCAGGCGCAGCCCAGGGCCCTGGGGACACCAGGCAGCTTTTCACCAACTCCGGGCCTCCGCTGATCTGCGTGGCGGCCCCAGGGAGCAACCACCCCTCCCTGAGCATGGGTCTCTGTCTCCCCGTCCCTCTTCCTCACCCTGGTGGCCCCGCCCATGGGTCACTGATGCCCCACCTGATGGGCCCTCCAGGCAGGTTAAAGTTCAAGGGGACTCGAGCCTTGGCCTCAAACCGGCACCCCGACCACATCCATCCCGCACCCGGAGGTGGCGTGTGCGGCTTGCTGCGGAAAGTCTCTTTCCTCGGGGGCCCTTTCCCTAGCCCGGCTTTGGGGGCGCGAGGACACGCCTGCCCCCACCTACTCTGCGCCGGTGCTGTTCAGCGGATGTTTTGACTTCCCGTCTACGCAAACACTGCAAAGAGCGGTGCGCCTCGCACCGCTGGTCCCATGAGGCGACGTCGAACAAGGTGACTGACGCACGTGGCCACAGACCGGGCCGCGCGCGTGCACACATGGGCGTGTTGCGGCTGCGCTGACACTGGCGTGTAGGCGGCAACGCAATGCTCTGTCCCCTGCAAGGTCGCGGGTGGCAATAATCCGCTCGTTAGAAGTGTAATCCATCACGCGGGTAATAGCAATTTAGTGCCGGAGTTTAATGCAGCTCGGTTTAATCATTAGCACCCAGCTTGTCAGCCGCGTGGCGCACAGGGGACTGTGGGTATGCATGATTTAGCAGGCGGCCCCTGACCCCGCGGAGGCAGGAGCCAGCCTCGGAGGCAAAACCGAGACCAGGAGTCAGACCCACTCAGGAACAATTATTATGCTTAACAGTCAGACTGTCATTTTAGTAAGAAAAGAGGGCAGAAAGGGTTAAAAAAAGGGGGGAAGAAATCCGGGTGCATCCTACACGATGGAGGTTTAGCGCACGCAGACCCGGCTTCAGGGGGAAACTCAGGGCATCATGCCCTGTCACCAAAATGTCTGTGTTTACCGGGTGCTGTCCTGGGTTTTTTCCTGGTGATTTTCAAGCACTCAGTTGAAGACAAAGAGGGAGGGGGTGACAAAGAAAGAGCCGCTGGAAGCCGGGATGCTTCGGAATCGAGGCCGGGAGGGGTCCTCCCTGCACATCCCCACAATGCCGGGCCAGCGGCCAGCGAGCCGTCCGGCCAGATGGGGACTGACCCGTGACTCTCGCAGGTGCGCAGAATTCCAGGAAGCTCCGTGCGGGTGTCAGACCAGGTTTGTACCCCGAGCCGCTGGTCCACTTGGCACATCCGTGAACCGAATTCCCGTGGCCCCCCTCCGCCCCCCAAGTGCACGGCGAGAGTTAAGCGGGAGGTTCCATGAGCCCTTCTCTCTGCAGGTCCTGCGTTTCATATTTTATTTCCACCTGGTTGGAAAGGCCCCAAGTCTCTTGGGCTTTCGAGAGGCCACGGGCAGCGACCAGTCCTGCGGCTGGGGGAGCCCCGTGCGCTTCTGTAATTAAAGTCTCCCCTGCCTTGTGAGAATTTCAAATTAACCTTGACTCCGAAGAGGAACCGTGTGTGGTGATCAACGCTCCAGCCGCGCCGCCAGCTCCGGTGTGGGTGCCGCGGAGCGAGGCCAAGGGGCTGAGCTGGTTTGGGGGAGAAGGGCAGGAACCGACCGTCTCACCCCAGGCGAGGCTTCGGACAACTTGGCCAGGGTGCGACAGGCCTAGGTGGACGGGTGGGGGACCACAGGGAAAGAGGGCATGGGACACCCTGGCTTTGGGCTCCTTGCTCAGCCCTCTTCGGGGATGAGCCCGAGGCAGGTGGGAGCTCGGAGCGTTCATTTTCCACCTTGATTTTCTGAAGCAGAACTGGTCACAGAGGCAGCTTGATACAGGGGACAGAGAAGGGCCCCGGGAACTGGGAGGAGATGTGGGGAGCCCACACGGCGGTGCCTTAAAGCAGCCGAGTTTCAGCCCAAAGCCAGCGGCCCCATATTCCTGGGCAGAGATGGGGGCGGGTACCTGAGGCAGTGCCACCCCAGTCTGTGTTCTCCCTGGTCTGGGAAAACTCAGGGGGCTGTGGCCCTCTAAAAGTCTACACAAGTGCTTTCAGGGGGCCGGGGGGCCCTGACTCTGCTTAGCCTGCGCCGCACCGAGGCCACACTTGCCCCAGGGCCTTTGCACGTCCTGCTCCTGCATCTGGAAGGCTTCCTCCCGCTCCCAGCTTTTCCAAAGTTCAGCTCTGCAGAGGGGCCGTCCCCGACCCCCACCCTAGGTGCTTTCACTGCAGGAGCTTCTCCTCCCTGTCGCCACGGCACCCTGTTACTGGCCAGGCTTTGCTCCTCCTTGAGAACCCAGTGTTATGTCCCCAGGCACCTGGAGGAGAGCAACTTTGTCGCTGGGGATCCCGGGCTCCAGCGACTTGCTGGCCACCGTGCAGGAGGCCAGACCGGCTCCAAGGATGAGTCGCGAGACCAGGTGACGTCACATGGCCGAACCCATGGTGCCCGCTTAACCCTTTCACTGCCAGTTACAACAGGGCCGCCATCTCGGGGGATATTTTACAAGTAAAACCGAAAAAGACCCTCGGCAGTGAGAAAACTGTGGGGACAGCGAGCAATGACAGTACAAGGCTTAATCCCCCATCCTGCCAGAACTGCCGATAAAACAATAAGCAGCTTCAGGCAGCTTCTTACTCTCGGGCACAGTGACCAGGGGTCTGTTTGAGAGACAGGGTGGGCGGGAGGCTCGGGAAAGGGCGAGGAACATGCCCGTTCTGCTCGAAGGGCAGGCGTTTAATGACGCTGCCCTAACCTCAAGCCCGGCCGGAGTGTGTGTTCTCTGCAGGACGAGGCTGCAGGTCACGAAGACTGAGCTGCAGGCTTTCCGCAAATGCCCGAGGACAGTCCCGTGCCCGTAGCTCTGAGGACGGCGACCTTGGAACTGCCTTCGTGCACATGTACACTGTCAATACCTGAGAGGGTCGTGTGTCTGAATCCAAAACAATGCCCTGGAACTTGTGATTCTGGTCCTTTTGCTGGGCTAGGATGCTGGACTAGGATGCTGGACTGGGATGCTGGGCTAGAACGCTGGGCTAGGATGCTGGACTGGGATGCTGGGCTAGGACGCTGGACTAGGATGCTGGACTGGGATGCTGGGCTAGGATGCTGGACTAGGATGCTGGACTGGGATGCTGGGCTAGGATGCTGGACTAGGATGCTGGACTGGGAAGCTGGACTGGGATGCTGGACTGGGCTGCTGGTCTGGGCTGCTGGGCTGGGCTGCTGGGCTGGGCTGCTGGACCGCAGATGGTGGGCTGGGATGCTTTGCTGGGGTGCAGGTCTGCGCTGGTCCTTTGTCGGTCTCTGCCTATGATGTTCCCAGTGGCCCCTCCTAGCTTCAGATTTTGACTTAATGGATGGCTGTGTATTTGATTTGTGATCAGTGGGTTAAGGAACCCTTACTCTATCCTGTTTCTCATTATTTCTGGGCTGATTTTTCATTTCGGAGTTTACCCGTCCATGCTGAAATTTCATCTCTTCCCCAAATGGAACTTGCCTGGGGCAGAAGCCTCCTCCCCCGCCTCCTGGGTAGGAAGCCGGGGGGTTGGGGCGCCCTCCCCTCGCTCACTCTTCGCTGAGACAAGATTGCGATGTGCTCTCTGATTACAGGCGTGCCTTAAAGCCCACTAATAACCCATTAATTATGACGAGCGGCCCATTTCCTGAGTATCATTGGCCGGGGACATTTATTACGTTACATTCTCTGGGTCAGTTCATCTTTTCCTTCTGGGCCACAGATTTCTGCTCTTCAAGAGACCTATTGTGAACTTAAAAAAATAACATTTATTTATTTAATTGTTATTTAATTAACTGACTGGAGCATGTGGGAGTTCTGGGGCCAGGAAATGAACCCGTGCCACAGCAGCGACCCGAGCCACAGCCATGACAATGCCAGGTCCTTAACTGGCTGGGCTGCCAGGGAACTCCTGATTGTGAATTTTGTTTTTTTAAAGCAAAGTCTTCATCAAAGTGTAAAATATAGAGGTAAGATATAAAATACATTACAAAATAGAAAATGAGCTACGAGAATATAGTAAAACAAATAAGCCACAGGCTCTATTTATACAAGGAGAGACAAGGTATAAAGTAAGCTGCAAGACCGAAAACAGGCACAAGGGTATGTTGTACAGCGCGGCGGGGACTGGGAGTAGAGCCAATACTTTACACAAACAGTAAGTGGAGCACAACCTCCCAAAACTCTGAATCACTGGAAATTCCCGCTGCGGCGAAGCAGAAACGAATCTGACTGGTATCCACGAGGATGCAGGTTTTGATCCCTGGCCTCGTTCAATGGGTTAAGGATCTGGTGTTACCGTGAGCTGTGGCGTAGGTTGCAGATGCAGCTCAGATCTGGTGTTGCTGTGACTGTGGTGTGTGCTGGTGGCTACAGCTCCGATTCGACCCCTTGCCTGGGAACCTCCACATGCCACCTGTTCGACCCTAAAAGGAAAAAAAAAAAAAGAAGGATTTTGGTTTAAATTTGTCGCGGAACCTAAATGTAAATGTTTATTACTAATTGCCAGGGAGTGATGGCGTTTGTTTATGCCAATCTGTACACACAGCGCCCCTCACGCCTCCTGAATGTCAGTGTCTGTTCAGAAAAGGCACGAACTTAAAACTACAAGAGCAACATGAAGGAAAAAAAAAGGAAGTTGTCTGTGTGGCTCGTTTCAGGGGAATGGTTTCAATCCCAGCTAAGGAGCCCTGAGACAAAGCAAGGGGACTCGAGGGGCCATGTCTGGCCTTGCGGGGAGATCACGGGATTTGGGGTCTATCTCGGAAAAAGATTCGGCTGTGAGCGGGTGCTACACAAGGAACTTTACTGGGTGAGGCTTGGAGAAGGTGGCAGGAAGGGACAGTCTTTGCGACATAAGGCCGTGCAGAAACCAACGGCAAGCGGAAAGGAGGGGCGTGAGGCAGACCCCGGGGAGAGGATCCGAGGGGGCTACGTGTCCAGGTGAGATCCCTCAGCAGCACGACAGGGAGTGTCTGGGTCAGCTTGAGGCCCTATCTTTTCAGTGTGTAACACTATAACAACTGTCAAGTGCGATTCCTGAGGTCTGCAAATCAAGCAAGCTCTAAATGGCCAAAAAATCTGCTTGTTTGAGCTATATTTTAAAACAAGTGGGTGAAGGAGTTCCCCAGTGTCCTAGCAGTTAAGGATCTGGCATTGTCACTGCTGTGGTGTAGGTCGGATTTCTGCCTAGGGACCTCTGCATGCCATGGGTGTGACCCAAAAAATTAAAAAAAAAAATTCAACACGTGGCTGTATAAAAATTTGAGTTTCGTACCAGCAGCGTTATTTCTTTTCTTTCCCCCCACCCCCTTTTTTTGCTTTTTAGGGCCTCACTCAGGGCATGTGGAGGTTCCCAGGGTAGGGGTCAAATCAGAGCCACAACTGCCGGCCTTCGCCACAGCCGCAGCAACGTGAGATCCAGACCACGTCTGTGACCTACACCACAGCTCACGGCAACGCCAGATCCTTAACCCACTGAGCAAGGCCGGGGATCGAACCCACATCCTCATGGACCCTAGTCAGGTTCGTGAACTGCTGAGCCATGACGGGAACTCCCCGGGCAGTCCTTTGAAGTAACCCACTCAGCCTGCATTGAGGAAATAACGAGCCCCAGGGGTTCATCCGCGGAGGCCGTCTTCGGCTCATTTATAAGCGTCCCCTGAACCCTTCTGTGGTTTGAGGCCGAAGAGGGCGGTTGGTGTGAGGCCCCCGTGCAGCGAAAGGAGGGAAACCACAGCTCTGTGGGTTCACGGGGAACCGTGGGCAGCGAGCTGTCTCCAAATGACCCGGGAAGGTGGTAACTGGGGACACCAGACCGTGGGGGGAGTCCTGTCACCGTGTCCTGGGGGCACAGGGTTCAGGTGAAATTCAGCTGGGTCAAAACCTGCTAAAACCGTGGAGTGGCGTGTCTCTGTCTGCCCCCGGCTGCGATAACACAAACACCACAGACTGCGGAGGCTCATAAACGACAGGCTCGGGGTCTACCGTCCTGGAGGCAGATTCTGTGTCTGCTTCCTGTGTCCTCACAGGTGGGCGGGGGGCGGGAGGTCCCCAGGGTGTCTCTAGGGGCGCCAACCCCACCCCCGGGCTCCACCCTCACAACCTGGCCACCTCCCAAGGCCCCGACACCATCACCTGGGGTTAGGGCTTCAATGTGTGAATTTTGGACAGACACACACTTTCGTCCAGTGGAGCGCTGGAATAAGGACTCCGAGGGGACCCCCGCGGAGGGACGAGTATGCAGCACTCGGCAAGTGCAGACGTACGTGCCCAGCTCCCTCCGACCCTGGGCTGGGCTGCCCCTGTCCCCAGACCCAGACGGTTGGGCAATGTACCCGCGCTCGTCTAAGCTCACGGGCGGATGCAGTTTTCTCCCATCCCCAGTGCTTGGTAAATGGGACCATGAGAATTCCTTTCTCAGAAGGGAATTGTTTGTGGCAAGGCTGTCCACACTCAATTTATTTCCCCTAAAAAGCTGAGATGAAATTCACGTAACATAAAATTAGCTGTCAGTGAACAGCTCAGGGTCATTTCATGCACACGTCGTGTTGTTCTGTCTCCACCCTGTCTCGTTCCCGAGCGTCCTCGTTCCCTCTGGTTTAAGAAATTATGGAATTCTTTAAAAATATGACTAAAATGGAATAAATATCAGCCCATTTCAAAGGGAACATATTCTTCTATTTAACGTTTACTTTTTAATGCACTTTCGGTGATACACTCACTCCTCACGACCTCCACCTGCTTTTCTGAGACCTTGGCCACAAAACATCTGCTTCCCGCCTCTGTGGACTGGGCTGCTGTGCGTGTTTCCTGCAGATGGAATCCGACACTACGTGTCCTGCTGGGTCTGGCTTCTCTCCCTGAGCATCGTGGCAGCCAGTGTCAGAGCTTCACTCCTTTTCGTGGCCGAGTCCGTCCACGTGGCAGCCAGTGTGAGAACTTCGCTCCTTTTCATGGCCGAGTCCGTCCACGTGGCAGCCAGTGTGAGAGCTTCACTCCTTTTCGTGGCCGAGTCCGTCCACGTGGCAGCCAGTGTGAGAACTTCGCTCCTTTTCATGGCTGAGTCCGTCCACGTGGCAGCCAGTGTGAGAGCTTCACTCCTTTTCGTGGCCGAGTCCGTCCACGTGGCAGCCAGTGTGAGAGCTTCGCTCCTTTTCGTGGCCGAGTCCGTCCACGTGGCAGCCAGTGTGAGAGCTTCACTCCTTTTCGTGGCCGAGTCCGTCCACGTGGCAGCCAGTGTCAGAGCGTCCCTCCTTTTCGTGGTTGAGTCCGAGCCCATGGTGTGGATGGACCCCATGCTGTGTATCCATCCAGCCATCCAGCCATCCACCATCCATCCATCATTCATCTAACAAACATCCATCATCCATCCATCATCCATCACCCATTCTTCCGTACATCCACCCAAGGTCACTTGGGCTGTTTCCTGCTTGCGGCTGTCCTAAACGGGGCTGCTTTGCCTGTGTGCACAGGTCCGCACTACTTTAAAAAACCCTTTCGTATGTTAACCCGTCGCCACAACAATAGCAAGCTCCCCGCCTGCCCCAGAAGAGCCCCCCTAAATCGCGGGGTGGGTGTTTGAGTAGTTCTGAGTTTACGGGGTTGGGGTCGGGCTCGGGGTGCAGATCACACATTTGCCATAAGGGCAGAATCTGCAACCAAATGCTGCCATTGGCGTAAGGGCTGTCCTGAGCCGGAGGCAGTGGAGAAGCACGTTTATGCACCCCTCCCCGGAGCTTCCCTTAAGGGACTGAATGCAGACGCTTCCGCGGCCGGGGCTCTGCTGTGAGCGAGTCCCCTCTTTGGGGAGGTTTTATGGCCCCAGAGACGATGAGGAGCTGGCTCAGAGACCAGCCTGCACAAACACACCTGTTACAGAGAAACCACAGCCCCGAATGGAGTCTTTAGCCCCCCAGGACAGCAAACCAAGGATTTATGGTGGTTTCACCTCCTGCCCGAAACGTGACCTTCCAAAACCCATCAGAAAAGTCCCGGTCGACCCAGGGGAGGCCATTTGCATGTCAAAGAAATCGGCCATTCCCTTCCCCCCAAGAAAAGGGGCCTTGGCTCAAAACAACCCTTTCTTTCCTTTGGGATCAGCTTCTCCACCGTATAAAAGCCCCCCACTTTGTGCAGCCCATCATCAGAGCTCGGGGGAGGGTGTCCTTTCTGCATGGGTGCTGCCGGGGTCACGGCCCACCCAGCAAAGCCACCTAGATCTTCACGCATCCTCGCTGGGATTTTCCTTAAACGCGTCTCACTCCGTTACTTTCCCCACCTGCCCAGAGTTGCCCACTCTTGAAAGCCTCAGACTCCTTTCCTTTTTCCTGTCTCCAGAAATCGAATGTTGAGAAGATGCTGCAGGCACCCGCCTTCTACCCGACCCTTTGAGATGCTCGTCACTGAGTGTGTGTGTGTGTAAATTCTGTTTCTCTTTTGCTGATCTGTCTTTGTCTAATTTGCAAGCTCCCCCACCCCTCCCCCGGGGACCTAAAATGGGAGGGTGTCTGTGGGGCCGTTTTTCCTTCTCCACCGCGTCAGTGGGTGGGTGGGGACTTGCCCCTCCTCCATCCGCTCTGCACAGCCTGAGTTTTACAAAGAAAAGGGGCTTCATCACGGATCTGAGTCAGGGTGATGCCCCAGGGTGGGGGGGCTGCCCTGCCTTCTACCTGGGAGCCCTGGTGTTGTGCAGGCCCTGTGCTGTATTTATTCCACGTCCCAGTCTCCCCGCTGAGTGGACAGATGCTAATCTGCAGCTAGCTGCAAAGGGGGCTGGTGGAAGCAGAAACAAGCAGGAACCCTAATTGAAACCAGTTGCTTAAGAGGCAGCCCTAGGCAAATTTGCTGACTGGGACCAGGTCATCGGACCCGTGTTGGGGGTGGGAGGGCGCTGTCACGGCCCCTGAGATTCATGCAGCAGCTGTGGGCTGTGTGTTCAGTGCCTGACGTGCTGGGCCCGGCCAAGGTTTGGCTCCCGGCTGCACGTGGGGTGGGGTGGCGTGTCTGTGACCTGGGTGGCTTCTGGAGAAAGCTTTGGTGCATTGGGTATTTTACGTGAGTGTGAAGAAACCAAGGTGGGGGCAGGGAGAAGGTTTTTCATGATCATACCTGAAAAGTGTTTTTCTCCAGAACCATACATCATTGTCAAGTGAGAAGATTAAACTTATTGTTTCTTTTTGAACGGGGAACTCAAGGTGAGTAGAAATGTCTTGAAATGCAAAACAGCCCGGCAGACAAAGTGACGCGGAGATGGGGGCTGACAACGCCTATTTTCTTCCCGTGATTTTTTTTTTTCCTTTTTAGGTGATTCGGGGACAAAACTTTTCCAAAATGGAGATGCCGGACGGGTGTTCTGTTCCAACACGGGTCTTTTATTCCCAGGCGGCTGAGGAAGGCTCCTTTGCTCCATCACCGAGAACATTCCTCGCATAGCAGGGTGGGTGCCGATAAAGCCTACTGTTTATTTAGAATCAGGCAGAATAAAGAGCCCCCCCCCCCCCCGGTTGTGAGGGGCACGCGGGGGAAACGCTCCAACTTCGGGGACAGGAAGGCGGACATCTGGTGGAAAACTGTTCAGGAAACTCAGAGGCTTGTCTGCCGGGCTCTGAATATGCAGATGGAGGCCAGCACCTGCGTTTCCGCGCTGACCTGCCGTGCAGGGCGTCGGTTCAGCTTAACCTGCCCATTCATTTTCCTCGTGTGCACAATTTGTTCTGGTCATGTTGCATTTCCATCATCGCGTGTGTGTGTTTGCATAAGTACGTATACATACACTTAACGTGTGTTTGCGTACAATTGCATAGACATGTTACAGACATTTTATACAGAAATTGCGTCGACTGTATGTATAGAAACGTTATATCTAAGCACTGTATGTAGATGTCACATATAGATTTATATGTTGCATACAGATATTGCATGTATTCTACTTAGACATTATATCTAAATGTTTATGTAGACATTGTATACATGCAGATGTAAATATTATATAAGACATTGTATGTAGACATTATCTATAGATACCTGTGAGCGTTGCATATAGTATTGTATATATTATAGACAGACATTATATATGTATTATGTACACATGTTATATGCAGACATATGTAAACTTATATACAGACATTGTAAGTAGACATTATATAAGGTATTATATATGTTGCATATAGATAAATATAGCATATAGATATTGCACACAGACATTCTATATAGAAATTGTAAGATTTACCTGCTGTGGCTCGGTGGTAATGAACCTGACTAGTATCCCTGAGGATGCAGGTTTGATCCCTGGCCTCGCTCAGTGGCTTAAGGATCCGGCGTTGCCGTGAGCCGTGGCGTAGCTCACGGACATGGCTGGGGTCTGGCACTGAGGTGTCTGTGGCCTAAGTCCGCAGCTGTAGCTCTCAATTGACCCCTAGCCTGGGAAATTCCACGTGCTGTGTGTGCAGCCCTAAAAGAACAGAAACAAAAACAGAGAAAGAGAGAGACAGACAGACAGAAGCGAGATTGCCACTGGCAGGAGAAATGCTGGACCCTGCAGAAATCGGGAAAATAAAGTATTAAAAAAACGTGTACAGACTGTATATATAGAAACGCTTTCTATCTAAGCACTGTATGCGGACATTATGTATAGAATTATAAAGTCTTACAGACAGACATTATACGTAAGCATTTCAGAGACATCACATACAAGCGTTATATAGACATTTTGTACAGACGTGCACAAACACACACAGACGCTGTATGTGGACATTGTATGTAGTGTCACACGAGTCGTACACGGAGCAACATCACATAGACGTACGCAGACATTTTACATAGAAATCGTATACAGACCGCATGTATAGACATTGTGTGTAAACATTACGTAGACGTATGTAGCTGTGATGTATGCAGACACTGTCTGTAGACGCATAAGCACTATATGTGCACGTGGCACACAGATGTCCCAGAGACACATTGTATGTAGACGTCACAGACGGGACCTGTAGGTGCTATATGTACACACTGTATGCAGACATTATAAAGAAGTATATGGACACTATGGGGACACACACACACTTTGCATACAGACGTTATAGATACATGGAGACATTGTATTGCACACAGGTGTTGTGTGTATTCATTGTCTGTAGATGTTACATAGAAGCACTGTCTAGCCCTTACAGACAGCTCTTAAAGCAGGTATTGCGTGCACACGTGGTACACACACATTCTTATAAGCATCGCACGGAGCCATCACTAACAGCATCAGACACGCACAGCGTGTACCCATATGTGTGTAGACGTTATACACGGGCATCATATTTCGTGGGCGCGTGTGTGCACGTGTGCAGTGTTTAAAGGCGCACAGCAAAACCCGTGGAGTTTTTATTTGCACAGGTATATCGGGGCACCTCTTTCTTGGACGATGTGGGCGCTTCACAAGTGTGTTTAGCGACCAGACGCGGCCTGGCCGGTTTTCGAAGGGAAAATTCACTTTTCCATCATACTTGTGGCCTGGAGCGTGGAGGCCCGTGATGGCCGGCGACCTGCACCTCCCTGCGCGGGGACTGGCACGGCCCATCCCCGTCTGGCGCTCCAGGTCCTTTAGAAAGCACAAGGTGGGTGGCCAGGCTTCTCAAGGGACCTGGAGCCCTGGGGCCCCCCTTGGAGGCTCTGCGGTGCCTCCTGCACGAAGCTTTCCTGCTGCGGGTCTGCTAAGGAGCTCCTTAGTGGGCCCTGGTTCCTGCTGGGCCGTGTCCCCGAACGGCTTCCGGTCCCTCAGTGCGCGGGCTGTGTGGTCCTGCCCGTCCCTGTGACCCCTCCTGGGAGGCTGGCGAAGGAGGTGGCTCCGGGTCTGCAGGGTCCGGCTGGGGGCGTGGATGTTCACTGTGGGGGCGCGGGGGGCGCGGGGGGCGCAGGCAGTGCGTCTTTTATGTTAGCTCTGCGTCGGGACACGGGACCCCCACCGGGACAGCATGGAAAATAAATGCCGGGGCCCTTCCAGAGACCTGTTTCTCGGCACTGGGTCTGAGGCCACCTGGGGAGGGGCTCCGTCCCCAGTTACCGGGGACAGTAGGCCTGGCATCCAGGGAGGCGTCAGAGCCCGTCTGCCCCCCTCCCCCCGCCCCCGTACCGGCCTTCGGCTTTGGGGCTCATTTTTGGGAGGTTTGGAGGGACTGGCTCAGAAGTTACACACGTGGAGTGTCATTACGCGTTTCTGTAGCTGTGCGGTATTTACATCGGCATCTGCTCAGCTCGGCACGAATCTGGGAGCATTTCCATTATTCTCTTTCCATCCTGCACGTAGAAGAGTGACTGCCTAACGACTGGATGCAGCTCGTGAACTTGTAAAAGGCCAGATTCCCGGCCACAGCGTGAAGAGGCGTTCCCGGAGGCAGCGCTGCTTTACACGCAGGCTACCAGAGCCCGGTGTGGCCTGCGACGCCATGTGGGGGCCAGTGCTGGACTTTCTTTTAAAAGGAAAAAAAGTGAACTTTGCAAATTGGACACTTTTTTTTTTAGGCCTGCATCTGAGGCATGTGGAAGTTCCCAGGTTAGGGGCCGAATCGGAGCTGCAGCTGCTGGCCTACAGCACAGCTCACGGCAGTGCCAGATCCTTAACCCACCAAGTGAGGCCAGGAATGGAACCCGCATCCTCGCGGGTACTAGTTGGATTCAAAACCTGCTGAGCCACAACAGGAACTCCTGTAAGAGCTGAGTATTAAGGACCCGAACCCTTTCTCATTCACATATGTCACAAATATTTTCCAGCACCTTTTGTGCTGTTCTGTTGTTTATGGTTTCCAGACATAAGGAGTTTAAAATGTGCCCGTAATCAAACCAGTCGATCTTCTCCATATGATTGATTCTATTGTTTTTATCCCGGAAAGTCCCTCCCAGCGGAGAGGTTTAATATTCACCCACATTTTAATCCGCTGGAATATAAACGGGGGCGGGGGACTCACCAGAATGCATGTTCTCGCACGAATACACACACACACACACGCACAAACGTGCACTTAGACTGCCACACACGTGCACACGTGCAAATATACACGTGGGGTTGCAGACCCACGTGTAATAAACCTGCAAATCCGAGCCACGTGTGCACAGTCCTGTACTCACATGCACACACACACACACGCACGCACACACACACACACGTTATCACATACTTGCAAAAATGCAGGCAGACACTTATGTGGCTCAGGCCACACACTATAAACATGCACACAGACACACGTGAGACACAGACACACGTCATCACGCACACACGCAAATACATGTCCATAGTCACGGACAGCACCCACACACACAGCCCGTGTGAATGCACACGCAGCCTCACAGGTCACACACACACGCACGTCGATACGGCTGCTCGTAGCTGCGCGCGATGCACGTGAACACACTTGTCCGTGTGCAGACAGACCACGCCCGTGCACGCAGTGGCCGCACGCGCACACACAAGCTCACCCCGCCACACGGCCCCGAAGGTGCGTGCGGAGCACCGAGACGCCAGCACCGAGGCGCGGTGGCAGCGGGAAGTCGGGGTTCCAGGCCCCGGGCAGACCAAGGACGGCTGGCCTGGCCTTGGGGAAGTGTCCATGGGGACGGGGAAGAGCAGGGGCCGCCCAGGGGACGGTGAATACTTGGGGAGGCCGAGGAGCCGTTCGGGGTCCAGCATCCAAGCAGGTGAAGGGTGCCAGGGAGCGAGGAGCCCAGCGCCCATCGGTGGGGCGTCCCGTGAGGCCACAGGAGAAGCCCCTCCGCCCAAGGTGGTCCCGCCACCCGGTCTGAGCTGCCCCAGGGCCGGCAGGCAGGTGCCCTCAGGCCGCACCTCACCCACTGAGAGGCCTTGGGTCAGCACCCGCCCTTCCAGGCCCGGGGAGCCACACTTGGCCCGCTCCGTCCCCGGGGTCCCAGTGCACAGCCCGCAGCTTGGCAGTTTGGAGCTGCTTTCCTGGAACTTCGGGTCCAGACACAGGAATGAGAAGGGGGTTCGGGGCCTGGACTGGGGGGGTGGGGGGCTCCTAGGAGCTACGGCAATTCATGCTTCGCAGGTGAATAAACATAGTCTTGCAAACATGCTGTAATGCACAGACTTATTAGCGAGAAAAGAGTTGCTGGGAGGAAAAAGCATGGTCCACTGAGAAGGGTCGGTGGGGGGCACGGGTGTGGGGTCGCCGACCTGCCGGCTCAGAGCTGGGAGTGCCTGGGTGTGGAGGGGACTCACAAAAGGACAGTCATGAAAGAAGTGCGCACCTCCCCCACCATTCTGGAAACTTCCGTCTCTGCCGTGGCACCCTGCTAAGCCACAGAGGGACATAGCCTTTGCAATAAATGCCGCACTGTGTTTAGAAGTGGGTAAATCCTCCTGATGGTTTCTTTGCGTTGACATTGCACGGACGCCCCCAGAGGCAAGCCGGAGACTGGGCACACACATTCGGACCCGCAGCCTCACCGGCACAGCCGCACCCTGCATGGACCTCTTTCCTCCCGGGGGCAGACACTCGTGGTCGTTTTATTTGCACACAGGAGTTGAGTCCAGCTCTGACCGACGGCCCTTTAGAAAATCTGCCTTTGAACCCTGTCTTCATTTGCAGTAGGTTTTCAGCGACCAATGCACGTGTATTTTTTTTTATAAAAGCGCGTAGGCAGACGTTCTAGGAAGAGGGGATGCTTTTCCAGGTCTGAGGTTTTCTCGAGGACGCTGAGTATTGGACAAACGCTTTGCCAGATCGTGCCCACAGGAACGCTGCCTTGTCCCCGAATCCGGAAGCCCCTGGGCCCCTTTAAACCCAGTAGTGATTATTTTAAGGATGATGGGGTAACTTTTTTCCATGGGGGGAAGTTTATGGCCGCGTGGGCCGAACCGTAAACCCTGGAACCGCCCACTCCAGACTAGCAGTGAACAGCGGGACCGCAGACGTGTCAGGCGTGGGCAGCGCTGCGCGCGGAGGCCCGGGGAGGTGCACGCGCGACCTCGGCATCCGCTGAGTGGCTCCGCCCTTTGCCGACTGAACCGGCGCCTGGGAACTTCCAAAGCCGACGGTGACCGCCGCCACCGACCCCTCTGCGGGCAGGCTGGTCACGTGGCAATGACCGCCCACGGCGCCCGCGCGTGGACACGCGGGCTGGGTGCTGGGACGCGAGGCCGCCCCTCCCCCGCCCCCTCCCTGATTCGGTTCCTTTTCTTGTCATCTTGCAAATCCTCCGGTACGAAGTTTGCCTTTTTTTTTTTTTTATTCTCCAGGCAGAGCTTGTAATAATAAGCCATCTGGCTGAGTCAGACGTGAGAGATTAAAATGATATACAGTAAGAAGGCTTCTTATTCACTTGCTAATGTCTTAAACCCCCAACTCCAGGGGCGAGGCAGTCTTTGGAGGAAAGAGGTAATTAAAATGCGCCTTTCAGAGACGAGGGCGGGGCAGACAGCGGAGGGGGCTCCGGGCCTCACAAAACCAATTTTCCGAGAGGGCCGGGCAGGCTCAGCCTCCGATTTACATCAGGGCACCTGCCGGCGGCCAGCGGGGCAGCAGCGGAGACGGGCCAGCACCCTGTGTGCCCTCTGCGTGTCTGCCCAGCACCGAGCGTACCCGGACGTGCAGAGTCCCCCCCGAGTGGAAAAAAATCCAGGGCTGGCTCCTGACGGCCACACAGCCTGCGGTGGGGGAAGACAATCCGTGTGACAGATGCGGGTTTACCCCTCGGAGGCGGGTGGCTTATCATTCTTGCTGAGATAATAAATACTACCTAGGGGTCGTGCAGCCAGCCCCTGGCGGACATCCGGGCCTCTCAGGGCAGCGGTTCGCGCCCCTCCAGGCACACGGACGAGGGTGTGGCTGGTGGAGAAGGGCACAGCTATCACCGGCCCTCGGGTGGCTGGTGTGTCAGGTACTTGAATAACAGCTCGGGGGGTAAGCCGACCATCCCCCCGGCACAGTCCACAGACGCTTCGCCTCTCCCCACGGAGGGCCTGGCCCCACGATCCGTGGAGACGTGCTGCTGTCGGCAGCTCCCACAGAACCCAGTTGGCACCCAGCCTCCGCTGGATAAGGATGGCGTCACTCTCGGGCCGCCTTCCCAAACACCTGGGACGCAGGCAGACACGGCGACACACAGCTGTGCAAAGCGATGGACCGCGGCAGCCGGACAAGCGTCTGGGGCGTTTGAACCTGGGTCAACAATGTCACCCCATTCTGCTTGACCCCTAGGGCTTTCTTTTTCTGTTTTTCTTTTTAGGGTCACACCCACGGCCTATGGAAGTTCCAGGCTAGGGGTCCAATTGGAGCTGTGGCTGCAGGTCTGCACCACGGCCACAGCAACGCAGGATCCGAGCCACATCTGTGAGCTACACCACAGCTCATGGCAACGATGGATGGATCCTTAACCCACTGAGCGAGGCCAGGGATCGAACCCTCGTCCTCATGGATACTGGTCGGGTTCGTTACTGCTAAGCCACACTGGGAACTCCTCTCCCTAGGGTTTTCAAAGCTACACACACCCACACACACAGCTCGTGGCTCCGAAAACACTCTGGTGTTTACATGCACACGATCCGTTTTTTTACCTAGTTCATTTCTGCAGACTGGCTTCTGGGGACAGCGGTGCAGAAACGAGGCGACGCTCCACCAGGCTGGGTGTGCATGCCTGTCGTCGGCCATCACCATCTCTGACGGGGGCTCCTGACCCCCGGCCCCCGAGTCCGGGACGTCTGCACAGGACCCAGAGGCCCGGCCTCCTCCAGCTCTGCCACTTACCGGCCGGCTCCAGCCTCCCGGATTCTGTACCAGCAACTCCCGAGGAACTTCCCAGCTCAAGGACTGGTTGCTTTTTGGGGGTCCTCTTTTTTGCAAAGTGCCAAGATGATGGAACTTGGCGGCCGGTCCTGCTGTGAGCAAACACACACAGGAAGCCACTGTCCTTCCCTCCCACTTTCTGTAGGTGGGACTCTGGGGATATTTCCCCGTCCTCCGAGTTCTGGCCGCCCGGCCCTGAAGACCTCCGCCAGCCTCACCGAGAAAGAGTGAGTCTGGTGTCTGCCTTTCAGATCAGGGAAGAAAACGGTTTCATTTCTCCATCTGAGACATTATAAACAGATTGAATGAATTTGCCCGTTTTGGGGGGTCTGAGGGAGCACTCAGGCAAAGCGATCATTCTTTGGAAGCACAAATTCTGGGGTGTTTTTTGTGGGAGGGGGGCTAGTGGTTCAAAACCAGCATTTCAATAACTGGAATAATGCTTCACAGTAGGTCAGATGTGGAAACAACCGATGTGTCTGTTGACGGATGAATAGATGAGGAAATGTATTTATATAAAAGTCCCCGGTGTGTTTAGAAAGACACAAGGGACTATTATTCAGCCTGAAAAAAAGAAGGGAATCTTGCCGTTTGTGACAACGTGGTTGGACCTGGAGGGCATTATGCTAAGTGAGAGAAGCCAGACGGAGAACGGCGAATCTTGTGTGATTTCCCTTATGTGTGGAATCAAAAATAGACTCACAGAAGCAGAGGAGGGGCGGTAGCCTGGGGCTGGGGGAGGGGAAGGGGGTGTTGGTCAAAGGAACAAACTTCCAGTTGTGACAAGAACGCATCCTGCAGCTGGAATGAACAGCACCGTAAATGTAGCTGATGGTATTGCATTGCAACCTGATGTTTGCTAAGGCGTGGCTCTCGAGGGTTTGCAGCCCAGACACGTGCGCGCGCGCACACACACACACACACACACACACGGTAACTATGTGAGGTAATGAGTGCGTGTTTAATTTTATTATTTTTTTCTTTTTAGGGCTGCACCTGAGGCACATGGGAGCTCCCAGGCTAGGGGTTGAATTGGAGCCGCGTCTGCAACCTACACCACAGCTCACGGCAATGCCGGATCCTTAACCCACTGAGCAAGGCCAGGGATCGAACCTGCGTCCTCATGGATGCTAGTCGGGTCAGTTACCACAGAGCCACGATGGGAACTCCACTGAAAGACACACCATTAACCTGTCAGTTAGACCTTGCAAAAGCTGAAAACCCTTGGAGAAAGGCTGAGCAGAAATCCAAGCCGGTGCGTCCCGGAGCTGCCGAGTGCGAGTGAAGCCACGCGGGTGTGTTGCCCGCGTGAAGTGGAGAGACGGATTTTGGGTCCCAGCTGGTCCTGACGCAGCCTGTGGGCCGGGAGTCCACTTGTCTGTGTGATTTATGCCACGATGGCCACACCAGCCCATCCCCCAAAACATCCCAAAGCACCTAAGGGCTTTGAACTTGGGTGGTGAGGAATAGAGTGTGTGTGTGTGTGTGCGCGCGCGCACGTGCATGTGGTGGGGTCTGTCCTCTGACCTGGCCTCCCAGGGAAAGCCCCACGGCATGCAGTTACAGTAAAAAGTGCTAACGCTGGAGTTCCCGTGCTGGCTCAGCGGTAAGGCGCCCAACTAGTCTCCCTGATGATGCAGCTTCAATTTCTGGCCTCGCGCAGCGGGTTAAAGGTCCCACACTGCCGTGAGATGCGTTGTAGTGGCTTGGATCTGGTGTGGCTGTGGCTGTGGTGTAGGCCGGCAGCTGCAGCAGCTCAGACTCAACTCCTAGCTTGGGAACTTCCATAGGTGGCGGGTATGGCCCTAAAAATAAAAAAAAAAGCAAAGACGAGTTCCCTGCAGCATTCTAGGGATGGAGGCTATGTATGCATGTGAAGGAAAGTACCTTTGTGTATATTTGAAAGTCGGTAACAGAGTAATTCTCACCGTTCTCACGGGGAGAGGGGTAAATTGGGAGTGTGGGATCAACACACACACTACTTACAGACAACAGGTCAGTGACAAGGACCTGCTGTACAGTCCCGGGAACCGCATCCAGTACCTGCAGTGGGTTATCTGTAGTCTCTGTGAGGAAAGGATCTGAAAAGGAACGTGTGTGTGTACGTCTAAGGGAATCGGTTCGCCGTACGCCCGAACCTCACATCCTCCGCCACCGCCCCGTCTGAGCCCGGAGTTCTACGAACCAAAGCTGGGGTCTCCCCGCCCTGGTTGCTTCGTCCTCGCAAATGCCAGGCTTGGGGTTGGGAGGACAGCCAGGCGCAGCTCTGAAGGACCAGGTGGTCCCCATGTCCCGTTCCGGGCGTCACAGGGGCTGCGTCACAGCCACTCAACTCTGCCGGTATCGGAAAAGCGGTCTGTGAGTGGGAGCATGTGGTGGGCTCCAATAAATCTCTTTTTCTGAGTGATTTTTAGTTTTCTGCATTATGGTTGGTTTACAGTGCCATCGGTTTTCTGCTGTACGGCACGGTGACCCGGGCACACATGCATGTGTACATTCTTTTTCTCCCATTATCCTCCATCGTGCGCCAGCTCAAGTGACTAGACAGAGTTCCCAGTGCTATACAGCAGGCAGGGGGCCGGATTCGATTCACAGGAACCCCCCGTCTACACCATCGTGCAGCCACGTGGAGTCACAGGTGGGCAGCCTTGCCAAGTTCAGACCCGCTGCCCGACGGAGGGGGAGGCGGGAGACAGTGTGCGGGGGTCCCTTCTTAGCGCCTCTGCCGCCTGACCTGACAGCCATTTCAGGGGCATGGCTTTATTTTCTAGAGAGAGTTTAGGAGGCGTTAGTAGAAGCAAACTACAGCATTTGGAGTGGAGAGGCATGAGCTCCCACTGAGCAGCACAGGGAGCTATGTCCAGTCCCTCATGATGGGTCGTGACGGAGAAGAATGTGAGAGAAAGAGTGTGTGTGTGTGTGTGTGTATGTGTATATAATACATTAAGTATACGTCACACTATACATACAAAAGAATGTGTGTGTGTATATAACACACACACACACATATATATATATATAACTGGGTCACTTAGCTGTACTGAAGAAATTGACAGAATATTGTAAATCAACGATAATAAACATTTTTTTTTAAAAAGAAGACCCCCCCCACTCCGGACAGGCCATGTCAGGTGGTTTTTTCTGACACCTGGCTCAGAACCGGAGAACATTTTTTTTTTAACTTTTTTTGGCTGCGCCGTGGCATACAAAAGATCCCAGGCCAGGATCAAACCTGTGCTGAAGCAGCTGGGGACCATGCCGGGTCCTTAACCCACGGCACACCACGAGAACTCCTTGGAGCATCTTGGCTAGAGTCATGGCAACCGCCCAGCCTTTCTGGGCCATCCAGCAGCAGCCTGGGCAAACATGTGGTCTCAGAATCTCAAGGTGAGACTCAGAAGCCTTCTCCACGCAGGTTTCAAGGGTCCCTGCACCCTAGGCACTGGGGGGCGGGCGCCGGGGGAGCGGAAGAAGTGCCTGACAGAGAGAAAACCCCATTAATCGTAACAGCTGCAAACCCCAACCATTCACAGACAGAATGAACATCTACTGTAAGACATCCATGCTTGGGGGGGGGGTCCCCCAGTTCTGGGTATTAGTTAGACCCCAACCCAGATCTCTCCAGACCCCTGTGGTCCTTGCCAGTTTTTATCAAGGGCTCTGATTTCAGGACATTTCCATGCCCCCTTCTCTGCAAGGGGGTCCTTTGTCAAGCTCATCCTCAGAGGACAGGGGCCTGCGCCGCTGGGAAGGCAGCCTCCTGCGGGCGGCGGGACGGCGGCCCGGGGAGTCGCTGGGTCCCTCGGGAAGGCTGGGGAAGCCGGGCCTGAAAACGCGCACCCGCGGGCCCCGGCTTGCTGCGCTCTGGGCCGGGCGTGCGGGTCTGGATCCCGCGCTCTTTGATTTGCGCGCTCGCGGAGGCTGGCGGGAGCAGAGGTGCTCGCGAAGTGTGTGGGTCTCATTTTCCGCCAGCCTGAGTTAACTTTTCTGATTTTTTTTTTTCATGTCGCTCTGCTTCGGCAGCCCGGAAAATGTAAATGAGCAGCGATGTCTTAACAAGGCAAGCCTTCGGAGGTGACCCTCGTGGATCCAAGCGGCGCCGCCAGGCGTGGCTGGGCGGGAACAGGCCGGGGACGTCTCGCGGGGGGAAGCGGGCCTTCTGTTTCATGCGCGCCCGCCAAGCAGCAAACAAGCCGCCTAATGAGCGGGACATCAAGGCCGCGGTGAAGCCGGTGACACGCGGCGGCGTCCGGGGCCCCGGTCCGCCCCCGGAAACCAACGCGTCCCGCCGCCCGGCGCTCGGCTCCAAGGGAGCTCGGTGGCCGCGCGCCTGGCATTGAACTCGCCTCGCGGCAGGGCCTTTGAAGCCGTCTCAGCTCCTCGCGGTCTGGGGCCGTCGCCCGCGCCGCGGACGGGGAGAATCACAGTCGGGCGGCGTGGAAAAGCCGCGCGGGCAGAAGCCACGTCCGGGCCGAGCGCACGGCAAGTTTTCCTCTTTGGCCGGTTCTCTCCCCGAGATCAAAGTTCCCGGCTCAGCTCTAATTAAGCAAGGCTAACGCGGGATCCGAGGCCTTCTGGCAGCGAACCGGGCCTTCGAGCGTCCCGCTGAAATCTCCCCGCGATCTAAATAATTAATGTGACACCTTGAGCTCCGCTTGGGAAAATGGAAACCAAGACGAGCGGCCAGCGTTGGAGTTTTCAACAATGGCCCCGGCCCACTGGATGCCATTTGTTCAGGGGGACGTCGCCGCTCTTTGTCATGCTAAGGGGCCCTTTCTCGGCTGCAGGCGGATGGGCGGAGGGCCCTCGTTTAATGGTGTTTAATCCCCTTAATCCAGGCAGGAACGGCCATGCAAATCTGGTCCCAGAAGCCCTGTGGAGCCAGCGCCTGGCTGGCGGTGCGGGGACGCTGGGCTGCAGCCGGGGAGACGCTGCTCCAGCCTGGCCCTGGCCGCTCGCTGCCCGGAGCCATGTGACCTGCAGCCCGGGCTGCTGAAATCAGCCGCGAAGCCAGCGGGCCAGCAGGGCCCGGGTTCCTGGGGCGGCAGCCTCGCCGGCCACGCGCTCTGCGGTCCCCTCTGGGGATGGGAACGGGGTCTTTGTGATGGGGATGGAACCCTCTGTGGGATCTGGATGCAGATGAGGTCTCGAATGTCGGCTGGGTCCTGTCGGAGCCCGTGGCTGAGTCCACTGTAACTTCATAAAGGCGGGCAGGTCGCTGGGCTCCCTTGCTCGGCCCCAGAGAGCGGGATGGGGCCGAAACCCGAGCAACTGCCAAAGGCCTGGGAACGCGAGGCTCTCACCCGCCAGCTTCACCAGCCTTGCTGGGTTCCTGGGCGCAGGCGAAGCCCCTTCTGGGCACCCTATTGGGCAGGACACCTCATGTTTTAGAAGGGACACTGGGAAAAGAAAGGGGGCGTCCGGGGGGCAGGGGGAAGGGTGGGTGCTGGCCGGGGTCTCAGAGAAGCTCTGGTTCTGCTCTCAGCTCTGGCACAGGTGTCTGTGCCACACGGTCATGCGGAAGGTGGCACAAGTGTTGGTCCCCAAAGTGAGAGCTGTCCTGTGTGTGAAACTGCCATTAGGGTCCATGGAGGGTTGCCCAGGGGACCAGGGCAGGGCAGGGCTGGGGTCTTGCCTGGGAAACGTGTGAGCACAGACCCCCAGACACACATTGTATACGCAAATGCAGACACACGCATACACACAGACCACAGAGACGCCCAGAGACACACGGACACACACAGGCTATACACACTACACACACTCAGACACACATGGATACACACATACACGCAGACCCATATGCATACTCTACACACACACACACACACACACAGCGGGTCTGTCCAGACCCGGCAGGCATTCTGTCCCCACGCGGGGCCCGGCCGTGGGTCAGGATCCCCTCGGTCCCTGCCCACGTGGTGGCCGCAGCTGGCAGCCGCGAGCTCCCCACGATGACAGCCGTCATGCCATCGCCACCTGTTCGCAGGTTTTCTGAGACCCACAGCATCTTTCTACACAGCCACCCACGAAAGCCACGGGGACGGCGGGGACCGAGGGACGGGGCAGAGGAGACTGAGGCTGGCGGTGTGCGAGCCCGGTGGCAGGCACGGGTGCCGGCTGTCCTCCCGCCTCGTGATCAGGAGGGTCAGAGCAGCGGGACTTGCGCACCCGGTGCTCGTTCTTGCATTTTCGTGCCCAGCTCCCGGCCGCCCCGCAGGCCAGCCGGGCATCCATCTGCTCGGCCAGCTTCCCGCGGGCCATCAGGGGCATCATGCCGTCTGCATGGACGCTGGAAGGTTCAGAACGCGCCGGGGGGAGTCCCAGCCGCGCCTCCCTCCAGACCCCTCCCCGTCTTTCCGGAGCGCCGCCCGTCTGGGACCCTCCTGGCAAAGCAGAATCTCCGTCCAGCAAGGAGGGGTTTCTGTCAAGGTCTGGGTCCCCGTCTGACCAGAGTCACACGGATGCCAGGGCCTGCGAGGGAGAGGGGGCCACACCAGGGCTTCTCGGTAACGGGGGCAGAGAGGGACACGGGCGCCATGAGTGAGTACGTGTCCCCTCCAGGCGGGAAGAGGCCATAGGGCGGGTGAAACGCGGTCCAGGCGGGTGTGTGCACCCGCACAGCGCAGCCCTGTCCCCAGACCTCCTCGCCGCTGGCCCCGGCTGTCTTCCCAGCACACGGACCGTTGCCGAAACTCAGCCGCTGTCCACCAGCGCCAAACCGAAACACAGAGACGGAGTTTGGGGTGATGGAGAAAAAGATAGCTTTTATCGCTTTGCCAGGGAGAGTGGCCACGCGGGCTCCTGCCATAAAGACTGTGCCCTCCATTAGGAAGAACTGCAGGGAGTTTTATAGCAAAAAAGAGGAAAACAGGGTTTCAGATAAGAATCAGGCTTGGGGCAGACATACGTTCTTCTTTCTGTGGGGGGATCTTGGTCGTGGAAGTCAGATCTCGGCCTGATCCTGGTGCTGGTCGTCCGGTTATTGCCTAGAATCACACCACTGGAGTAAAGGGCACACTGATCAGACATCAGCACGAACTAGGAAAGCTCCCGAAAAAATCACATGCTAATCATCTTTAACCCACAGGCAGTTGTGCTCAGGGTGCCGGATTTTCAGCTTATGGGTGACATGTTTAGGGTGGGATTAAACCAGGAAGAAGGACACGGAAGGACTCCAAGCGGTTCAGTATTAAAGTATTCATTTCTAAGAGACGCATCAGGCATATCGCTTCTCTCTTATGTATATAAGATGCCTGCGTCCTTACGTGTATCTCTTGAGAACGAGCCGGGCCCCACCCCCAGGCTGCACCATTGCTGTCTGACGGCCCCTCCCTGGTCTCTGACTCCCTTCCGTTCCCTGATCAGCAGCCCTCTGAAGCTGCCCCTGGAACTCGGGGAAGGTGCTGGAGGCCAAAGGAGGCCCATTTCCTAAGAACGAGAGATGGGGGGCACAGAGAGGCTTGAGCCCCGCAGGGCGTGGCCAGGTTCCAGGACCACCCTGCCGCCCCCGTGCGGAGGACACCCCGAGTCCGTCCTAACTATTCCTGCCCCTCACGCCCCCCAGCGGCCGACCCGCTGAACCGACTCCAAAGCGGCCACCTTTCTCCAGGGTGCTGCTGCCACCTGCCGCCTGGTGCTGGGGGGGGTCTAAGCACCGGTGCCCGGCTCCCCCTCCCCCTCCAGTCCTCTCCCCAGGGGGACATGTGGCCGAGGAGCCAGTCCACAGAGACGGACCCTCTGCCCTGCTCCATCCACTTCCGGGGCTGTCCCTTGTCCCCAGGTGAGTCCCCTCCTGTGTCACAGATCTTTCATCACTAGCCGCCCTGGTCAGTCCTGGGGCCCTCTCGGTCCCTCTGCTTGGGGACAGGACAGTGTCCCCAGACATAGCCACACCCCGATCCCCATGTGGGAATAGAACAACGGCCCCAAGGCCGTCCAGGTCCCGACACCTAGAACCTGTGCCATGTGACTTTGAAGGGGCTTGGCAGGTGTGACTTTGTGACAGAGAGATGCTTCTGTCTGTTTTTGTTTTGTTTTTTGCTTTTGAGGGCCGCCCTCGCGGCACATGGAGGTTCCCAGGCTAGGGGTGGAAGTGGAGCTGCAGCTGCCGGTCTACACCACAGCCACAGCAATGTGGGATCCGAGCCACGTTTGCAGCCTTCACCACAGCTCAAGGCAATGCCGGATTCCTGAACCACTGAGCGAGGCCAGGGGGCGAACCTGCATCCTCATGAATTCGTTTCCGCTGCAGCACATGGGAGCTCCCGAGATGCCTGTCCCATCCAGCCTCAGCACAATCGCAAAGGCCTTATAAGAGGAAAGGCAGAGGGAAGTTTTGCTAAAGAAAATTACAGAGAATCAGTAAAACTTTGAAAAACGTAGTCCTAAACAAACCACGAAAGGAGCTTGTGCAAACCCTGAGCCGGGAACGCGCAGGTCTGGGATGGAAATTTCTGCCACTCTGTGCACCTCTGCCAACGGCGGTAAAGCCGCGTGACTATCGCTTTGGGGTGACTGAGACGACGAGCACGTAGGTGAACTTGCAAACCCAGAGTCTGAAAATAACCAGGCTGGCTCCTCTGAGGATGCAGGCAGGTCCCGGGAGAACAGGACCTGTGCCCGCGCCCGTGTGCACCGGTGGGACGCAGCAGTGCGCGGGGAAGAGGCCCCGGGCAGCTCAGAGCAGCCGGTCCGCCACCTCCACACGCGTCCTCCGACTGACCTCCGGCGGCTCCATCCCCGTGTCCCGCAGAGTGGGGGCCGGTCCCCAGGAAGACCACGCCACGGTGGGAAGCGGGGGACTTCCACCACCTGCGCCCTCCAGGAAGGAGACAGACCACTGTCTCGGCTTCGAGACCATGTCCCCGGCCCCAGAGGAGCGGGCGGACGCCCCTGGCGGATTGCAGAAGGGGCCTCGCCAGCCGCTCTAGCCGCCCCTGCTCCTGGCACGGCGGGCTCTCCTCCCTGCCCCAGGGGTCCGAGCGATGAAGTCCAGCCGTGAAGGTGCCACCACCGCACGCAGCCTGGTTCTGCTCCGACCCTCAAAGCGCCTCCATCAGTCACCTGGGACGGTCCAGACCGGGGCCGGCAAACTGCAGCCCGTGGGCAGGTCTGGCCTCCCACCTGCCATTTTTGCGCAGCCCTCAAGCTAAGAACGGGTTTTAAGTTTGGAGCGGATGAAAAAACAAAGAGAAAGAACACCGGAGTGGTATTTTGAGCCCAGCGCAAGTTGCAGACATTCTAGTGAAACCCTGGGTGGGGGCGGTCATCAGCAGGGGCAGGGCCTGGATGTGGGATTCATTCTTTGTGGCATTTCTCCTGTGTCATGAGGGTTTGGAAAGGGAGTCAGAAGACGCTGGGTTTGGAAGACAGGTCCCCTGAGCACCCTCGGGGACGCAGGAAAGCAGCCTCGTGTGCGGACCTTGAGCGCCCCCAGCCCCTGAGGACCTTTGGGCCTGGGAGGGGCGTCTTGGTTTGGGACCTCAGGGGATCTGACAAGGGCGGGGCCCATGCTCGGGGGTCACCATGTTTTTGTTTCAAGTGCGTATCTCTCCCCCTGCCCTTTGACCTTTCAAAATCGCGTGCGAGGCTGCAGGAAGCGTCCTCCGTGCGTCCCGGCCCCCGCGGGGGGCTGGGCTCCTGAGCCCACTCGAGAGTTAGCAGCTCGATCCCCAGGCTGGACGGGACTGGTGCTGCCGTTCAGTTGTGCTGAATATCAGCACAGTCTGTCATTAAAGGACGGTGCTGCTCCTTTGCTCCTTGAAATTGCTTTTTATTCCAATTATGGATTTTCACGGAGAAATTGTTTGATAATGGAATAATATTTGCCTCTTCCCTTCCTCTGAGGGTGATTATGAATGTTTAATAGGCGCCAAAATTGGACAGGTATTATGAATGCCCCCAAAGACAGGTGTTCCATAAATTAATCACGGGAGAAATTTTGCACTGCGTTGTGTAAAAAGGGGGAAAAAATCAATTGGTGTCTTTTCAAGGAGTGCCGATCTAGTTTCTATTCTGGGCTTTAGAATTAATGAATGAAGTTACACATGTATTAAAGAAACAAACATGTCAGCTTTTTAAAAATTCTTACTTTCAGGACACAAAGGTTTGTGGGGTTTTCCCCGGGGAGATGGGCTCGCCGCTACGTTCTGATTGAAATGGCGCATCTCCCGGTGAAATAATGTCCAAATGAGCCGAATAGAAGGGGGTTCTAAGACTCGGGAGGGCACAGTCTGAGGACCAAAGGAGCTTCAGAAAGATGCCACGAAAGGTGGTCAATTTTAAATACCAACCAGACAGGGGTGGCGGTGGCCAGCTCTGTTCCCCACCAGCCTCCAGCCAAGTCGGGGCTGTCTCCTTCTCTGCTCTCTTTCTTCCCCCGAGCCCCGTGTCTACCCGAGGGAAGCTGAAGAAGAGAGAGCAGAGCCCCCGCCCCCACCTTCCCATTTGCTTCACTGGCCACAGCACGTTGGAAGGGAGAAGAAACAAGCCATGTCTCAGCCTGCCTCTTTCTCGAGCCCTTTAATTAAAGCCTTTGCAGAGAAACCAGGACCTACCAGGAAATTTTGTCAAGACATCTGGGGGGTGGGCAGGGGGTGGGGCACATTTGTCAGAGCCAATTGTAAGTAGCCGTTCCCTTGGCCTCTCTGCACCTACTCACTTCCTGCCTCTGGATGTGGCTGTGATGCCCGGATGAGCTGCAGCCACCTTGCAACCTTGAGGTGACAAGGTGGAAGGAATGGGGTCTTTCATAACATCTAGCTGAGGATGCCACCTGTGGACCTCTCACGTGTGACGACGTCACTGCCTGCTCCCAGAGGACTCGGTGCTCAGATGTGTGCTGTTCTATTTCTACGGAGGTTTGGTTTCCTTCCAAAAGAGTGGTTTGAATTCAGGAAGAGAGAGAGACAGAGACTGAGAGAGACAGAGCGAGACACAGACAGAGAGGCGGAGTGAAAGACAGAGGGGGAGACAGAGAGCGAGACCGAGAGAGGCAGAGACAGAGTTCAGGTCAGATTTTGCAAGATATCAAATGTCAGGTCACAGACATAGTGGGCACAGGTCCAAACGCTGTTAGTGCTTTTTCTGGCCAGCTCTCACACCTTTATGCATTGGCACTGAGACACCTTACTTTTCCAAGACCGAGGACGAATTCTGATAGCCGTGCCCCGAATTCTCCTCCCCCCGCCCCTGCCCCACGTCCTCGGCTTGCTCTAACGGCTAAGTACGGCGTGCTCTGCAAAACCTTCAATCAAAGGCTT
Organism: Catagonus wagneri; assembly: GCA_004024745.2. Classification (NCBI taxonomy): domain Eukaryota; kingdom Metazoa; phylum Chordata; class Mammalia; order Artiodactyla; family Tayassuidae; genus Catagonus; species Catagonus wagneri. The sequence continues at coordinate 629,111 of PVHT021183671.1, read as the reverse complement.
TGCAGAAACCTAGGCTGCAGATTTCTGCCGCGCTTGAGGGACAGTGAGGAAGGACAGGGCGGGAACAGGCAGCACTGCCCACAGCCGTGGGGTCCCAGCTGCCCACACACATGCCAGGGGCCGCTCCAATAGCAGATTTCCCTGTTTCACTCAAATTGTGGTTCGGTTTACAAGAATTCCAGAAGGCCTGGGGCAGGCGGAATATCAGGTTTCTAATTCTGCCCCTTGGGTTTTCAAAGAGGGGAGAATTTTGTGAGGGTCTCAGAGTTCCTATGTGTGCGTGCGTGTGTCTCTCCCTCTGTCTGTTACCTGTCTGTCTATCACCTATATTCTATCTATCTATTTATCTATCTATCTATCTATCTATCTATCTATCTATCTCTCTATCACCTATTATCATCTATCTATCATCATCTGTCCATTATCTATCATCTGTCAACACCATCATCTATTATCTGTCATCTATCTATATCAGTCAGTTTCTGTCCACCTACACCCATGTCTGTGTCCATGTACCCATCACGTCCTCTTTGGAATCCATCAGCCGTGTCTCTGTTCATCCACATCAATCTGTATCTGTTCATCTATCAATCTCATCTCTTATTGATCGACATCTATTATCAGTCTATGTCTGTATCTATTTCTCTGTTCATCTCTCATGTCATCTTCTCACCCATCTGTTCTCTGTGTGTCTCTATTACCTAGTCTGTCTTATTCGGTTTCCTCAGCAATACAGGACGGACAGCGTCACACGCTGTGTGTTTACTTCCCTGATACAGTTTCAAAGGTGGCATCGTTTTCTAGTGAGGACAACAGGGAGAACCAATTCACCATGTGTTCAGTGGGTGCACACGTTATGCGGTAGCCACAGGGGACAGAAGGTAACTTCTTCCCTGGGCTCGGACATTTCGGTCCACCCAGCTCTGTCCCTGTGGTTCTCGAGAATGTGGGCCGCTGGCCTCTCCCAGGGGCTGATGAATGGACTCATGCCGGGACCGTGCCGGGAGCAGCGTCCTAAATCCAGGTGCCCTCAAAGTGTCTTCTCCTGAGACACAGATGGATTGTTTTCTGATGCATCTCGTCACCCAGAGAGAACATTTCCCTTTACACAAGAATCTGTGCAGGAGGGCCACCGTCTCCATCACGGGTGCGAGCCACAGATGGGTGGCTCCTTTCCTCCCTTTGCTACGAGTGGTCCGCGGTGAGAAGCAGCACCCTCAGAAAGATGTGTCCTTTCGGATGAGGGAGGATGACAAGGCTAGAAACACCAGCAGCTGCTCCTGGGACATGGGGACCTCCTGGGACACGGGGACCCCTGCAACATGGGGACCCTCTGCAGGAGAGGCGCTAACTTACCTTTATGAGGTTCCCCAGGTTTGCATTGTTTTCCTTAACACCGTGGGTCTGCGCGGGTGCCGGCCGGCTCGGACGCACCTGCGTCCTCCGGAAGAGACCAGTGTTGCATTCTGTCACCTTCTGCCTGGCACTGGGTGGCAGGGATCCCCAGGGGGTGGCCCCGGGCGGTGGTGGAGATCCGCACGCGGCCGCTCCTCCACAGCGCGACTGCTGCTTCTGCCCGGCTCCCTGGGGGCTGCCGGGCCTGGGGAAGCTGCGCCCCCGAGCGGACGGGTCAGGGAGGACGCGCCGCGTGCCGGAGATGGGACCGGGTCCCTCTGACTCCACCCCGTCGGCGGTCTTCACTGCCGTCTGCTCCCGCCATCCCCTCCCCCCACCCCCACCATCACCAGACGCAGATTTATTCCCAAAGCTGTGCTCAGATAACGAACGAGCCCTGTGGCCCGTGCTGAAAACACTCACGACGCACAAAGCCAGCCTGGCCGCAGGTAAGAGGCAGGTAAGAGGCAGGGGGGCAGATGTAGGAGGAGGCGTCCCTGCTCCTCCAGGGGGCTCAGCCTCGCGGGGGTCGGAAGGGGTGCTGCAGGCGAGGCTGAGAGGTGAGGATGCAGGCGGCGAGCCTGGAAAACAGAGCGGGACCGGGTGGGACATCCGTCATGGCCGTGGTGAGCGTTCACGCTGCTACAGATGCAGCCATGAGCGCCCGGCGCAGCCTCAGCGTCACACCTGCGGGGAGGTCAGCGCCACCCTGCCCTGGCGTTGGGGCTGGGGAGGACAAGGCACAGAGGAGCCAAGTGCCTTCCCAGAGGTCACGCAGTGCCTTCGTAGAGGCATCGGGATTCGAACACCCCGTCTGATCCAAAACCTGCTTCTTGACCACCGTGTAGGGGCGGCTGAGTTCGGGAGGGACACTGGGTTGTGGGCGAGGATGGAGGTTCTGCATGCTGAGAAAGCAGCGCAGGTCCTGCTCTGGCCGGTACCGGAGGCTTCGGTCACTGACGGTGATGTGGAGGCTGGGGGCGGAGCTGGGGCGGGGGCGGGGCTGGGGGCGGAGCTGGGGCTGGGGGCGGGGCTTGCTCCCAGGGCCCCTGTGCTGAGAGGTGGGGCTGGCGCCTGCCAGGTGTTGCGTCAGTGCTGCCAACAGTCACAAGAGGACACCAGGAAAGGGTTGGGGGGTGGGGTGTTGGGCCATCAGCTCTCTGGGGGGCTCCTTGGGGGTCCCCATTCTTATGCTCTAAGACGGAGCCAGGCTCTCCACAAGACTGGGTCCGGGCTGGGGGATGCTAAAAAGGATGTGAGAGATGAAAAGGACAGGCTTGAGAAAGAACGACTCCGTGGCATCTGGGTGGACCTAGACCTTGTCACACCAAGCAAAGTGAGTCAGAGAAAGACCAACATCATATGAGGTCACTTCGTGTGGAACCTAAAAAGAGGATACAGAGGAAGTTAAGTGCAGGACAGAAACAGACTCACGAACTTTGAAAACAAACTTTTGGTGAGCAAAGGGGACAGGTGGGGGGTGGACTGGGGGTGTGGGACTGGCACAGACACCCTGAGGGCTGTGCAATGACCTGCTGTCCAGCGCGGGGACTCGAGCCAGTCCTCTGTGCTCACTTACGTAGGAAAAGAATCTGAAAGGGACCGGACGTGTGTACCTGTGTCAGTGAATCCCTTTGTTGTGCAGCAGAAATGATCACAGCACAGTACATCAACCGGACTTTCAGTAAAGCTTAAAAAAAGACAGAGAGGATGCTGGGCCAGCCTGCCCCCAGTCTGCACAGGACGCTTTCATGGAAGGACAGGCGATGATTCTGGCACGTGTCTGTGACGCTGAACCAAAGTCCTAAGGATCCCAAGCCATGGCTGTAACAGCTCAGGGCTGCAAGAGATCCAGGCTGCTGGCTGATTCCAAAGATCTTGTCTTTTATTTTAGTTTTTTAAAGCTGAAAGCCCGGACCATCTCCCGTGTCGGTCGAAGGACGGGTCGTGCCCAGGTCTCCTGAGCGGAGGCTCCAGCTGCCGTCTGTTCCTGCGAAAGGGGGACAGGGCTCCTCGGAGCGAGGGCCGCACGCCCCGCCTCCAGCCCCCTTAAAAGCCCGCCGGACGGTGACCTGCGGTGACCTGACATTCTCTGCACCAGACCTCCGCTGTGACAGCAGACCGCTCTCACGCTGCGCTGAGTGGAGTCACACGTTCCCGCTGCCCTGCACGGGAGGCCGGTTCACACTTTCTTGCCGCCGGGAGCCACCTCGTGTGTTCTCCACCACACGGGTCTGGGCACCTGATCCTGACGCGGGCGGACCCAGCTTTCCGGGCACTGAACGTGCGGCAGTGTGGCTGTGATTCATTGGGCCGTTTTGGCGGGGCTGGGGTGGGGGCGCTGCAGGGCCACCCATGAGTTTTCTGTAGCCAAAGGGAGTGAACTCTACTTTCAGTCTCTCCCCCAGCCCATTTTCTTATTATTCTTTTTAAATTTTAAAAAATTGAAGTACAATTGATTTGCAATGTTGTGCCCATTTTTGCTGTACAGGAAAGTGACTCATTTATACATATGTACAGTCCCTTTGATTTTCTTCCAGTTTTATTGGAGTAGAGTTGCTGTAAAAGCTGTGATCATCTCTGCTGGACCACAAGGGGACCCAGTAATCTGTGTACACACGTCCATTCTCTTTCAGATTCTCTTCCCACACAGATGAGCACAGGAGACTGGGCAGAGCTCCCTGTGCTGGACAGCAGGTCCCGCTGGCCGGTCATTCCAAAGACCTGTGCCAGTCCCACACCCCAGCCCACAGCGTGGGATTCCACTTGTAGGGCGTCCCAGAAGGAGTCAGTCTGACAGATGGAAACAACCCAGGTATCCACGGATTGATGGGTGGACGGATGGACGATGGACGGACAAGATGGACGGATAATTAATGGATGGACAAGATGAATGGGTGGATGGACGGATGGACGGTGGATGGCCAGACAAGATGGATGATGGACGGTGGATGGATGGATGGACGGACAAGGTGTCTGGTAGAGCGTGTCCCAGGTGGGGACACGTCAGAGCAGCCCGTGTCCCCTGGGTGTGCTGAAACATCACTTAGTTGCCAGCAACACCGAGTGTCATAAAGGCGTTTTCAGCAAGGACATGCGACCGGAAATTTCCGAGGGTTTTTGAAGCACTTGGGTGACTCTTTCTAGTGACGGAGGTGGACGTAGGTAAATTTTCTAGGGCACCATCCACGGCGGGCGTGTTTCACTGCCAGGTGGCGGCTGGCACACGTGATCCCTTCCGTAGATCGTGGCCTCCAGCCCCTTCCTGTGCCGGCGTCTGACTTTATGTCCCTTTATCCCCTCCTGCCTCATCACACACCACCTCTCTTACTGTCCCTTCCCACACACGCACACACACACGGCACACAGGCACACACGCACACAGACACACACACACACGTCCACACACAGGAAAAGCAAAGACGGTGCAGACGGCTGCAGCGCTGTCCCTACCGGGCACGGCTCATTCTCTTTTTCCGGCCAAACGTCTTCGCCAGTTCTCCGCCTTTTAAGCCGACCCCCGTCCCCGTTAACTTTGGTCTCTCTTCCTACCTGCCCTAGGAGTTATTCTCGCTTCCTGGGCGGGTGGGTCTTGTGAGGCGGGCGGCCCCTCTCCCCGTGAGCTCTTCAGCGGCCGAGATTCGAGGGTCCCCCTGCGAGAGCAGGTCTGTTCAACGTCCACCCCTGCGACCGTAATTCGGGGCCGTGTTTTGATGTTTTTCCCTCGCAGGCGGCGTTTTTACCTTGCCCCCTCCGAGCCCGGCGGGCTGCCTTTCAGGGTCCTTGTGAACAGCCAGCGCTCTCGTCCCCGCGGGAGACTAATGTTGATGGGGACGCGGGCGGTCCCCGCTCCTCGGGCACAGAGCTGGACAGGAGCGGGGAAGATGGCCTGGGCCGCCAGGCCTGGGCCAGTGTGTCCCCCGCGAGGGGACAGGGGGTTTGCATACCAATGGTGCGATTTGCATGCGGCGGCCCCAGCTGAAGGGGAATTTAATAACTGCCCTCGGGCCTTGAGCACCAGCCCTGGTCAAAGGGACCAGCTGTTTCCAGCCCCTCTGGGGACAGGAAGGAGAATTAAATTCAATTACAACACAGTTGTGACGGGAGCTGGAGCTGGGATGCTGTCGGTGAGAGTCGAGGCTGGGCCTTCGACCAGAGCGGTCCCGAGCGCCCAGACGGGAAAACACAGGGGAGACCCCGCTCCCCAGCAACGGTCTTGACCGCTGGGCTTTGGGGCCTGTCTGGCCCGTGAGGGGTGGGCCAGGACCTGTCCGGGAGGCTGTCTTTGTCACGTCAGTCTGGACGAACGTTACCATGGGCCTTGTTGGGGTTCCTGCTGTGGATCAGCGGGTTAAGAACCCGGCTAGTGTCTGTGAGGTTGTAGGTTTGATCCATGGACTTGCTCAGTGGCTAAAGCATCCGGTGTTGCCGAGAGCTGCGACGTAGGTCACAGACGTGGCTCAGATTCCCGCGTTGCTGCGGCTGCAGTGTAGGTCAGCAGCTGTGGCTCCGATTAGGACCCTAGCCTGGGAACTTTCATAGGCCACAGGTGTGGCCCTAAAAAAAAAATGGCTTCGTTCTTGTGACTTAGCTCTTACTGTGGCAAAAAAAAGGACACCAAAGTGTACAGAAAAGCTGTAGGAATACTGAAAAAAAATAGTCTGTGGCATGAACTAACCGCTTTAATAATCGACATTCTGCCATAGTGGGTACATGTGTGTATCAGATACACGCCATGTGTCTGTGTGTGTACGTAGGTATACAAATAGATTATTTATATAATATAATATATATTCTTTGTATGCTTATTTGTATAAGTTTTTGTGTACGCATTATATATATATATATATTACTTTTTTCCAAGCTCTGGTTCCTTTTCATGGGAAATGGATCTAAAAATATCAACATTTACGATGTGCCAGAAACTGTGTTTTTCAGCGACGTTGGTATTTTCAATGTTTCTAACAGAACTGACTTACACCGCTGTGTCCATGTCCTCTGTGCAGCCAAGTGACCCAGCCACACGCACGTACACTTTCCTTTTTTCAGATTCTTTCCATCAGCATGCACCCCCATGTCTTTTGGCAGGTACTGCAGCTCCAGAGACAGCTCTCTTAGCTGTCAGCCGCAAACCGCGGGAGCGGATAAAACACGTTGTTGCTTCAGAAGCACGAGAGCAAATGGCCGGGAGGACTGCGTGTCAGTCACGGCCCTGGAGCAGGGCCGGGCCAGAGGAAAGGCATGCCTGAGACCTACTGTGCACAGAGCCAGGGGAACACACAGCAGGACCCCAGGGTGCCTCTGAAACACAGCTCTGGCCTGAGAAGCCACGCCTTCCCTCTGCGTCCTTATTCCGAACGAGTCTGTGCCTTCTGGAGAGGCTCTGCTCCGGCTTGCGGGGACAAGGTCAGGGTCACTGATGAGCAAGACGAGCCAGGTCCTCTCCTCGTGGCTTTGGCTCCCTCACAACTGATCCACTCATTCAGCAAACGCTCCTGATGACTCCATGTGCCGGGCCCTGTGTGGGATACTGGCACACAGGCCATGGCTCCTGTCTGCTAAGTCAGGTGTTCTCAGCCTCAGTAGGGAGGTCTGGGGCCAATAATTCCCTGTGGGGCATCCCGGGGGCCGTAGGGTGTGCAGAGGGCCCCTGATCTCAGAGGCAGGAGCGGCTCTTCTCCAGTTGGGACAACCCCAAAGATCTCCAGTCATTGCCAAGAGTCTCCCCAGGGGCAGGATCACCTTCGGTTGTGGGTCATTGCAACAGACAGACAAACTGACATTAGGCTCATAGACAGATATAGCAGATAGGTGGCAAATGGGTAGATGGATGGAATAGAAGATAGATAAAGGGTACCCAGACAGATGGTAGATGATGGATGATAGATAGATCGATGGATGATGGATGATGGATGATGGATGATGGATGGATGGATGGAGGGATGGATAGATGGATGATGGATGGATGGATGGATGATGGATGATGGATGGATGATGGATGGATGATGGATGGATGGATAGATGGATAGATGGATGATGGATGGATAGATGGATGATGGATGGATGATGGACGGGATGGATAGATGGATGGATGATGCATGGATGGAGGGGTGGATGGATGATGGATGGATGGATAGATAGACAGTAGAGACCGATATATAGGTACACAGATAGAGACATAGACAGGTCGGTGGGTAGATAGACAGACATAATGATGGATGGATGGATGGATAGACAGACAGACATAGATGCAATGGATGGAGAGATAGGTAGCTAAATTCCTGCTCTGTCAGGCTCCCCCAGCCTTACTGACATTAGGGCTGGCAGACTCAGAGGTGGGCATCCTGTGCTCTGTGGAAGGTTGAACAGTGTCCCTGGCCTCCACCCACCATGTGCCAGGAGCCCCCTTTCCCAAGTTGTGACCCGCAGAAGTGACCTCGCTCTGTGCCTGTGGTTGCCTACCTGCTTGGACCTGGACCGTTTTCTGCTGGATTTACGCACCTTTTACAAGCCTCAAGGGAGAAGGAAGAACAAGAGAATGACCACATGATCCAGGAATTGTATTTCTAGGTCTAAACCCCCAACGATGAAAAAACCAGTGTTGAAACAAATCCAGGTCCGTCTATGTTCATAGCAGCGCCACCCACAACAGCCACAGGGCGGAAATAACCCAGACGCCCATCAACGGAAGAGTTAACGGCGTGGGGTCCATCCACTCTGTGGACTGTGACTCCGCCAGGAAGAGGGTGAAGTGCGGACACAGGCTGCCACGTGGAAGGACCCTGAACACACGATCCTCAGGGAGAAGCCAGATCCAGAAGAACGCACACTGTGGGATCCCATTTGTAGGAAACAGGCCAACCCACAGAGACAGGACATGGGTTCAAGGTGTCAGGGCTGGGGGAGCGGGAGTTACAGCCTATGGGGAGGGGTCCCTTTTGGGGGATGAGACTCTTCTGGAACCAGATGGGGTGGTGGTTGCACAAGGTGGTGACTGTGCTAAGTGCGCCCGAGTCGTGCGCTTTGATCTGGCTGTTCTGCGTTAGGTGGGTCTGTCTCAGAAACCTAAACCAAGGGTCCCCAAGACCCTGATGCTCCTTGCGGATGAGGCAAAAGGAAGCTTCTGAACGCTGCCCCCGAAGCTGAGGGGCCCACCCAGGGAGGTTAGAAACACGGTCCAAAGTCTTTAAAAGGGGGCTGCTTTGGGGCGGGGTGCGCTTCCCGGGAGACGGGGTGCAGATCCAGCCGGGGCGTGCGGGAGATTGCACGTACCGTGTAGGGGCCGCGAGGTGCAGAGGAGGGGTGTTTCGGAGACCCCGATGCTTGGGAGACTCAGGTGGACAGCTTCTGGTTGGTGCACACTGACCTCGAGTCACGGGGGAGTGCTTCTGGGGAAGGTGGACAGCCGGCTGTGTCCCCACAGGGGACCTCAGGGTCCTCGGACAGCGTGGAAGACGGAGACACGGTGGGGCTGCAAGCCTGCTCTGAGGAGATAACAATGACAAAACCTCCGACCAGGACAACAATGACCAGCCCGTCATCACCCTTCTGTCCCACTGAAGTTGCTACCAGCCTCTTCTTCTCCTTCTTCTCCTTCTTCTTCTCCTTCTTCTCCTTCTTCTTCTCCTTCTTCTCCTTCTTCTTCTCCTTCTTCCCCTTCTTCTTCTCCTTCTCCTTCTTCTCCTTCTCCTTCTCCTTCTCCTTCTTCTCCTCCTCCTCCTTCTTCTCCTCCTCCTTCTCCTCCTCCTTCTCCTTCTTTTTTTTTTTAACTTTTTAGGGCTGCACCTGCAGCATACGGAGGTTCCCAGGCTAGGGGTCGAATAGGAGCTGCAGCTGCTGACCTACACCACAGCCACAGCAACTCAGGGTCTGAGCCATGTCTGTGACCTACACCACTATTCCTGACAATGCCAGATCCTTAACCTCCTGAGTGGGGCCTGGGATTGAACCCCCATCCTCATGGACACCAGTCGGGCTCTTAAGCCGATGAGACACAATGGGAACTCCCCGAGAGGAAGACTTTATTGAGATGAGAGGTGCTGCTGGCAGAGCAGGCAGACATCCCGATATCAGGAATTGCTGGTGCATGGTTGTGTTTGTTTTCGTTGCCTAGGCACACGGGAGAGAGGAAGAGTCTGAGGACGCACTTGCTGGCTGGCTGGGCACAGAGACACCTCTAGGGCTGGGGTGTGGGGTGGGCCACACAGCTTCGCAGATAGGGGCAGGAAGGAGAGCGCCGGGTGGCAGAAGGGGCCCAAGAACCCGAGGCAGGAGTGCCCAGGGATCGAACCCACTAGCTGGATTCCTAACCTGCTGAGCCACAACGGGAACTCCGAAGCTTGGGTTCAGGGCTGTTTTTGTCACTGTTTTCACGCGCGTGGGGTCCGGGGCGGGGGAAGAAGTAGCCAGCTCGGACCACATTCTTCAAGGTTCAGCATCACAGGACGAGCCCAGCTCGCCAAGCCGACCTGACCGTCAGCAAGGACGACACTTGGAGTCGGGCTCTTGCGTCTCGCGGGGTGTGTGTGGCGGGGGCACTGATTCATGGACTTGTGGGTGGGGCCACCACGCACACCTGCGACCTCTGAGCACGGCTCTGCCGGTGCCCAGGGCTGACCTGCTGAGAAGCAGCCTCCTTGGCTGGGTGGCCCACGAGAGAGAAAAGCTGGGCTTTCTTGGTCTTGGTGCCAGGATGCTGAGGCCGCCGGCCCCGAGCAAACCTGAGCGACCTCTTTCTACACATCCGCCTGCACCCCCACCGCGCACCCACGGACAGATTTATAACACAGGGCTCCCTCTGTTGGCAAAAAGCAGGAGCGTTTCCAGGGACGCCGGATCCAAACTTCTCCACCAGATTTCCACATCCGGACAATACCCTGGATTTTACGCAATTTTTGAGATATTTGACCCCGGGAGAGGACGATACTCAGAAACGTCTGGGCGTGATGGAGAAGGCAGGGCTTTGCCTGGGTGTCCAGTGTGCTCTCATATTCCAGAGGGGGGCCCTGGGCGTTGAGGAACTGCTTCCAGGTCCAGGAAACCTCCATCCTGGCAACATCGGCAAATCTGCAGGGCAGGGAAGCAATTTAAGGCCCTGAGATTTAGCCAAACCTGGGTGGCGCAGAACATGGGCTTGTTTGTTTTTTCACTGGTACCGCTAAATTATAATTATATTTCATCCTGCATTCCCCAAAGAAGAACTCTGTTGTAACAAGACCTGCCTGGACGCGCCCCTGTCATAAATCTTCTGGAGACTCAGACGCGCACTGCGATGGGAGGGGGCGGCCCCGGCTTCTGTGGGTGGCGGGGCCCACAGTACCCCCGGCTCAGTATTTAGGAAGCGTGGATGGCGGAGGGAGCCAAGGGTCTGCCCTGACCGCGCTGCCGCTCGCATTCCGGGCGCGCGATATTCCTTCATTGCTTTTCTTACGTTCGTCTCCCAGCAAGGGAAAACGAAAAGATTCCTTAGAACTAATACTGTTGGTGCCAAGAGCACGGGTGCGGGCGGCCAAGGGTGGCAACCTTCTTCCCCCAAGGTTTTGTGCGTGAAAAGCGCTAAGAGCGTGGGCCCCACGCAGGGTGCTGTGGGCACCGCTGCCAGGAAAGTATGGCGAGGCCCCCGCGGCGTGGCCACCCTGCGCGTCCACGTCCACGCGCGGGAGGGGATCGGGCCCCAGGCGGCCTCCGTGCCCCCCTGTCCGGGCTGGGCTCCCCGGGGCCCGAGGTGCACCGCTCTTCCCTGTGTGTTTTGCAAAAGCGGCTGCACGCAGAGGGCGCCTCTGGCGCCCAGCTCCCGCCATGCTTTTCTCCGCAACCGAAACCGCAAGGCACATTCCTGCCCCCGTTTCGCGGTGGCGCGTTCTTTCCAGCCAAAGGCCTTTGAGTTCAGCTCAACGGTTTCCATCCTGTACCCTCTCCTCCCAGAGGCGGTCTGGGGGGCGGGGCTGGGGGACATGGGTGACTGTCCCTGGTTGTAATTCAGGACTGGCTGGTGGGAGGCCCGAAGAGATGGAGCGGGGGCCGCGCCGCTAAGAAGTTATTTCAAGAATTTTAAAAAATGTTGGCTAGGTTTAACAAGGAGGGGGCCGCCGTTCAAACACAGATCAAGATGTTAACACCCAGAAAGGCAGCCTGCACCGGCCCCATTTTAAACTTTCGAGATGGGAAAAGAATCTGAAAAAGAAGAGATGCATGTATATGCAAAGAAAGAAAAATTGTAATAAAATAACATTGAAAAATAAATAAATAGACTTGCGAGATGGTAAAAGAACAGCAAGGCCCGAGAAGGCAGAAACCAAGATCAGAAAGCCATAAATCTAAAATAAAAACTCAGTCCTAGGAGTTCCCTGGTGGTACAGTGGGTTAAGGACCCTGCATTGTCACTGCAGCGGCTCGGGGTTCAGGTTTGATCCGTGGCCTGGGAACTTCCACCTGCTACAGGCAAGGTAAAAAAAAATAAAAAACAAAAAACCCAAAAAACCGGGCCCGTCTTAAGTCAAACAGAAGCAGCTACATCATTGGAAGTTCCCAAACTGGTCCAGCTCCTTGAATTAGATGCTATCACCGATTTTGGCTTCAAAACTGCGGAGTGCTTCATGGCTATCATCAGTCATACTGTGAGCAAAACTAGAGTCGGTCCAGAGTTTGGAATTAAGAGCTGTTTCTTCCTTTCTTACTTTCCTTTATTCTTTCTTTCTTTCTCTCTTTCTTTCTTTCTCTCTGTCTTTCTTTCTTTCTGTCTTTCTTTCTCTTTCTCTTCCTTCTTTTCTTTCTTTCTTTCCTTCTCTCTCTCTCTCTCTCTTCCTTCCTTCTTTTCTTTCTTTCTCTCTCTTTCTTTCTTTCTCTTGTCCTTCCTTCCTTCCTTCCTTCCTTCCTTCCTTCCTTCCTTCCTTCTTTCCTTCTCTGTGCCTGCAGCATGCAGAAGCTCTGGGGCCAGAGATGTAACTCAAGCCAAGGCAGCCACAGCCCCAAACCCCGAAGTGCGAGGACACCACGCACCTCCCCAGGAACTGGTTTCGTAAGAGAAGCCTCTGTATGCGGGCATCTCTGTGGATTCCGGTCTGAGCCTGCAGGTGGCAAGGTGCCCACAAGACGACAAGGGTGCTGTCTGCACCACGGGGCGGGGACTAAAGTGTTTTTATATCCCTCTGCCTTTTTGCCTGGTTCAAATAAAATCTCACAACACAAAGGGAGCGGAAGAGAATATCCGCCAAGCTCTCAGTTCAGAGAGAGATTTTCCGAGCGAGCGAGATTTTTATTTCCTCCCTCTTTTTTTTTCTGAAACGAGAGACAGACCCTCTGGTAGCTTCTCTTACTTGCGACGACATGAAAAAGCGAAACGTGGGCTCAGGAGGAAGGGTCCTGTGGAAAATAAAAGATTGTTGCCAAGAATGAGTCCTTTCAGTGAAGGGGGAACAGAAAGCAGAGGAGAACGGGGGCCGGAGAGGTGTTTTCAGTTTCTTGTGGCTACGGCTGCGGCTGGAGAGTCGGCGACGGGCGCTGAGCTTGGCCCTTCGATGGGCCGGTCGTGCAGCAGGGATTCACCTCCGTCTGGGGTGGCTGCGGGGCAGGTGCACACCACAGCTCAGGAGCAGGCGGACGGGGACGCGCCTTCTCTCGGTCCCCGCCTCGGACGGTCTGCCTCGCCCGGCTCTTCCCCAGGCCTTCTGCAGCCCAGACCCCTCCGAGCGTAAAGGCACCCTTCACAGCACGGATTCCCGCTCCTGGAATACACGCCGGTTATGCCCTGCTTCCCTCTGCATCCGCAGGGGTTCGGCTTTCAGTGACGGTGTGCGATTTCCTGTGGGGGGAAATGGAAGTGTGAATGCCGGACGGTCTTTAAATCGTCAGTGAAGGGACTTCTGCCCGCCCCAGCCACGTGCCGCCCAACACGGAAGCTCTCCCGGGACGTCCCTTCTGTTCTGGGGACTTGGCTTGGGCTGCCGGCCCCCACCCAGGGCAGAAAGGCTGTTGGTGCTGATGCTGAAGAAGACGCAGCCGCAGAGGGCGCAGAGCAGACAGCCTTAGGGAGGGGTCGCGGCGTGAACGCGGGGGTGCCAGGAGCTGAAGGCGAGGTGCGCTGGTGTCTGCGAGACCCGGGGACCCTCACGTGGGGGCTTCAGCCCAGCCTCTGAGGTGCTCACTCCCACCCACGCCCACTGGGGGTGGGTTTCTATAACTTTTCTTTTCCCCCCCGTTTATTAAATGAAATATTAAAAAAAAATCCTACAGTGCTTTGAAATTTTCTTTTAAAAAAATGAGATTTGCAACATTTATTTCAGGTTCTCTCTCTCATTTTTCGGTATTTTTTTTCTTTTTTACACACAGGCGGTATGTGGTAGTTGCTGGGCCAGGGATCGAACCTACACCGTGCAGCAGCAACCAGAGCCACACTGCTGAGAACGCAGGAGCCTCAACCTGAGAGGCCATCAGCTCGAGGCTCCCGCTTTGCTGTTTTCAATTTCACAGGCATGATTTCCCCTTCGCCAACCTGCCCCCCCTGCAGTGGGAACCACTAGTTGGTTCTCTGTGTCTGTGAGCCCGATTCTTTTTTGTTATATTCTTTAATTACATCTTTTAGATTCCACATGTAAGTGATATCATAGGGTGTTTGTCTCTGTCTGACTTTCTTCACTTAGTATGAGAATCTCCAGGGCCACCCACATTGCACGAATGGCATCATTACATTCTTTTTATGGCTGAGTAATATTCCACTGTCCATATAGGCCACATCCTCTGTGTCCATCCCTCTGCTGCCTCCCTGTATTTGGGGAGAAAATGACCTTTTCTGAGATGGACCATGGGGTGGGCAGAATGGTGCCCCCCACATACCCTGACCCCAGAACTTGTGAGCAAGACCTTGTTCAGAAGTAAGGTCACTGCAGGTGTGATGAAATGCAGGGTCTGAGAGGAGGTCCTCCTGGATGAGGGGGGCCCTCCATCCAAGGACAGTGTCCTCCTAAGAGACACAAGAGGAGACCCAGACACAGAGGAGAAGCCACGGGAAGGGTCTGAGAGGAGGTCCTCCTGGATGAGGGGGGCCCTCCATCCAAGGACAGGGTCCTCCTAAGAGACACAAGAGGAGACCCAGACACAGAGGAGAAGCCACGGGAAGGGTCTGAGAGGAGGTCCTCCTGGAGGAGGGGGCCCTCCATCCAAGGACAGTGTCCTCCTAAGAGACACAAGAGGAGACCCAGAC
>PVHT021183671.1:594271-613518 GCA_004024745.2 Catagonus wagneri | reverse complement strand
CACGGGAAGGGTCTGAGAGGAGGTCCTCCGGGATGAGGGGGCCCTCCATCCAAGGACAGGGTCCTCCTAAGAGACACAAGAGGAGACCCAGACACAGAGGAGAAGCCACGGGAAGGCTCTGAGAGGAGGTCCTCCTGGATGAGGGGGCCCTCCATCCAAGGACAGTGTCCTCCTAAGACACAAGAGGAGACCCAGACACAGAGGAGAAGCCACGGGAAGACGGAGGCAGAGACCGGAGGGAGGCGGCCACCGGCCCAGGGCCACCCGGAGCCCCCAGAAGCTGGAAGAGGCAGGAAGGACCCTCCCCTGGAGCCTCTGGAGGGAGCGCGGCCCTGGGACCCCTTGACCTCAGAGTCTGGTCTCCAGGATGGGGGAGGGTGGGGGGCTGTGGTGTTAAGGCCTCGGTGTGTGGTCAGCTGTTACAGCCGGCCCAAGACAGGAACACACTTGAGAATACAGGGTAGGACAGGAGAATGAGGAAGCCAGAGGCTGGGAGGCGGTCTGAGCTCTGCAGGCGTGAGCCTGGGCTTCTCTAGGCTATGGAGGGCTCTCAGCTACGGCGCCTGGGCATGCGGGCAGCACAGGGGAGCCCGGCCAGGACTCTGTTTTCACCTTCAGTTCTGGGCGATGAAACAGGACCGGCGCCATCAGGCAGGCGATAGGGGGTGCCCCTGGAGCAGCCTCACGGCGGGGCGTGTCCTCTGTGGCGGGGAGTGTCCTCTGGGGTGGGGCGGGGCCTCTGGGGGGGGGGCGGGGCCTCTGTGGTGGGGCGGGGCCTCTGGGGGAGGGGCGTGGCCTCTGGGGCGGGGCGGCTCAGAAGGCAGACTGGGTACCTGCCATCCTGTGTCCCCGCAGGTAGAGGGCGCCTCCCCTTTCCTGAATCCCACTTTGGTTCCTCGTCAGTCTGCCTTCGGGGGCAGCCCAGTCGAGTCTTGCTTTTCCCTCTTAAGGAATTTCGCGAACCTGGTCGTGCAAGCACATCAGGTCGCAAGGGAGTACCAGGTGGGGGCAGTATATCCTAATTGCAGGGAGATATTAGAGAAAATAAACAGCTTAAAAATTACTACACAGGCAGCACTGCTTATTTAAAAAAAAAAGAGGAGTTCTCGTAGCGGCTCAGCGGTCACGAACCTGACTGGTATCCATGAGGATGTGGGTTCGATCCCTGGCCTTGCTCAGTGGGTTAAGGATCCGGCATTGCCGTGAGCTGTGGTGTAGGTTGCAGACGCGGCTCGGATCCCGCGTTGCTGTGGCTGTGGTGTAGGCCGGCAGCTACAGCTCCGTTTAGACCCCTAGCCTGGGAACCTCCACGTGCCGCGGGTGCGGCCCTAAAAAGAAAAAAAAAAAAAAAAAAGAAGGGGGGAAAATGGGGAAAGGAAATTCAGCTATAATCTCACCTCTCGGGGAGAACCAACACCAGCTTCCTTGGTCAGAAACACCGTGTTACGCACCCGCCCCTGGAATATGCAGGTATGAGCAGCGCCCACCTGCAGGCGGGAGGGGAGCCGGTGGCAGGGCGTCCGGTTACCTGCTCATTAAAATGGAGCCGCGGCCATGAGTGGCTTTTCCCGGCAGCAACTGTGTGTGTAGATGGCCATTTGTGGGTCCATGAGGTCGCCCCGAAACCTTACAGAGACAAAGACGGTGTCTGGTTTTCTGGTTCCGGAGTGCCCCGTGAGAAAGGCATGCAACGCCCGGGACCGCGGCACGGAAAGGAACGTGCTGGGTGAACCGGGCCTCGCGGACCGCCGTGTCCGTGCCGTTTCCGGCACAGGCCTTCCTTCGCAGACCCGCCGGACGACAGCGTCAGCCAGGCCGCAGGGCGCGCTTTCCCAGGCTGCCCGTCACCACCGAGCAGCCCGGGCGGTGCCCTGCCTGCGGGCCCGGGCCCTGCGTGTAGCAGAGGGCGTGCTCGCATTTCCTCAGGGACTGGCGGTCCTCCCTCGGGGTTCGCGTCGAGGGTGGGGGTTCGAGTGCCGCTTTCTGGAAACCCAGATGACGAAATCAATGCCAGCATCCAGGTGACAAGGGCTGCTTCCTGGGCCAGCATCACGCGACGGTGTTTGTTTTAGAAGGAGGCCTGGTGAGCTCGGCTCTGTCCCTCCGGCCGCTCACTCTGAGCCTGCCAGGGCCTCGGGACCCTAGGACCCTGTCTGCCTGGATGCTGCGAGAGGGTGCACACTTCATCTGTCTGTGGAAACTGGCTTTCGGAGTGAGGACCCACCCCCGCGGAGGTGTGGCTCCCCTCCGAGAGGGGCTGCGGTCTTTTTCTTGCGGCGACAAGACGGCTAAGTGGAAACACGTGCCGGGAGCCCTGTCTCAGCGCTGGGATTCGTGTGCTTTCTTCTCTGAGCAGAGAACTCGGCCTCTCCTTGGGATCAGCAGAGATATTTGCTAACAAAATGCTTGTCCAGTGTTCAGAGGGAGTGACGATTCCAGACGTGCTCGGGAAGTCAATCCGTTCTGACCCAGAGACATTTCAACGAGTTCAGTCAAAAAGGAACCAGATACATGTGGGTTCAATTTACTTCACAACAGCGCGTGTTTAAAGAGTTTTGGCCAAAGCTTTCTTTCTGTTTCTCCCCCCGCCCCTTAACCCCAAACCTTGGAGAAATGGTTGGAGATGTTTTGATAAACAGCAGAGGCTGTGGGCTGCTCCAGGCGTGAAAATGAACAAAGCAGCCGCTGCTTCTCACCGCTGGGGAGTAGACGCACCTTGATACATAGGTGTTTCGATGTGGTTCGGAGGGAGATGCTGGGGAAGCTACAGAGCCTCGTGCGGCCGACGAGAAAGGCCCGCACGCGGCCCAGGGTGCTGTCCGGGGGCCTGGACTCGGGAGAGAGCCGACCACGAGCCTGCCGCTTCGCCCCGCCCGACTTCGCATGCCGCCCTCTCAGCAGCAGGGTGTAGCCGCTGGGGCCTTCCCGGCCCAGCAGGACTGGCCGCACATCCGCCGCCTCCCTGCTCAGATTGAAGCTGAGGGCGAGGCAAGCAGGCTGCCCTGGGTGACCCGCAGCAAGGGGCCTGCGGGGGCCCCCACTCGTCTGTTAACATCCATGAAACGTTCATCTGGCAGGAGAGATCCCGCAGAGGCTGGAGAGATCTGAGGTGTTGGCTGATTTTAGGAAAAGAGACTCCACAAGCCCACATCCGTATTTGTCTTTTTATTTCCGGGAGATGGGGGTGGGCGGGTCGTCTCTGCAGCCTAATGAATAGAAGATGAGACGTAAAAAGTGAGCCGTGTCACCCGCTATGTAAACATGCCATCTTTGTTTTGTCAATAAGAATTACAGCGAGGGATGCTTTCCTCAGGAGCGTCCCGTTTCCAGCCGGGAGCGGGGAGAGGGGCTGTCGGAGGCCCCGCCGTCTGCGGAGGTGATTACAGGCGGCGCACGCGGAGGGTGGGGTGCGCGTCTCTCAAGGGCCCCTAATCACACTTGGCATCTGCCGTCAGGAAGACGGCTTTGGAGCGGAGCGGAGCCCGTTAGGAATGAGGCAGCAAACGATGGAAACAAATAGAGTCTTAATCTCCCCAGAAAGGGGCTTGGCGGCCGGTCCGGGAGCTGGAGTCCCCCGGCGGTGCTGCGGCTGTCTGCGTCGTCTCTGTCCCAGGCAGGATTCCAGGACCGACCTGTGGGTGGGGTGGGCAGCAGGGCCGGGGGTGCCGTGGATTCCTGGAGCCTCCTGGACAGGGGAGCTGTCCGCAGTGGGTGCTGGCTGCGAGCAAGGGCCACTTGCTCTTGCTTTGGGGTGCTAGCTGGTTTTAGTGGGCGCTTTTCTATCTGGAGAGGAAGGAGAAGTTTGGCCTTTCTGTGAAGATGGTGTAAAGACCTAGGAGGTCCTGCTGTGGCTCAGTGGGTAAGAGCCCGACAGAGTGTCTGTGAGGAGGCAGGCTCGATTCCCGGCCTCGCGCAGTAGGTTAAGGATCTGATGTGCCTGTGGCTGTGGCTCAGGCCGGCAGCTGCAGCTCCCATTCGACCCTTAGCCTGGGAACCTCCATACGCTGCAGGCACAGCCCTAAAATGAAAAACTGCCCGACGAATGTCCCGCCATCCTGGGGACACCCATGTCGATCAGACGTATCGGGTTATCTTTTCCTGCCCACGCACTTGACGCTCCTGCCGGCCTGCCTCACAAGGCTTGGCCCTTCTTCCTTCACCTCTGCAGACGGTCACGCGTGGAGGTAGAGCTAGAGGGAGCCTGCGCCTCCTTCCAGCAGGGACGGCGTCTCTTCTGAGGCTGATCTGACCCTTTGCTTGCAAGCAGTTCTTTCCTGCTTCCCCCCCCCAGGTGTGTCGGCTCCTGGGGGCACAGCGCGTTTCTCGGTTTCCTCGGCATTTCCTGCAGCGCCAAACACCTTTCGTCTTTGTGAGCTGGCGACTTGTTGGGACGGCTCGGCTTCTCAGCTGGGACCGGAAATCCATCAGAGAGGGCCGTTGTCGGGGACCTTGTGTTGGGGATCTGGAGACTCGGCTTCAGTCCTCGTTTGGGGAGCTTCCGAGTTCAGAGTCAGCGCCCCTCTGAAAAGTAAGGAGAGCCGGTCTGCTTTGGAAGAACCTTTCGAGACGTCGGGTGCCCTGAAACAAAGCAGGTGCCGTAAAATAAAGGAAGCTAATGTAGCATGATTCATGGCCGCCACAAGTGCAGGCGACCCAAGTGTCCACGGACGGGTGGAGGGATGGATGAAGAAACTGGGGTCTGTCCCCTCAAGGGAAAGTTATTCAGCCACAAAAAGGAAGGAAGTTCTGCCACAGGCAACGACGTGCATGGACCCGGAGGAAGCTGTGCTCCACGAAATAATCCAGACGTGTAAAGACAGATACTGTGTGATTCCACTTGAGCCATCGTAACTACAGAGACGGAAAGTGGATGGCGGGGCCAGGGGCTGGGGGCTGGGTGGGGGGTCCGTGTTGCATGGGGCAGTGTCTCAGCTTGGGAAGATGACACGGTTCTGAGATGATGGTGCGGATGGTTGTACAACAGGGAGAAGGCGCTTAATACCTCTGCGACGTGCACTGAAAAGGATGGTAGGCTCCACGTTCTGGGCCTTAGGCCATGATGCTAAAAGCATAAGTCAAAGGCTATTACGATGGGAGGAGACAAATCATGATTTGCCTCTTTGCTTCCCCAGAGGCGGACGGCGCGGGAGTCAGCTGCCATGTCTCGGTGGAGATGTGCGCTTGCAAACCCATACATTCTCGTCGTCGGGGATGCAGATTTGGTGGCCCAGGAAAGCTGGGGGAGGTGTTCGTTGTCTTGCTCCCTCTGTGCCAAGCCCCTGTGGCGCGGGGCTGAAAGGCAGCCCTGAGGTGGGTCAGCGCCAGTGTGGACGCACTCCCGCCCAGACGCCCCCAGGTGCTTTGGACTTGAGCAAAGCAGGGAAAGGAGACCGGTCTCCGCATCCTGAGAAAATGATTGTTGGAGGCCAAGCTGGACAGAGATGACTCCCTGTGTGCAGGGTGACGTCTGACCTCTTTGCAGAAAAGAAGCTTTGAGTCAGGGCGTGTAGGGTCACCGTATTCAGAAGGTCCCGGTGCCACCTTCACAGGCGCTTTGGGGGTGCAGCTCCCATCTTTCCTCCGGGTGAGACCCCCCCCACCAAACACACACCTGGGGGAGACCGCCCAGCCCCTTCTTTGAGGAGGACGGCTGTGGATAAAGAAAGCCCGCTCGCCTGATCTACCTAGCGAGGACCCTGCCGATGACCTCAGCGGAGAAGGGCTTTAAAGACGGGGAACAGCCGCGGAGGAGCGCAAAGACCCCCCCAGACCCCTCCGTGTCGACTTTTAAAACAGCGTTTCGGAGGCACGGACCGCCAAACTCTGGAACCTTCCCAGCCCACCCCGACCCCAAGGGAACGAGAGGCATCTCTCGCATCCCCACGTCCCCCCAGGTGCCTGAGCAGACCTGTCCTTTGGCGGATGATTGCCCTTCTTGCGGGTGTGAGGTGGCGCCTTGCGGTTTCCGTTTCCCCGGGACCCACAGAGGTGCGAACTACCGCTCCATGGTTCTGAAGCAGAGGCTGAGGTTTTCGGAGTTGACGTGGGGATTGGGGTAGGTCCCATCAGCTGGTTTCCTGTGCGCTTCTCGTTTTCTTCTCATCCGTCAGACTGTGGGAGAACGAGCAGAGGAGGTCAACGCCAGGTTTGCCTGCAGGGTCCGGGGTGGCTTCTGGATGGCAGACTTGGTGGCCGTCCGTTGGCACTCCGAAGCTGGAGTCACTTTGTCCCTGACAACCGATTTCTTTGGTTCCTTCTCTAAATTCTCTCGGCTGTGGTTTGGAGGCTTGACTGCCCTGCCCGAAGACTGTCTTTCCAAACTGCCTAATCAGCCGTCCCTAATCGCCCAGATGTCTATGACATGTGCGGCTCCCCGGATTAGACGCTGTACTCTCACTGCATAGGAGAGCAGAGCGTTTCTCTCCCTTGCCAGAGCCTGCACTGATCAGTAAATTAATTACTCTGCTTTCACTTCTGTCCAAGTTGATTTTCTGCTCACACACAGGTTTCTCGGGGTGCACCAGCTGACTGGTTTCCTGCACAGATTTCAATCCTCCCTGTTTACTTCCTCGGGCAAAGAAAACAGAAGGTTCTGAAGAGAAAAATACCTGTCCTCCTTATAATGACAAACGAGGTAAGGAGAACCGTCTCCTGTTTAACGATTCCCCGTATGAGCAAACACACACTGAAACTTTATAGGATTTAAAAGACAGCTTGCCCTGTCTATTCTCACAAACAGGAGGGCGTGGAATTCCTGGACAATGATAAAGAAATTTGGGGAGGAATCTCAGCTTTCAAAAAACCAGAGTCTGATAAAAATCTAAATATAATCTAAATCTAAACAAACACTAAACATAAACATAGAGGCACAATTTTTTTCTTACATGTCCCTCCTTCCTTCCTTCCACTCACCTATCTATCTACTCCTCCATCTACCCATCCATCCATCATCCCTCCATCCATACCTCCATCCATCCATCCCTCCATCTATCATCCATCCCTCTATCCATCCATCACCCATCCATCATCCCTCCATCCATCCATCCATCATTCATCCATCATCCATCCATCCATCATCCCTCCATCCATACCTCCATCCATCCATCCCTCCATCTATCATCCATCCCTCTATCCATCCATCACCCATCCATCATCCCTCCATCCATCCATCCATCATTCATCCATCATCCATCCATCCATCATCCATCCATCCATCATCCATCCATCCACCCAACCATCCATTCCTCCATCCATCATCAATCCCTCTGTCCATCCATCCATCCATCATCCATCCATCCATCATCCATCCATCCCCCAATTCATTCTTCTCAACTATCCATCCACCTACTACTCATCCATCCACTCATCCATCCACCATCCATCCATCATCCACCCATCCATCATCAATCCGTCCATCATCCCTCCTTCTCTCCACCCATCACCCTCCTATCCATCCTGTCCTGACTTGTGGGTCAGAGCAGCCTGCAGCCTCCGCAGTGCAGATGGGAATGGAGATACCGAGAGGACCCTCTCACCTAGGGGTCAGGCCCTGTTTCCTCCATTGCCCTAGGCTGAATGAACCCTCCAACCCACTGATGAATCTTCTCTCTCTGCTTATGTCCCAACTGGTGACTTGGAGCACTTAGCTGCTCAAAGCCATTGAACTAAAAAGGTATAAACTGCAAAGAGATGTATAGCATCTTACGTCTCCATGAGAAATAACTGCCAAGTTTAAGACCTATTCATTAGACTGACAAAGTAAGATCCACATTTGAAAGGCACTTCCTGAGAGTTCCCAGAATGGATCAGTGGTTAATGAACTCGACTAGCATCCATGAGGATGCGGGTTCGCTCCCTGGCCTCGCTCAGTGGGTTAAGGATCCGACATTGCCGTGAGCTGTGGTGTAGGTTGCAGACGCGGCTCGGATCCCGCGTGGCTGTGGCTGTGGCTGTGGCGAAGGCCGGCGGCTACAGCTCCTGTTAGACCCCTAGCCTGGGAACCTCCATATGCCGTGGGTGCTGCCCTAAAAAGACAAAAGACAAAAAAAATCAATAAATAAAATCAGTCTCTCTTTCCACGTGCACGTGCCCGTATGTCTCATGATTTCCGAGAACTGCGACGGACACAACGTCTTGTTCTGCGTATCAGCCCCATTGACGTCTCGGGAAATTTTGAAAGAGCGGCCGCGCCTCTACTAGCATGAGAAACTCCGCACCTGAAACTAATGACCAAGAACCTGGCCTCAAGCTTGGATTTCTGGGAGCTCTGACAGTATCCAAGATGTAGCATCCAACAGTCCCACTCCACGGCCACTCGATGTCCCCGTTTTATCAGTGCCACGGAGCTGGCAGTCATGTAGATGGTCCTCAGACCCACCGCCACCGGGCGGCTAGACCCCCGTGGAGCAAGCAGCTCGGACCTGGGCTCTGTGAGGCATGCCTGAGAGGCTGGGTGTTGCATCAGCAACGTGCGTGGCCAAAGGAAGGGCCACTGTGCGGACGAGGCCCCTCGGGAGAGGAAACAGCCTCGCCGTGGCTTTCATGGACATTCTGTATTATTTGTACCTCAGAGATCAAGTGCGATGTATAAGGGGCTCAGGCAGAGCCTCGCGAGGTCTGGTTTGCAGACACACTTGCTCTTCTCCGCATCCCGCGCCCGCGTTGTTGCTGCGTGACCTCTGTGCGTCCTGGGTGTGCAGAGCTGCTGGGGGCCGGCACAGCCTTGAGACTCAGCGCCTTTGAGCAGAACTACCAGGGGCGCTGGGCGTCACGGCACCTGCTGTGCCCATGAAAGAGCTGTTTGGGCAGCAGGGAGGGTTTGCTAGCCCAGGTTCCCTCACCCCCACCCCCTTTCCCAAATCTATGCCACGCAGAGCGCGAAACAGTGCATTTCTTTGGAAAAGCCTGAAGTGCGTGGTCAGGGAGTTGGTCCCTGAGCTGCTGGACTTGAGGGGCCTCGGGGCGGGGAGGTGGGAAGGGGAGAGGGGGGAACCTTCATCGAAAAAAAGATCCGCTCAGCCCCCCCCCCCCTTGTTAGTAGCCATACGGACTTTCTCAGTGTTGCCTTGGGCCACGGGTGACGTTTCTCATTCATATGCATGAGTCTCTCCTGCTTTTCCCGGAGATGGTTTGCGGTGTCGAACCCTTTTGTTCCCCCCACACCGTCCCTGTGAATCTGAGGTACAATTGTCACTTCTCGTTATGGGCCCTAAATGGTGGAGAATTGATGAGGCTTTCCACCTAATGCTGTTATCCGAACCCGGTTTGTTGATTTAACGAACAAAATGTCACATGGCTTCTCTCTGCTCCTGACGTCTGAGCCCGTGGCAGCTGCTGGTGGCAGATTTCCCGAAACGGGGGTGCCGGATCGACTAATTGAATTTGCGTGTTATGCCCAAATAAAAGCCGAGGCGCCCAGCTCCTCCGACCGCATCCATCATCTGAATTTGGTTTCTGAAAAGCGGACGTCCCCGGGGCCGTCCTGGCACACGGGGCACCGGGCAACGGCACCCGCTTAGACTCAGGGGATGGAGCTCAACTCAGTGCGAGACGGGAAAGCCCCCCTGTCGGCTGCGAGCTTCCTGAACGAGTGACATGGCCGCCCTGGGAATGCATCGGACTGAAGCAGCGCCCGCAAGCGTGACGTTTTACGCCTTGCCAGTTTCAGGGGCAAGGACGGTGGCTGGGGTCAGAAATGCACTTTGCAGAGGTGACAACTTGTCACTTGCAGGCCCTTCTGCTCCGAAGTCCCTTCATAATTATGAAGAATGCTCGAGGCTGGAACCCCGGGGCGGCGGGGTGGCTCTGTGCATGGCGGGGAGGCAGTGTACACGGCGGGGAAGCCACGTGTGTCTGGCGTGTCTCCCAGCCCGGTGAGCTCCCTGGGAGCGAGGCGCCAGGCCCCTTTGGATGGGCCTCCACGGAGCTGGTCCCGAGGAGCGGGTGTGGATGGAGGCTGGTTTCCCCTGGGCTCCATCAGAGGCATCTCGTCGCCTGGCACCCGGTTTGCGTGGCGGGGTGGTGTCTCCAGTGTGACCCAAACCACAGCCGACAACACTCACAGACGGAGGAGAGAGAAACAGTCCGCGTGCGTGCTCCGTGACAGCGCGTGGCTGGGAGCCCCAGTTGTGAGTGTCTGGCAATTAAAAATAATTGGGAAGCAGGTTTTTCTCAGCCCTTCCAAGAATGCCAGCTACCATATAATGATGTTTCATTAGGTATGCTGAAAGCCCTGTGCTCCGTATGGCAGTGGCAATTACAGGGATCATAAGACAGAAAAAAGAGCAACATGAAAAAAGCCCTGGCTAAGATGAGCCATGCATGTAATGGCCACTTCATTAACTAATTGATTTCTTATTAGGAACAGGGAGAAGCCCCGGTTAGGGGCTTCTGCACACGTAATTAGCACCATTTACACAATTAGCCACTTGCTCATTTGGTGGCTAAACATTCTTGGAAGCGACCGCGGCAGCCTCGCTCTGGGCCATACTACGGCTCCCTCGATTTTATTTTTCTTGCTAATATTGGCTTAACCTTCAAATAAAAAATCCCCCCCGCCCCAGGCCTCGCCGTACTTAATCACGATGTTCAATGCACATATATGGGCACCGTCGGTGGGCTGAGCCGGGCTGGGTCCTTCTCTCGGTCCCCGATCCTCCGACCCTTCGACGGATCTCTTAAAGCCGGGTCCCCTCCGCTCGTGGGATAGTTGGATGTTTTCCGTCTCCCCCACCCCAGCTCCCCCACCCCTCCGGGGCATTTAGTCACGCTCACAGCGAGATAACTGCGGAATGCACGAAAATGGTACACGGTGCTTTGCGTTCATCCGGGACTCAGGGCTCTGTCGAGTGTGTTGCTTCAGGCATTGTCTCCTTTACGTTCTCAGAGAAACCATGACTCCAGAAGACAAATCAAGAAGGTCGTGGCTTTAAAACCTTTGCTGCCCCCTCCCCAGCACGCAGGACTGCACATTTCTGCTCGAGACGCACCTGCACCGTTGGGCTGCCGTCCCACAGCTTGGCCGTCGCTGTGAGGTGGATCTTCCCTGCTCAGCTGACACCGGCTCCGCTCAGACCCAGAGCGAACAAACGTGGACCTGAGCTGAGATCCTGGTCTTACAGCCCGATCAAGAGGTAGAGCTGCAAAGACTTTGGGGTTGTTAGATGCAAATCACGGCACTGAGAACGGAAAAGCAATGAGGTCCTGCTGTCCAGCACTGGGAACTACATATCCAGTCTCATGGAATAGATCAGGATGGAAGATAACATGGGAAAGGGGATTTATATGTATGGCTGGGTCACTTTTTTGTACAGCAGAAATTGGCACAACATTGTAAATCAACTATACTTTCATTCTAAAATTAAATTAAAAAATGAAACAGAGTAACCGACATGGAGAACAGACTCGTGGATGCCAAGGGGCAGGGGAAGGTTGTGGGACGGACGGGGAGTTTGGGGTCAGTAGATACAAACTATGACACTGAGAATGGATGAGCAGTGAGGTCCTGCTGTCCAGCACAGGGAACTCTGTCCAGTCTCTTGGGAGAGAACACGATGGAAGATACTATGAGAAAGGGAATGTGTATATGTGTAAGACTGGGTCACTGTGCTATGCAGCAGAAACTGGCACAACACTGCACATCAACCACAATTTAAAAAGAGTAATTTTTAAAAAGGAAAAGCACAGCTGCCTCGCACGCTCAGCTGAGATCCGCCATTTGGTGACTGAGGAAGCAAGAAGCCCTGATGACCGTTCTACGCCTCTGAGGGTAGAAATGCTTTCTTACACAGCAGTCTCTGACTGCTACAGGCTAGTTTGGAAGGTGCCGCAGTAAGCCCTCGGTTGGATGCAAAAACATGAAACTCCAACCACACACTCATGGAATTCAAAATCACCAGGGGAACTAAGCTACGCTTATCCACGGATAAGACTGAGCCACGTGGACTAGCCAACACTGGACCATGCCTGATCTATGCAGTTAATTCCTATCATTCAGCCTCACATTATTTTTTAAGGCACGGACCCACGGTAACACATAAACTATTCCCCCCACTCCATACACACACCTTCCTGCAGTCTGTATTTAGCAAGTGAAAACAACTGAGTGACAGTGTAAATGTTACTCATTTAACCATGGGATCGAGGACCCCCGGGAAGTTATTCCGTCCACCTAGTCTTTACTCGGAAAGAAGTAGCCGAAGGGCGATTAAACCTCTACGGAGACCAGAAGAGCAGAGGTGAGCAACGCCACAGCTGGAACCCAGACCCCAAACAGGCACTCGGACACGCGCCTCAGCAAAATCACAGAAGAGCAGCAGCCAGGGCTGTGCAGGAGCTGAAATGCAAAACCTCACGGAGTAACTCGCTGCGCTTTGCTAGGACTCAATCACACAAATTTTGCTAATTTTATTAAAATAAGAGTAATGCCAGTCTTAATGAATGAACAGCAGGTGTTACAGAATATCGTAAAAATAGACTGACTTTCAGTGCATATCCTATTAAATCCTTCCCAAAGTTTTAATGAATGCTGTTTGGGTAGGCAAGCTCATCATTTGACAGCCAACTACAATTAATCCCCTATTTTTAGAGGTTAAAAAATTGCTTATAACCTATGCAAAGTCTCGCTTTCCTAAGTAATTCCAACTTCTCCCCCGAAGTCGTTACACTATTAATTGACTCCGAGTCTTTTCTTCGTTGCCAACACGAAGATAAATTTCAGCCCAAATTCTGAATTTATGAGATCCTAATTAATGAGGTTTTATTGAAGCGACATCTTGTTCCTGATGTAATTTTAATGTCATTGTCATCCATTATCCGGGTAGTCCAATAGTCCAAACGTAGCAAAGTTTAATTTATTTCTATCAAACAAAAGAAAGCAACACACACACACACACACACACACACACGCACGCGCAAGCAAGATTCATTAAGGGGGCAGGCACCCAACATGCTAGCACCCATCTTGAGACACTGAACCGCTGCGTCAAGGACCACATCTATTTGTAGAGAGAATAGAGCTGGCATTGCCCCGATTCCACCTCCTGGGACGAAAGCACCGGAAGCTTCCCTGGACTGTGTCTCCTCCTGGATGATGAGAGAGACGTCTGATGAAGACGATGACCTCAGGCCCTCTCCCAACCCGCCAGTCTCTACAGACGCCCTGATGCTCGGAGAAAACTCTGCTGACCCAGTTCAGGGTCTGGCTCCTGGCTTTCTTTGGGCTCTGGCCTTTCGATGTGGGGGATTTAAACACAGCCTAAATCAAGAAGACAGGCTGTGGGAGTCACATGCAGGATGAAGCCGGAGGATATGGGCTTCAATGATGGCTTAAAAATGGTGCCAGTTCCTTGTTACCAGAGCCGTCATCCACCCGACTTCTGCAGGGAAGAAAGCTCATTCTCCCTCACTCTCGGAGTTCTCGGCTGGGAACTCTGTGATAAAAGACAGATGAGGGAGAGAAAAGCCTGCAGAGCTGTGTTAACTCCCCTTCCCAGACTGTACGTGGGAGACACCCACGGAGAAACAAGTAACTCAAAGCAGCGGCTTAGAGCTCTGGCGTCCAGAGGCTCGTGGCCGAAGAGTGATACATTAGTGAGAGCCAGGGTTCAGAACTGTTACAATAAGAAAAGACCGTGGAAACAGGTCTGTGACTGCAGCCAGTCTGCTCAAAAACCTGGAGGAGAGACTTAGCTCTTAAGGGCGGACACGAAAGATACAAAAGAGACTCAAAGTTCTCCAGCGGAAAACCGTAAAGGCTGATGAAAATGAACGTGTGGGTTCGAGAACAGGTTGGTATTACAGAAGGTTGGTTAACGCGAAAAAGAATGGAAGAGACAATATCCATATCCACGTCCCCGAGTGACTTTCCGTGGCTTCTCTGGTCGTGTTACCCAGACGCGGGCAAACCAGAGGGCCGTCCACACAGAGTCACGGTGGAGGAACAGAAACAGCCGTGATGATGTTGTGGGCACTTCAGGCGTGCATCAAAGCGATTCACTTATATGCATCTATTTTTTTCAGATTCTTTTCCATTACAGTTATGACAAGATACTGAGTATAGTTCCCTGGGCTACTCAGGCAAACCTCATTGCTTATGTATTTTATGTGCAGCAGTTGATAGCTCTTAATCAACTGTAGCTCAATAAAAAATGTATATGTAGCACAGGGAACTCTACCCAGTCTCCTGGGAGACACCGTAATAGAAGATGAAACAGTCAGAATCGGCCAGGTCACGATGCCAGAGACTGACAATGCTGACGTCACGGTTGGAAAGAAAAAACTTGGCACCAGAAACACAGCCAGGAAAGTGACGGAAGGAAATGGACTGCAGTTTGAGCAGAAGTGGCCGCTTTCAGTCTGGGAGTCACGGGGCTGTGAAAGTCCCTAGGTCCTGAGGGCACAGAAGGGGGAAGTCCTGCCTGGTGGCTGATGGAAAGGCCGGGCTCCCGACAAACCGCGGTGGGCTGCTTCTTCGGGGGACGGCTGTCTGCTGGGACGTCACAGTGCGTCGGCGGACCCGTCACGTTCCTCCCCGGGCAGGTGCATCTACGAGCCACTGGCTCTCCTCTTAGGAAAGCCCTCAAGCCCTGAGCACTTTCACACGTTCTCATGTTTGGTTGAGCCGAGGGCTGGCGGGGGGGTCATTTATTCCGGTGGAAACATCTGACAGCTCTCCGGATTTCACAGCTCATAGCTGATGTGTGTGCTTGAGTGTGCGCGTGCGTGCATGTGTGTGTGTGTCTCATAAGCGCTAAAAGCGTGCAAAGCATTTAGTAGGACATGAAGATGCGTGTCAGAGGTTTTACGCTCTAGGCGCTGGGTTGCCCTCCTTTTCTCCCCCCTGAGCAGGTGGGGTTTTTATGAATAGACTTCCTGCCTCGATACCCTGCCTGTGACAGGCGTCTCCGGCTTGGGGATGTCTCTTGTCTCACTCGTGGGAGTTTGGATAAGATAAGAGCCCATCTGGGGCTGTCACGGCCGCGTGAGCAGCCCCGGGTCTCCGGGCGGGGGCGTGTGAGCTGTGCCTGCGTGGAGAACACCTGTAGACCGTCGGACTTGAAGGAGAATATGCATGTTCCCCAAGAGGTGCCCGGGCCCCGGTGCCTTTCAGGGTCTGCGAGCAGCACACTCTCTTCGCTGAGGACCTGTCATGTTCCAGCCGAGATGAGTGACACGCCGTCGATGCCAAAACCGCGCGAGACGAGCCTGTCACTTCCCTGACAGCTGGGGCACGTTCTGCCGAATGCCTCGGCCCTGGTGTTGCTTAACGTTCCCCTGCCAGATCCAGGGGGGCCCCCTTTGGTCGAAACAGGAAAGCCAGCACGACAGGAGGTGGGTCGCCCTCGGTGCCGCAGTGTCGCTCCCACCGCGGCAGCACCTGCAGGAAGATGCTTCGCCTCCTCGTGCTCAGGGACCCCTGCCAGCCGGGCGTGGAAACCGAAGTTGGGCGTGGGCTGGGGGAGCCTTCCGGAGGGACTGGGGGGGTCCAGCCAGATGGAGGAGGGGGGGTGTCCTGTGCCGGCTGGCAGTCGCCATGGAAACCGGGTGTGCAGGGCAAGCCGTCTTCCCAGGCGAGTGGCCAAGAGCTTGGCCAGCCCAGGCCGAGCACCGCACCTGCGAAGAGAGGCGTTCGGCCGCCAGACCCCAGCCGTCTCCTCCCGGTGCTGCCGCAGGGCTGTGGGTCACAGCTGCTCGTGTGCAGAGTCCCCGGAGGTGGCCACCTGCGTCCATGCCCGTCGTGAGGCCCCGGGCATTGCTTCCGTTTTCAGGGGCTGTCGCAACACAGCGCCATGGCCTGGGTGACGGAAACAACGTCCGGTGGTTTCCCACGGTCCTGGAGGCTGGACGTTTGGGCTGAGGTGTGGTCAGGACCCTCGGGTGTGGGGAAGGGGGCCTGGGCCACAACCTTGACCCAAGGGGCCCAAAGCTCCTTCTTCTCCTCAGGGGAGGGGACGAGAGGGGGCTGGACTTTGGTGGTGACCCCTGAGCCCCCCATAACGGTCACCGTGGCTTCTTCAGTGGGGCCCCGTCCCCACTGCACAGCTGGAGAAACTGAAGGTGAGGCTGGGCACGCCACGCCCGAGGCCAGGGAACCGGGCTGGCTCCAAACGTAGCCACACAACGCCAGCCCCAGGGGTGCTGGCAACGTGGCGGCCGCAGCCAGGGGGAAGATGCCGGCCGGGCCTCCTTACAAACACCCAGCAGCCCTGGTGAAGGCAGGGCCGTGGGGCTGGGCGGCGGAGCTGGGACTGGGGAGGTGGGCTGGGGGCAGGGGTCTCCCTCCTCACAGCTGTGGTGTCCTCTCCGAGGGGCCACGTCCGAGACCCCTGTCTCCTGCCGTGTGTGCGGCTTTCCTTCTGCCGTCTGATGAATGAGAATCTCGCAGGGATGAGACCCGGTCAGGGAGCCGTGGGGACCGTCAGGGGGCTGCTTCCTCCGAGGTCACGCCTGGCACGGGGGAGACTGCGCTTCCGGGGGCGTTTTCTCTAGTTCACCTCGGGCCCTGATGTAAACACCCGCAGGGCCACGCTCTGCTGCGCAGGAGGTGAGAGGGTCCCCGTCGGGTCGTGTCAGCGTCCTTCTTGGCATCCAGGGCTGGCTGCAGGGCCCGGGGAGGAGGTGCTGCTGGCTGGGGCGAGGGCCGTCTGGCTCAGTGCCGAGCGGGCCCCTCAGAGAGACGTGTGGGTCTGGGGCGTAGGGGCGGGGGCTTACGTTCAAGGCCAAGACAAGGGCGTGGAAAAGCATGGCGAGCGGACCTTCCGCCCCCCACCACCCAGGGATGGTCTGGGTTTGGGGGGCCTCAAGTGAGCTTCCAGCCCCACCCCCAGGCGCAGGAGTTTGCTTTGTCCGGACAGGGCTTCAACGACACCAGAGTTCCAGCCGCTTTGGTAAGTGGAGGTGACGTGGGGGTGGCCAGACGGTGAAGTCTGATGGCACTGGGCTGAGGAGAGAGCAGGACGGGTCAAGAGTAGATGTGTGGACGTGCAGTGAGCAGACAGACGTGGACGGGAGACAGACACTGGACAGGCAGGTGTGGGTGTCAGAGCCACGACGGGAGACAGATGACAAAGGGACTGATGACAGGAAGGTGGGTGTTCCCGTCGTGGCGCAGCGGAAATGGATCTGACTAGCATCCGTGAGGACTCAAGTTCGGTCCCTGGCTTCACTCAGTGGGTTAAGGATCCACTGTTGCCGTGAGCTGGGGCATAGAGCTCCGATTGGACCCCTAGCCTGGGAACCTCCATGTGCTGTGGGTGTGGCCCTAAAAAGACCAAAAAAAAAAAAATAGATAGGTGATTGGCTGAGAGGTAAGTAGATAAAATGGATGGATGGGTGGATGGATAGATACATTGATAATAGATAGATGATAGATGCATTGATAATAGAATACATATGATGGATGGATGGACAGATGATAGATACATTGATAATAGATAGATAATAGATTGATAATAGATAATAGACAGATGACTGACTGAGAGGTAAATAGATATAATGGATGGATAAATAGATAATTGATAGTCAGATATGACGAACAAGTACATGGATGCATGCATAGACACATAGATCGATAACAGATAATCAATTGAGAATCAAATATGCATAAGGGCCGAGTGGATGGACCGGTAGAGACGGAGAGAGGAAACGGGGTCGGGAGAGAGTCTGATGCATCAGGTAGCAGAACATGAGGGTGCTAGTGCAGCATTAAGAACAGGAAACAGAAACCCCGGTGTGTGCATGCGTGTGTGCAGAGAGGGAGGGAGAGAGACGGAGGGAGAGAGACAGAAAGAAAGACAGAGAGAGAGGGGGCGGGGGGAGGGGGGAGAGGAGGGGGAGGGGGAGGGGCGGGGGAGGGGTCCTTCACCCGCAGGGAGAAACCTCACTGAGCAGCACTGCTTGGGAGATGATGACTCCGGCTGAAGATGAGAGCTCGCGTTTTGCATGTTTGGCATGACTGGAATTTGACTCTCTTTCATACATGCTACATCTGAGCACACTCACTGCATTTCTGAGGGCGGCTGGAGGAACTGCCTTATTTGGCGATTTGGGAGGACGCTGACTGGGGCCTCGCTGCCTCTTCGGAAAGTTTCCTAGACTTTCCCCCAGCTTGTGAAGCGCTTCCTGTGCTCGCATCCGGGACGGGAGACCTCCGGGTGGTTGTCTGGTCTGCAGGGATGCTGGGGCTCAGGGCTGCGTTCTCAATAAGCCCTAAGGCACTGGCGGGGGGTGGGGCGGTCCTCTGTGGTCGGGGAGCTGGCCGAGATGCCTCCCCCGAGGCTGCATGACTCCGGGTCCCTGCCTCTTGCTCCCTAGTGGGCAGGACGGAGGCGCCTCCGGGATGGAGCAGAAGACAATCAGCTTGCTTGGCAGGAGGAGCAGGCTCCACCCCATGACCCACAGACAGGAGACCTGGTGGGAGGGCGATGGGCTGGAGAGAGAAGCCACAGTGAGGGAAGGCAGCAAATGAGTTCCCCTGACAGCTCATCACTGGACCCACTGCCTGGTCCCGTCCCGGTGCCCAGCTGCCCAGCAGCTCCTTCCTTCCTCCCGCTCTCCCTCTCCCTCGGCCTCCAGTGCCAGCCCCTGCTCCTCCCTGGGCAAGCTGACCGCAGCCCTGCCGCAGGACCCTTGCACTGGCGGTCATCTAACCTGGGGAGCGCTCTGCCTGCTCATCTGCCTGGTGAGCCCTCTGCCTCAGGACCCTCGCACTGCAGATGGTTCTCTGCAGGGCTCTGAGTCATGGCTGCCATCTGCCCGCCTGCTGTCAGAGGTCGGCGGCCTTTTTGGGGGGACAAATTTCAAAGGAGAGAATGAACCCGGCTTTTTGCTTGGTTCACTGGTGCAATGTTCTTATTCTTCTGGGGCTGCTGTCCCAAAGAACTGCGAATCCGGTGACATAAAACCACAGGCATCCACCCTTCCCCATCCTGGGGACCCGACGTCTGAGGTCAAGGGGTCCCAGGGCCGCGCTCCCTCCAGAGGCTCCAGGGGAGGGCCCTTCCTGCCTCTTCCAGCTTCTGGGGGCTCCAGGCGGCCCTGGGCTGGTGGCCGCCTCCCTCCCGTCTCTGCCTCCGTCTTCCCGTGGCTTCTCCTCTGTGTCTGGGTCTCCTCTTGTGTCTCTTAGGAGGACACTGTCCTTGGATGGAGGGCCCCCTCATCCAGGAGGACCTCCTCTCAGACCCTTCCCGTGGCTTCTCCTCTGTGTCTGGGTCTCCTCTTCTCTTAGGAGGACACTGTCCTTGGATGCA
>PVHT021183671.1:545178-590602 GCA_004024745.2 Catagonus wagneri | reverse complement strand
CCCCCCATTCCTGCGCTCTGAACCCCCCCCATTCCTGCACTCTGAGGTATGGGGTCAGATCTCTACCATGACTGGGAGGCCATGCCTCCCGTTGGGGGGCGAGGCTCACCCCTGGGCCCCCTCGTGTCCGCTGTCCGTGCGTTTGTCTCTGAGCTGCCCCCACCCCCTTCATGGCAGCTGGGTGCTTGGCCCTGGCCGCCCCCAGCCGGGCCCGTCTCCTGCCACAAGCGCTTCCCGAGCAGAAGGACTGGCTCTCAGGGGGCCTCTAATTGGGGAGCGGCCTGACGTGCAGAGGTGGACGCTGTCCGTTTGCATTTCTGTTCTCCTTCCAGCTCAGGACGTGACCTTCTTTTGGATGCTGATTTTTGAATTTTGCAGGCGACGCTGCCCCAGATACTGTTTTCTCCGACATTAAGAATACGCGGAGTTAAAAAAATCCTTTTCTTTTTTTTTTTAAGTGTGCTTAATAAGATCCAAGCCTGTCAGAGAAATGACTCTTTTGGAACGTGCCCAGCGGGGGGAGTGCAGCATGTGGCCGGCCCGTCTCGGTTTTCAGGGAGATGGCCCCAACGCTGGAACTGGGGCCGTGCACCCGGCACTCCTTTTATCCAGCACATATTGCTTCGTGAGTGGGTTATTTTTTTTCCCTTTGCGGGTAAAATATTTCAGGAGAATGCTGCCAGAGTTGAACCACGTCCTGGGTCTGAGGGGCCTCTTGGGTCTGGGACTTTCGGGGACAATCTCGGGGGGCAGGTGCCACGTCAAGTCTGAAGGGGGAGTGGCTTCTGGGCACGTGGGACGTGAATGCCGGGACACACCGCTTTGCCCGAAGTGGCTGGTTTTGTTTCTTCGTAGTTATCTGTTTGTTAAGAAATACTTTATTTTTTTAGCTGGTTTTGATTTGTGAAGCAGAAAGTACCGAAAGTCCCGGCGGATGTGCTCAGACAGCCCTGCCCTTAAGCTTCTGTGTTTCTAACGCCGTGCCCTGGGGTGAAGGGGCACAGGTGCCGCAATGATGAGTGTGTATGGATACATAATTATCCATTTCTTTTTTCTTCTCAGGGCCGAACCTGCTGCATATGGAAGTTCCCAGGTCAGTTCCGGGCTGCAGCTGAGGTCTACACCACAGCCACAGCCACATCCATACCAGATTCGAGCTGGCTCTGCGATCTACACTGCAGCTGGGAGCAACACCGGATCCTTAACCCACTGAGCGAGACCAGGGATCGAACCTGTGTCCTCATGGATGCCAGCTGGACTCGTAACCCTTGGAGCCACAATGGGAGCTCCCCTCCTGCACGTTTTTAGAACTGGTTCCTACTGGCTTCTATTTATCCTGACCAGCCCCTTCCTCACTTATGCCGGGTGAATTATCAGCCTGTTACACGTTTCTCCGTATGGGCAAGTCAAACATCACAACTGGCAAGTGTGACACACGCATGGGTATAAACATGGGGTTAGGAGCTCCCGTCGTGGCTCAGCAGCTTGAGAACCCGACTGGTATCCATGAGGCTTTGGTTTCAGTCCCTGGCCTCGGACAGTGGGTTAAGGATCCAGTGTTGACGTGAGCTGTGGTGTAAGTTGCAGACAAGCGCATATCCTTCCGTTGCTGTGGCTGTGGCGTAGACCTGCAGCTGTAGCTCCGATTTGACCCCTAGCCTGGGAACTGCCATGTGCCATAGAAGTGGCCTTAAAGAGGAAAGAGAGAGGGAGAGAGAGGGAGAGAGAGAGAGAGAGAAACGAAGAAAGAGAGAAAGAAAAGAAAAAAGATTTGAACAACTCTAGCGTTTCTGTACAGATGACTTCAAGCTGTGACATTCCGGAAACCACACTGTCTCAGCCTCAAATGCTGTGACTTGTGTTTCCGACCCTCACTGCAGGGAGACAGAGTTTGGGGTCTGGCCTCTGCTTCCCGCGTGGACAGGCTCTGGTTCCCGGGGCAGCAGGGAGAAGCCTGAAAATGCACCGAGTCTGCGGGGCCCTCGGCTCCAGCTGCCTTTGGGGACGGAGGGTAGGGTCCCCCCAGAAAGAACACCTCCCGGGGCCTCCTTGGGGTCCCTTCTGCCCCCCACCGCCTGTGTGCCTCCCGCATGGACACACACACCGCCCCCGGGCCACCACCTTCTGGGTCAGCAGCTGCTGCACGAACGCCCGTTGGCCGTGTCCCCACTGCTCCCCGCCCCAAGCCACCCCCCGACCTGGAGGGACAGGCCCGACTGTGGGGATGGCTGAGCCCCTCGCCTGCAGCTGGCTGGGGACGGACACGGCAGGCCAGCCCCCTCCACACCGTTCTGTGATTGTGGATAAGACAATGGGTGTCTTGGTGACACGCAGGGAGAGGTGACAGTGCGGTGGCCTTCCCGTGCATTCTGGGTACCCCGCTCCACGCACACAGACACTGTGAGCAGAGCGGGTGCTGCTGGTGGGGGCGCTGTGCTGGGTGGGACGACGCAGAAGCCAGGCCTGTGTGCGTATTGGGACCTTGAATAGCCGGGCGTCCACCAGGGCACTGCGTTTGCAGCTCCCGGGCTCAGAGGCTTCTGGATGCCCTGGGAGTGTTGCCAGCGGTGTCCGGCCAGGTCCAGCTGGGGAGGGAGGTCCTTCCTGGGGAAGGGGCCGAGGATGTTCCCCAGCTCAGGGGCCAGGGGAAGATGGTGGCTGTTCATTTGTGGATGAATGTTTTTTTCTTTTTAGGGTTGCACCTGCAGCCTAGGGAGGGTCCCAGGCTAGGGGTCGAATCGGAGCTACAGCTGCCGGCCTGCGCCGCAGCCACAGCAACGCTGGATCCGAGCTTCTCTGCGACCTACACCACAGCTCAAGTCAACGCTGGGTCCTTGACCCACTGAGCGAGGCCGGGGATCGATCCCGCATCCTCGTGGGTGCCATTCGGGTTGTTAGTGCTGAGCCGCAATGGGAATTCCAGTCCTTTGCTTTTCCTGGTTTCATCCTCTGTTTAATTCTTTCACCTGGAATTTTGTTGGGGTAACAGCTAAGACAGGGAGCCAGTCTTTTTTTTCCCCATCAGTGTCTGGTCGCAATCATTGACTAATCCATCTTTCTATGGAGATCTGAAGGATTCATTTTATCACATAAAGGACTAAATTCTTACACCTCTTTGGGTCCTTTTCTGTGTTTTTGCCCCTGAGCACAGGGCTCGCACTAATCCAGCACTGATTAATTTTCCCGACTACTTTCCTAACCGGGGGACCAGCAGTTTCTTACTCTCATTTTATCTGGACGGTCCTGGCTCCGTGTGCATGCTTGATTTTGCAGGTGACCTTTACAGCCATTTTTTTCCCACTCCCTGCCCCAAGTTAAATCCTCTGAAGACTTCGTTGGGTTTATAAATTATTTTAGGGAAACGAGGTAGAGTCTTTCTTTTTGTCCAGGGAGGAGCACCCTCTTTCCAAGGCTTTTAGCTTTTTCTGTGGGAAGGGTCTGCAGACTAGGAGTTCCGCGGGCCAGGCTGCAGTCTGTGGCGGAGGGTGGCTGGGCAGGGCAAGGCTGTGCCCGTTCGCAAAAGCCCTGGGGGCTCTATTTCCCTCTGGTGCCACCTCCCCTGGTCACGGCGGGCTGAGCGCTACAGGCTTATATGAGGCCGACACTTCACAAAACTTGAGAGTGGTACCTTCCTTAGTTCCCAAAGGGAGTTTTGAACGGAGGAAGCCAGCGTTCTCGCAACGCATCCACCTTCTCCAGACTCCCTTTCCGTTTGTGCACAGACAGCAGCCTGAATCCGCCCCCGAAAGGGTCTGCTCCACAAATCCTAAAGCCGCCTACCACCTGCCTGCAGAGCCGTCAAACACCTGGGAAAGGCAGAAGGCTTTTCTTAGGGATCTTGCTAGATTAGAATCACAACCCGACACCCCCAACCCGCCCTGGCTTTTCAGGACTTGCATGTATCGTAGCCCAACGCTGGACAGTGGGCTGCGTCCGCTGAAAACGCGCCTGGAACATTGCCTTTTCCGGTTGTGGTGAAACCTGAAGGGCTTTCTCTACAAAACCTGTTCTGAGGACACGCGTGCGTGTTTCTTGTAATAACACAATGGACAGTGGTGCCTTTAATAACAAAACGGACAAACTCCACGGGAATCGTTAAAACAAACGCACACGCATTCGAAACTCGAGTACAGGTCCAGCTGCCCTTGTGACAGCGTTTGTGGGGGGAGGAGCGTCCGGAAAGCACCCTGTCTTCTCTTCCTCCTTCCCGTGCCTTCAGTCCTTTACGTGGACCCGCCTTCCTACTTCTGTGGGCTGCAAATGCGCATCTTAGGCAAGCATTCCTGAATGTCCTCCTGGCCTGGTTTGCTGGCCCCGAGTGCGAGATTTATCGCAGCGGGCCCCAGAAAGCTGTGCAGTATTTTCAGTCGTTGGGACCAGATGCCAGTCTGTGGAAACTGACAATGCAAGGAGTTTGGCAGCGTCGGCCCAGGGGACGGTCAGAACCACTGGGTTCTAACAGGGTGTAGACGGGTGGCCGCAAAGACCCGCAGACGGCTCGGTGGGGGGGGGGACCCTCAGCGTCTCTGTCTCCCCCCGCCGTGGGGCGCTGACCTCTAATCAGGCCTCCGACCGGCCCGCCCTTTGGCAGCCGCTAAGGACCTGATTATCTACAAATTTATGGGGATCCGAGGGGACTGGCCTTGCCCTCCTGATAATGTTTTCTGACACATTTCAGGAGACGGCGCTGATGTGCGAGGCATTATGTACGCGGGGCCGGCCGCACGCAGGCTGCGCGGCTGCCGCCGGTCCACCGGAGACCTCTGGCTACGGAGAAGCGCACCAGGAAAGCGGTTGCCACGGCAACGTGCCCCACAGCTGTGGTTAGACTAGGAAAAATAGTTTTATGATGATTTCAATGAAGTTTTTTCTTTCCAGACCTTTTTGTTTCTGAACTCGGTCGTGTGAGTGTTTCATAGACTCATCTCGAAATGGTACGTGTGTGTGTGTGTGTGTGTGTGTGTGTGTGTGTTTGTGTGTAGACACTGTCTCTATCCATATAGAGATAAAACCCAAACTGCAACCTGGGAAAGCTTCCTGGGTCCAGCAGGAAGCCAGGACTGGGGGGAAGGGTCCCAGGAAGCTGAGAGAAGAGGATTTAAAGCCAGGGTGGGCTTGTGCCCTAAAGCCCGCAAAACGGCTCCCTCCTGTCACCCCCCAGATGGAGGAATCTCGGCAGGTGCCGGCGGGGGTCCTCAGCCCTCAGCCCCTCCTGGCACCCCCGATGCCTGAGAAATAGGACAAAGACCCGTCAGGGTTGCTGTGACGGAACCAAGGATGGCCCATCACGATCACTCACTGCCTCTCTTTCCTGAAGAGTGCGCTCGCGAGGGGGAGAAAAAAACCTGTCTGACGCGAGTGCAGAATTCGTTAGCTATCCACTCACCTGTAGAAAGCAGTGACAGGTAATTGTGAGCCTGGAATTTTTTTTTTTCTCTCTACCAGCCCCTCTGCCTAGAGTTCTGTCCTCCACATTAGTACTAAACTGGAGATATTCTGAAAACGGTGGCGGCTCAGCCCACCGCCGTGTGCTATAGAAAACGGGGTCCAGGGGAAGACGGCGCTCAGATCCGGGTGGACTGGGATGGTGGGGGGCTGGGAGGGGGGATCGGAGCAGACAGGGCACCCCGAGTTCCGGGGCTCCTCACCTCGGGGTACGGGGATGCATAAAGTGTGAGCTTCTCCGGGGGGAGGGATGATGCGCGTCCTCTCCCCGCCCGTCACTGCACGGCCCCCGTTAAAAGCCCTGCTGCTCAGCTTTTGCAGATGCTCGAAACCGTTCTCTGTAAGAGCGGGGCAGACACTGGCCGAGACAGCACTGATAAAAACGTGAATTTCTGCAGATTTGGGGAGAGTGGGCAGCTCTCAAAACCCTACTTTCACCACACTCATTTCATGGCCGTGACCCTGTCCTCAAGGAAAGTCCGGGGCGGGGGAGCACAGAATTCAGAGGACCCCACTAAGCACATGCGGGGTTGACAGTCACTGGGGGAAAGGGTAGCTGGTTCGAGTAACACGGCTGTTTGCACCCTTGCTTGTGGGGCAGGGGGTGGAATTGAGTCAGGTCAGATCTCCCCTTTGGAAGTTCCCACTGCAATGCAACTGAAGAAAAGATTTGGGGGGACGCGTCCATAGCACGTGAGTGTTCCTGGGCCAGCGATTGGATCCACACCACCAGTGTAACCAGAGCTGCAGCAGTGACCCTCCGGGCCCTCAGCTCACTGGGCCACCAGGGAACGTCTGCAATGCAACCTGAAACTTAGACCAAACCAGACAGCAATCAGGAGGGACTCCCAGATAATGCCTTTATAATTTAGGGTGTAAAAACTCTTTCTCACTTGAGAATAACAGATGTGAGTGCAGAAAATGATTAAAGGTAACACACAAACCCCAGTACAAACAAAGTTAAAAGGAAAGGAACACAGAGAGGGAAAGCATGAGAATTGCATAAACGAACGTGGCTCAATAGCTGTCATATATAAAGAGCTTTGGCAAAGCAATAAGAAAGAGCCAAACAGCTCCATGGCAGAGTGGTGCAAGGGACATCATTCATTTGTTTCTCAAATGTTTGTTCACCATCAGTTTCGCTGAGGAGCCAAGTTGGGAAACCCAGAAGTCGGGCTTCTAAGAGAAGAGATGAAGTCTCCTGGGGAGTTCCCACTGTGATTCAGTGGGTTAAGGACCAACATAGTCTCTGTGAGGATGTGGGTTCCATCCCTGGGCTCTCTCAGCGGGTTAAGGATCCAGCATTGCTGTGAGCTACAGTGTATGTCACAGGTGTGGCTTGGATCTGGCATTGCTGTGGCTGTGGTGTAGGTTGGTAGCTGCAGCTCTGAGTCCACCCCTAGCCCGGGTACTTCCATATGCCGCAGGTGTGGCCCTAAAAAGACAAAAAGTCTCCTGAGACCTTGCCTGGGTGGCTGTCTCCCTTGCCTGTGTTTTATCCTGTGTTAGAAAAATATTCTGTTTTCTTGTTTTCACATCTGCTGTTTAGCAAAATTCAGACGGCTGCTGTAATACCTGTAATCAGCAGAGGACGACACCATAGGCTTAGATTTGACCGTGAAATGTACTTGGTGTGTGTTTTGTTGTCTTAGCAGAGGAACTTGGGCAAACCCTGTGCGCTGGAGGAAACCCGTGCATTGGTGCCCAGCACCTTGTGTGGCCATGAGGCAGTGCCTGCCCGTTGGACTTCCCAGAAACATGCTGGGTCATTGGTCCAACACAAGTGTGTGTTGTGGTGTTTTCCCCTTAGCACTGCCCTACACCCTGGAGAGTGTCCGCACCGACTAACTCGGGGGCCCTCATTGCACGCA
The DNA here is from genome assembly GCA_004024745.2 of Catagonus wagneri. Lineage (NCBI taxonomy): Eukaryota > Metazoa > Chordata > Mammalia > Artiodactyla > Tayassuidae > Catagonus > Catagonus wagneri. The sequence goes on along the minus strand of PVHT021183671.1, from coordinate 583,286 downwards.
CGATTGTGCTTTTTTATAAAACGAGATTCAGAGCCTCGGGAATAGTTGGGTTCAGTCTGCTCGGCCGAGCGGGAAGGAGCACCCTTCTCCAGGCTCCCACGGAGCTCTCACATTGCTCTCCCGCTTCACAGTTTACAGATGCCTTTTCAAAAACCCAAATGATCAAAGAACAGGCTGAAACAAACACTAGGAAGCTGCGAGTTCCCACTGTGGCTCAGCAGATTAAGGACCCGATGTCGTTTCCGTGAGGATGCGGGTGCCATCCCCGGCCTCGCTCAGTGGGTTAAGGGTCTGCAAGCTGCAGCTCTGATTCGATCCCGAGCCCGGGAGCTTTCATTCGCTGCAGATGCAGCCATAAAAAGATACACACACACAAATAACTAGGAAACTGAAGCTCCTGTTTTTTACCAGTTCCTGAGGAGCCATGCATGAAGATGACGGTAATGGCTAAAACTTGATACAAGGACATTTTGTTTCCCAAATAAAACACATTTGTATACACACGCACACATATATACACGTGTATACATATATTTTTATATATATAAATTTTTATATATCAAGTCTATATAAATTATCATATTGTGTATATGTGTGTGTATATATATATATATATATATATGAAAAGACGCTGGGACTGTTTAGAAAGATAAGGGTTGCTGGAATGTAAATCAATCCTTGGAGGGGCGTTTCAGAACTGGTCCCTTTTCTTCCCTCCCCTGGACACACCGTGATGGAAAGAGCTGGGTGATGTTTGCACTCCTTGGCTCTTTGCGTTCTATTTGTACTCCGGGTCTGCCTAGTTGCAGCCCCCCTGCAGGGCTGCTAAACCGTGAAGCTGGGAGCACCTTGTCCCTCCTGCACTCTGCAACGCGGCCCCGCCCCGTGACTGCTCCCTGCACATTGAGAAGCCGGGGCCCCATCTGCGAGAAGCCCGGCCATGCATCTCACGGCAGATGCCCCGCAGTGATGGTTTTCCTGAAAGAGGCTGCTGCTCCTTTGCCAGTCGTCAGCATCCGGGGTCCAGGTGACACAGATTAAGTTGCTTCATGTCATCTTTGGAGAAAATCACCCTCATGCTCTTGAAGCTAAAACACATGCACTTTGGGGGATCGGTCTGCGTCGGACCCCCGCACCTGACCCTGAAAGTCCATGTTAACTTTGCGCAGTGACCCACTTGGTGGAGCGAAAACTCGTTAATCCCTCCCCCGCTGCCGTGGATGGAAGGTCCCTGGGGGCGCTGCTCTTTGCGATTTCATCGGACTTGTAAACTCCTCCTGCCAGCCGTCCACCTGGGTGACTCCCCAGAGACCGAGAGTGGAGAAAAATACGCCCAGGACAGGGAGATTGTGTTGTCACTTCCCCACGGATCAAGCCTAGGGCCCCTGGTCTCGGAGGCACGCCCGACACAGAATCGCCGTACAGGGCGGCCGGGTGGAGGCCGTTTTTGTCTGTAAAGGAAAGGTGTCAGAAAGAGTTAAATGATGAAATAAAACAGGAGGCGTACGGAAAAGGGCCATTAAGAACCGAAGTGCTGGAGGCAGTGGGTGCCCCATTCCTGGGCTCTGGGCGCTCTCTGCGGATCTGACAGAGCCCCGCTTCTTTTTCCTCCAGGGCAGAGAGCGAGCGGGATTTCTGCAATTCTACCTTTTTAATTGATAGGGAGAGCTCGGTGGGATGTGATAGAATTAGGCCAAGTTTTAGTCCCTTTCGGGCAGGTCTCAACGCCTGGGATGGCCTGTGTCCTCCTAAACGGAGGCGGGAAGCAAGGCCACCTGCCACAGAGCTCTATCCTCACCGAATGTCCGGACCGGGCAAATCGGCAGAGACAGCGAGCAGACTGCGGTTGGTCAGGGCCGGACGGGGCGGGCAGGGACGGGGTGTCGCGGGGCGGCTCACGGCACAGGCTGTCTCCGTGGGGCGAGGAGGATGTTCAAAACGGGCCGTGGTGGGGGCTGGAGAGCTCTGTGCTACATCCAGAGAACGGGACCTTGTCGGTGGGTGGGTGGCGTGAGTCCCCCGGCAGAGCTACCTGTGACAAGAGAGACGCACGGAGATTATAAAGCTCAGCAATGGAGGGAGTGTGGAAAGTCTGAGGAGGTCTCCAGCACGGCAGCAGATCTGTGTAGGGATGGACAGAGAGCCCCCAGCCCGCAGCGTTTCTCAGATATGTCCTTCATCCTTTCGTCGGCAGTCTGGGTTCAATCCCATTCCTTCTTTCCTTCCTTCTTTCTTTCCTTCCTTCTTTCTTTCTTTCCTTCTTTCTTTCTTTCTTTCTCTTTCTTTCATTCTCTTTCTTCTTTCTCTTTCTTCCTTCCTTCCTCTTTTTTTTTTTTTTTGGGCTTTTTAGGGCCGTACTTGTGGCATACAGAAGTTCCAGGCTAGGGGTCAAATTGGAGCTGGAGCTGCAGCTGCCGGACTGCACCGCAGTCAAGCAACACCAGATCCGAGCTGCGTCTGTGACCTACACCACAGCTCATGGCAATCCTGGATCCTTAACCCACGGAGCAAGGCCAGGGATTGAACCCGCGTCCTCACGGACACTATGTCAGGTTCTTAACCTGCTGAGCCACAACGGGAACTCCTGGAGAAGCGTCTTTCAAGAGGGGATGGAGGTAATAAATGGGGGGGCTCCTGACCCCCCAGGACTGGGGTCCCTCGAAGAAGAGGAGGTCAGGACGCAGACACACAAGAGGGACGGCCCTGTGAGGACACGGGGGGCCGTTCACACAGCCTGGAGAGACAGGGACCAGCCCCGCCCGCCCCCGGGACTCAGCCTCCAGCCTCCAGGACAGGATGTCTGTGGTTTAAGAGCCACATCCTGCCCCCCAAACACGGGCATTTTGTTATGGCAGCTGGGTTAAGACAAGGGGTCAGGCTGCATGAACACCCACAGCTGGCCCGGCTGGGGCTCACCAAGAGTTTTTGTCAGAGTTCCCGGTCATGGCTCAGCAGTAACGAACCTGACACGGGTTCGATCCCTGGCCTTGCTCAGTGAATTAAAGATCTGGCATTGCTGTGAGCTGCGGTATAAGTCACAGATTTGGCTCAGATCTGGCGTTGCTGTGGTTGTGGTGTAGGCCGACAGCTACAGCTCCGATTCAACCCCTAGCCTGGGAACTTCCATATGCCTAAAAAGCCAAAAAAGAAAAAAAAAAGAGTTTATCTTGTCCCCATCGCAGAGGCCAGAAGATAGAGATCAAGTTTTTGGCCAGGCGGGTTCTTCCCAGAGGCTCCAGGTGAGGACAGGGGAGGGGGTGTTCTGGGTCCCCCCGCCCCCCGGGAGTTTGGTGGTTTTCTGGCAATGCCTGGCATTGCCTGGTGAGTGGACCTCCACCGTCAGGTTCACGCCGCCTTCTCGCTGGGGGCTCCATCGGGTCAGGACCTGGACGTGCTCTTTAAGCCCCCAACACGCCAGTGCAGAAGCTGCCCCGTGTGGCTCGGTGCTCGGCCTACAGCACTGAGGGCGTGGGAAGATGCCCCTGGCTGTACCTGACCTCCCAGCACCCTCCCGGTCTCCCCTGGAGTTGCCAGCTCTGCAGCTTCCTTCTTACAACCAGGGGACGGGCGCAGTTCCCGTCGCGGCACAGCAGAAGCGACCCCAGCCAGGGTCCGTGAACATGCGGGTTCCATCCCCGGCCTCGCTCAGCGGGCTAAGGATCCGGCGTTGCCATGAGCTGTGGCGCAGGTGGCAGACGCATCCCCCAGTGCCCCCACCCCACGGCCCACGTGGTACCCACCCTTCAGAACCCCAGCTCTCCCGCGTTCCAGCCACACCCTTCCCAGACAGGTCACAGCCTCTGTCAGAAAAGCACCGCTTCTGTCCCCCGCAGCCCCAGGATTTCTCACCGCCTCTCATCTGGGTAAGTGGGTGCTGGCTGAGGGTCAGCATAGATTTCCCGGTGTTTTACATAACATTTCACACGACTTCTCTGAGATCATTAGTTAAATTCTCCACCTGTCAGGTGGAGCGGTTCAAACGCCCAAGACAACAGGCCGCATCAGCAGCGCCCGGCCTCTTAGTGTCCCGCCCAACACCCCTGAAAGCTTTGGGGTGTCATGCCCGGGGGAGCCTCCGAACGCGGCTTTGCGTCAGCGGAGTTTAAACGGCACAGATGTTCCGGGGCTGAGAGGAACGGACGCGGACCCGAGGGGGCAAAGAAGGACAAATTCAGGGTCTGCTCTACTTCTGTCTCGCTGACAGCACGCTCCCCCAAAGCTTGTCGGCTGCTAAAACCTAACTAGTCGGAAGGCAGCCGTGTCTAGACGCTCTGACTGCCGTGCGAGGCGTCGCCGTTCCTTCTGCGGGAGCGTGAAGCTGGTCCTTCGCCTGTTTTCAGGGGGACCTTTGCCCTCCGTGGGGCGGAGCGGGGACTCTGCAAACAGCCGGTCAGCTGCACCCACCCAGAGGGCAGCCGGCCGGGCTAGGTCGGCCTGGATACAGAGGCCACAGGGGCACGCGCTGCCCCTCCTTGGTGGGCAGACAGCCTGTTCGCAGCCACCCCCACTCCACCCCATCCGGGACCAAAAAGCCGCCTTCAGACAAAAGCGGGAGCCCCACGGGCGTGACACTGGGACCTTATTTGTGGGCAGATACTCAACTCCAACAAAGGAAGCCAGCTCTCAACATCCTGGCCCACGTTTTTATCTGCTCACGTTTAAAAATCAGGCTTGGGAGTTCCCACGGTGGCTCAGTGGTAACGGACCCAACTAGTAACCATAAGGACACAGGTTCGATCCCTGGACTTACTCATTGGGTTAAGGATCCTGAGTGGCCATGAGCTGGGGTGTAGGTCGCACACACACACAGCTTGGAGCCCACATTGCTGTGGCTGTGGTGTAGACCTGCAGCTGCAGCTCCCATTTGACCCCTAGCCTGGGAACTTCTATATGCCACACTTGCTGCCCTGAGAAATTTTTTTAAAAAGCAAATAAAATAAAATAAAATAAATCAGGCTTGCAAGTTTTTTTTTATAGGCAGGTTAATAATGTTTCATGCTCACGCACCCCAGCTGGAGGAAAATCTGCTGTGAGTTCACAGCTACTTTGAACAGCCCCCGAGAACAGCGCGAGGCTCTTTTCCTGACAGCACCCTAGGTTTTTCCAGGAGCCACGCAGACCCTGTCTGTCTGCATGAATGACACGGAAATCCCAGGGTGCCGATCGACGCTGGGGCTGCTCCCTACGTTCCTGGGGCCCGCAAAGAACTGGAATGGACGTTCAAACACATACTTGAAGCATCACCATGCTTTCTTCTTTCACTGACGGTGGGTTTTAGCATTTCTCTCTTAAAGGAACACACGTGGGCGATGCCGGTGGGTGCCATGCACAGAACCCTTCCCGCAAACCTGGGAATTAGAAAGCACGCCGCCGAGGAGCGGGCCAGCAGCTCAGACTCCACGAGGCGGGTCGGCCGTGACCCTGGGAGACAGTTTTAGTGCCACGTGTGTACTCAGGGCGCCTAAAGGGAGCTGCGGTCCGAGCAGGAAACGTACCCTGTGCCGTGGCTGAGGTTTCGTCAGGTCCTGGGTCCACCCGGGTGTGTGTGTCTTTGGGAAAACACCCTCAGAAGTTTGTTTCGGGAGATTCTTTCCCCAGTGCTGCCCCCTTGTCTGGCGTTGGAAAGAACAGGCAGAGCTGGTGATCTGGGCCTCGGACTGGAGTCCACAGGCAGCCATGCACACCCCACAGCTCAGGGGTCCCTTAGGGCCGACGTGGACCGGCCACGGGTGGGGACCTTTTTTCTCGGGAAGGTGCCAACGGCTTCCTCACCCGGAACTGTCACTCTGAGCGTAGCCCAGGTGCCTCGGGACCTCGGCACGTCTGCCAAAGACTCAGGAAATGAAGAGGGAAAATTAGAGCAATTATCTGACTTAACGAGACCGCACGCCTCGTGTTGTCATTCAGCCGCGACATGATATGCAGCCCGGATACTCTGCCTGTGGCGTTTTCTCCAACAGAATTTCACAGCCAAACAAAAAATAGATCACTCCGAAAAGGCTTGTTTGGGAAGTTTGCAGCGTGGGAGGCACGAGCAAGGAGGACGGGCTGAGTTTCAACAGGCTCTGTGCTTCCCCACACCTCGATTTTTTCCTTTTTACAGCCGCACCTGCGGCATATGGAGGTTCCCAGGCTAGGGGTCGAATCGGAGCTACAGATGCTGACCTAAGCCGCAGTCACAGCAACGCGGGATCCAAGCCGCGTCTGCAGCCTAACCCACAGCTCACGGCAACGCCGGATCCTTAACCCACTGAGCGAGGCCAGGGGTTGAACCGCTGGGATTTATCCACAGAAAGCCCTGCCTCTCGCAGAAGGTCAGCACCGGGCCGCCCTGTGGGATTTGCGCACGGCCAGCATCATCCCAGGCTGCGATGTTTTCTAAGAAGCGGGGGGCACCCCTTCGGCAGACACGCAGCTCAGGCTGGTCTGGGGCCGCCTGCCGGGTGCCGAGCGTCCAGGGCCCTTTCCTTGTTTCCGCGCCCACTCCCGTCCGCGTGCCGCGGTGCGCCTGGGAGATGCGGGGGCGGGAAGGGCGTGGACCTGCCCCCGAGCTGGTTCCGGCTCCTCCGGGCGTGCCTCTCACCTCAGGTCTTTCCCTACCAGGGCCTGCAGTTTTCTCTTCTGTAAATTCTCAATGACAGGTACCCTTTGGGGTGGCTCTGGGGAACTGAGCTAACGCCGGTAAGGCTCCGAGGAGCGGGCCTGCGACAGCGGACCCGGTCAAGGAGGGGCCGCTTCCAAGTCTAGTTAGGCCCCTGCCCTGAGCTGGGGGGCCAGAAAGACTCTGCTGGGGGGCAGATTTTGGCCCTGAAGGGGCCGTCTGGAGACTTCGTCGTCACCCTTGGGGTGGGGGGGTGCTACTGGCCTGTGGTGGGTGGAGACCGGGGACGGGGCTCAATCCTGGGGTTGCACAGGACGCCCCACGTCAGAGAGTCCTGCAGCCCCAATATCTGTGGTGCTGGGGTTGAGAAATTGTGCCTTCGCATGAGAGATTTAATATCTTTCGTCTGTCTGTCTATCATCTATCTTTCTATGTATGTATTTATCTATCATCTATTTATGTATCTACCCATTACATCTATCTATATATCTATGTAACTATCTCTATCATCTATTACTATCATTTATTATCTATCACCTTTTACTGTCTAGTATCTACCTGTGTATTATGCATCTGGAGTCTGTGTATCCACCCATCATGTGGTCGATCAATCCGTCTGTCAATCCATCTTTATCTACCCTCCCATCGTATCAACCATCCATCTATCTGCCTTTTATTTATCACTTACTTATCTGTTTATCACATTTTTCTATCATCTAATTAGTGCAGTTGCAACTATAGCAAAACCCCACTGACCGGGCGTCTCAAACAGTGAGAGTTTATGTCTTACAGCTTTGCGGTCCGGAAGTCTCAGATCGCGGCGGGGGCGGGCTGGCTCCAGGTGAGGCTCTGTTCCTGCCATGCGACGGCCTTCTCACCGCATCCTCACCCGGTAGGTGGGCCGCACCCTCATGACCGCACTAAGCTGCTCATCTCCTAAGAGCCCACCTCCTGATGCTCTGACCTGGGGGCTGGGGATTCAACTTATGAGTCTGGTGGGGACGGGGGCCAGGACACCATTCACTGCATAGCTTGTTCCATCTGTCTATTTTCTGTCATTTATCTGGCATCTATCTCTTATCCATCTGTGCGTCTATTATCTATCTATCACCTATCTAGCTATCATCTTCATTGATCCACCTGCCTGGCTATGTATTCATCAGTCTATCTATCCATCCATCTATGTTTCCATTTCTGGAAGTGGTTCAAAACCAGCGACAACTCTGCCATCCTCAGGGGACAACTGACAAGGTCCGAAGACACGTGTGGGTGTCGCGATTAAAGGCAAGGAAGGAAGGAGTGCTCAGACGTGTGTCGGCTGGAGGCCAGGGGTACCGCAAAAATCCCGCCGCGCACAAGAGACCCCACCTGGGAATCGCGTGGCCTCGAACGTCAGCAGTGCAGAGGTGGAGAAATGCCATCGAGCCTGGTGATGGCTTTAGTAGGAGCACCGAACAGTCGGGTAGACCCACGATTGTGTTGTGGTTCTTTGTCAGGAAAAGACCTCCAGATTGCAGGCTGTGGTGGAAGGAAGAAATCAGGTGGAATTTCGCTCAGCCGCAGATGAAGTGGCTGGCAATGCCAAGGTGTTGCCTCTGCTCCCTGCGAGACGGGACTTACTGAAGATCTTGACCATTTTCAACTCGCTTAAAAACCAAAGTGAGCTGGAAGTGGGGGGAATCTGGAAACTGCTCTGGAAAAGCACAGGAGGGTCTTTCGTCCAGAATATGACATCCGGGAATGGTTATATGAGCACAGTAAGTTGAAAGAGTTCATCGAAACTCAGTTCTCGAATGCTCCCGGTCCATCAGAAAACTATGATGTGGAGAATGGATATGCAATGAGGCCCTGCTCTACAGCGCACGGACCTCCATCTGATCAGTTGTGACAGGACACAAAGGAAGATGATATGAGAACAAACGTATGTGTGTGTATGGCTGGGTCACTTTGTGGTATAGCAGAAATTGATAGAACATTGCAAATTAACTACAATAAAAAATGTAAAAATAAAACCCTGTTGTCCCTCAGCTGCTCCAGCCACTCTGCTGACCGCAGACTATGGCCGTCAGCAAGACGTGCTCGTGGATCTAAAAATAGGAAGAGGATCAGTGGTCCCAAAGCACCTGTTGCTTACAGCACAAGCCTCTTTTGACTTAGTTCTGTCATCGGTCAAGGGGCCAAAGTCAGGACGGTGGGGCGAACACAATGGTCGAAAGCAATGTAAGGGTTCTTCTGTGAATGAGTTGAGATGCTCCAAGTGTGTATTTGAGAAACCCTTAAAACTCTCCCAAGGAGGCACTGATTGCTATTTCCTGCCTCTCGCCTTTCTTAGCCAGACCCCCAAGCCCACATCCATTTCCACGTGCTATTACCTGAGGTTCTGCTGAGTCACAGAGCTTGCCCCCCACCCCCGCGCCAGGAAAACGGAAACTTGCCTCCAGTGTATGTGGAGCGGGGAGGGCGCTCACCACCGGTTTCCCTCAAGATATGGCCCTGCCAAGGTGACTTTTGGCCTCAGGGCCAGCCTTCCTTTCTCCACGTGAGAAAAAAGGGCATGCCTATCTCTCTTGACCAACATGTAGGCAAACAGCACACTTTCCCTCTTGCATGGCCTGGTATTTAATTTGCAAGGAGAGCAAATGTTTTTTGAGCCAAGGTGGTTCCTGCACGCCTCTGAGGTGGACGAATTTGCAATAGGTGTCAGAAGAGGATCTGCAAAATGAGCTGCTGGTGTCTGGGAAACTGGAAAAGATACTAGAGGACCGGGAAGGGGTCTTCAAAGAGACGGACATGGGAGGGGGAAAAGGAGCTGGAACATGCACAGCTAACACACGTTTCTCCCAGCCTCGTGCACCTTCTTACACAGACTTCTCTAAATCAGGAATCCCACGTGTGTGAGAGGGTTACAGTCATTTTCCCGTATCTGCCTAGATATTCATATAATTTTCCTCCTTTTTTTTTTTCTTCCCTATGAACATGTGGATTGCATTGTCTGACTTCCAAACATGAATTGGACCTTGCATTTCTGGGATAAACTACTGTTTTGGTCACAATGTGTTATCCTTTTAATAAATATATCTTTTTTTTTTTTTTTTTTTTTTTTTTTTTTTTTTTTTTTTTTTTTTTTTTTTTTTTTTTTTTTTTTTTGCTTTTGCTTTTTATAGACGCGCTGGAGGCATATGGAAGTTCCCAGGCCAGGGGTCGAATTGGAACTGCAGGTGCAAGCTGCATTGCGGCTTGTGGCCACACTGGATCCTTAACCCACTGAGCAAGGCCAGGGATCAAACCTGCATCTTCACAGGCATGATGTTGGGTTCTTGACCTGCTGAGCCACAATGAGAACTCCTAATCTTTATACATAGTTTTGAATTTAATTTACTACTATTTTGTTAAGAATTTCTGTGTCTGTGTTCATGATGATATTGGTCTGTGTTCTCTTATAACGCCTTTGCCTGGTTTTGGTATTAGTGTTTCAGGCCTCAGAGACTGAGTTAGGAATTTTCCCTCCTCCGTTATCACTGAAAGTGTTTGTAAGGGTCATTTTTTTTTCCTTTCCAAGTGTGGTAGAATTCACAAGGCAGTCTGGGCTTGGAGATTTCTCTGTGGCCAGACTATTAATTACAAGCCCGATATCTCTACCATACATACATACTCACATGCACATGTATGTGTAGGACTATTCATGATTTCTATTTTTTCCTGTGTTAGCTTTGGTCATTAACGTCTTTCGAGGCACGCATTTCCTCCTAGCAGATGAGTTCATTAGCACAAACTTGTTGATACAAGCTCACAATGGGCAATGCAGACGAGTCCAAAACCCTCACTTTGCAAAACCTTTGTCAGCCGACCCCCAGCACGCTCTCCCTTGCCCACTCAGCTCTCGCTCCTGCTGTTCTCAACACGACAGATTTACGTCCTCCCTGGGTCCTCATTTTATCTGCCTCAAATGCTGTGTCCCCTCGTGGGCTCACCACCTGCCCCCGCACGTCCTCAACATTCTGCTCCCAAAGCAGACCCCCCTTTTCCCGACCTCCTTCTAAACAGCTCCCCCAAGTCCATCACTCTCTGATTCTCTGCACCTGAAATTATATCCTGTTTTTAAAGTCATGTGTCTGTTTCTCATCTGTGTTCCCCTAATTCAGTGTGAATTTCGTGAGACTAAGGAAGGTACCCAGCTGGCCTCTGTGTCCCCTGCACCTGCCTCAGGTCAGGCGCCTGTGTGTTTCCTATTCCTGCCATAAGAGATGGTCACAAACTTAGAGCCTTCAAAACCACACGCATTTATGACCTCAATGGTCTTGGGTCAGAAGTCCAGGGACAATGGTCGGCTGAGCTGTGTCCTCTGCTCAGGGCCACTCAAGGTTAAAAATCAAGGTGTGTTCCAGGACAGACTGTTATCGAGGGCTCTGGGGAGGCACTTACTTCCAGGCTCATTCCCTCTCTTGGCTGTGCTGAGTTCCTGGAGGTTGGGGGACTGACATATCTTCCTGGATGGCTGTCAGCCGGGGCTGGTTTTGCTCACGGGGACACCCACATTCTTTGTCCCACTTTCCACAAGGCCCTTCAGCACCGGTGGTGGAATCCCTCTGATGCTTGGAGACTCTGCCTCCTTCTGCCTCCTCTCTCTGACTCCAGCCAGAGCAGGTTTTCGGCTCTTTAAGGTCCCGTGTGATCAAGCTCATGTAGATGCACCAGAAGCATCTCCCAGTGTGGAGGCTGGCGACTGTAGTCACATCCCAAAGACCTTTTGTCCCACGAGGAAACAGTCATAGATTCTACACTTGCGGTCATGGACGTCTTTGGGGGCCATCGGGTCTGCCATAATCAAGGCTCAAAAAGTACTGATTAGGAGTTACTGCTGTGGCTCAGTGGGTTCCATTCATGAGGTTGTGAGTTTGATCCCTGGCCTCGCTCAGTGGGTTAAGGATCTGGCGTTGTCATGAGCCGTGATATAGGTCACAGAAGCAGCGCAGATCCCGTGTTGCTGTGGCTGTGGCGCCTGCAGCTCCAATTTGACACCTAGCCTGGAAATTTCCATATACTGCAAGTGTGGCCCTAAAAGAAAAAAAAGTACTGGTTAGCAACTCAAGAACCCATAAAAAGCATCTCTTCCCCAAAGTCTTGGTCCAGTGGGCAGCCCTGAGGCGGCAGGAGGTAGAGGCCATCTGGAAGCTGTCTTCCCTCTTCTCCATGTGATTTCTCCCCTAACCCCCCCCCGGGGGGGGCGTGTATATCTGATGATTCCAGCCCACATGAAGCCAGTGGGAGAAAAAGGGATCTTATTGGTGACACCCTGAACAGAGGAGCCACGCAACAGATGGAAAGATGAAGTGTTGTCAAAGCAAACAAAAACAAACAGAAACAGTTCTCAGCGCAGACCCCAGAGTCACCTGCTGCAAAAACAGCTCAGGCATGGGCGTGGCTGTCCCCACAGGTCCCCCAGGGGAAGGGGACTGCCCTGGCCTCTAATCCCCCTCTGCCTTTCACTGGCTGTTCCTGTGGTCTTGGAAGGAGCCCTCTCTTGCCTTCCTCTTCTGACCGGTCCCCACCACGGATGACCCTCTCTCTCGGGAAGTTGGAATCAGGGACTTGAGGCCAACAGGAGGACCCTTGGGGGACCCCATCCAGCGTGGCAGTGCTGTAAAGCCGCAGGGATCCCAGAGTTCAGACACTGCCCTGAACTGCCCGCACCTCTGCTCTGCCTTGGGGACATCCTTTCACTTCCAACTGAAAGCTGCCTTTCTGGTCCTCACACAAGCCCCAGACCTCCTGGGAGGCACAGGACATTTCAGAATTGGAGAGGGTGGAGGTCCTTCCGTTTCCTACCCCCCCCCCATTCCTCCAGCCCCTGGGACATCTTCCCTTCCACTGTGAGAGTCAGGCTGGAGGGGGGACAGGCCAGCACTAGAGGCATGTCAGTGGGGCCAGAAACCAGGCACAGAGGGTGCTGTAAGAACGAATGCGTGACTGAGTGGGTGAAGGAAGAAGGAAGCCAAGGCATGCCTGGCCGAGGGGAGGCCCAGCTCCCCACATACCAGGTCTTTCCGGCTGGAGGGAGATGGTGGGGGCAGGTATGCAGGCAGCTACCTCTACCCGTCCCGACCCCCAGCTGGCTGGCTGGTGCCCAGGCTGGCCAGGTGCCTTTTTCTGCCCAAGCGGCCAGTCCCCTGTCTGTCCTGATTCTGCGCCTCCCGCCTCGGCCCCCGGCCCCCTCCCCCACTGGCTCCCGCTCCCTTCCCCCGCCTCTGCGCCCCTCCCTGGTGCGCGGCCAGCGCTGGAGGGGAGGAGTGGGGGTGGGGCGCGCCGAGCGCCGAGGTGGGCTCCTGGCGGGTGTCCAGCGGGTCGAGCTCAGCCCTCTAGCCCCGAGCTTCGCCTCAGGCCAAGAGGCTGAGCTGCGGTGGAAAGGCCGGCGGCGGCAGCAGGCAGCGTCTCACCCCCCTCAGCCAGGGGCCCTCTCCCCCGCTGCTCTCCGATCCGGCCTGTGCCTCTGCTCCCCAATTAGGCGCCCCGTGCTGGACCCCCACGCCCCGCGGATCTCTGACTGTCCAGCTCCTGTCTGTGCCCCTTCTCTGCTCCGCCCTTCCCCTCCCCCGACCCACGGCTGGCAGGTTCCCCAGGCCGCACAGGACAGGGGCACGCCCCCGGCCCCCCACAGGCAACCCTGGGCGGTCAGCGCAGCCTCCTCATTAGTGGGGTGGCTTGAGGGGGCCCTGCAGAGAGGCAGCAGGGGCCCCCTCCTCACCAAGGCCCTGAAGAGTGATAAGAACCACCGGTCTGGGATGGGCGACTCTAGGGGCTGGCCCACCGCGCAGCCAGCGACCAGCTGTCAGTGGACCACTGGGGAGCTAGTGTGAGGGGGTGTGTGTGTGGGGGGAGGGGGCAAGCTGAGTGGCTTCTGAAGCTGCTTGGGGACCCCAGGGGTGCAGGGGCTTCCATGAAGGGGGCATTGGGGCCCAGCAGTCTCGTGGGACCCCAGCCTCTGGACCCTCCCGTGCCTCAATGAGCTGTGTATCTGGAATGCGCCCCTGGCCCGTAACTTCTGCCTTCTTCCCACACGGACCTTCAGTTCCAGCGCAGCCTCTGGAGGCGGAGGATGGGCAGGGAGGGGGGCGTTTCTTCTGCACTAATTGTCCAATTAATTGATGTCTGCCTCCTAGAGGGTGAAAGTTCCTCTCTTGGATTCTTTTCTAAAGACAGGGTATCTGGAAGTGGACGTCAGCTGGGGAACAGTGCCCTGCGATGCAGACGCTGCTTGTGTTTCAATGCCACCAGCATCGCCGCTAGCTTTCCTTGGGGGTGGGGGGTGGGGGCCGTGACGGCAGTTCGCTGAACCCCTTACGGACTTCGGGCAGGTGGTCGCCAGGTCCGGGAGCCCTCCTGGGCCATTTCTGCCCCCACGGATCTCACAGATGCGTCACGTTCCCAGGCGCCTGGGGAGGTTGGCCGGAGCCTGAGCGGGGAAGGAAGGCCGCGCGCGCGGGCACCGGTCCAGCACGACCCGCGGGGACAGCGCCCTGTGCGCGCTGCTGGCGCCCGGAGGACTGGGGCCAAGGGTCCCGGCCATGCCCCGCGGATGCGAGCGGCTCTCTGCTCGCTTCCGGCCCGAGGCCGCCGCCTTCCGAAGCAAAGCCTCGCTCGCAGGCTGTGGACGTGGGGAGGATTCGTTCCTTTCCTCTGTAATTTGAAAATGGAGAGAAAAGGCCGGAGACTTTGAGCCCGTTTGGTTTCTAAAGCCCTCGGCGGCCCCGCGCGTAACGGGGAGAAGCCGGTGGGGGGTGAGGGGGCGCCGGCTGGAAGGGATGGGACTCGGCTTTCCGGGCCCTCTGCCGAGGCCGTGTGCCAGCGCGGAGAACGAAAACCCAAACCCACCCCTAACGCTGGTTCTGGGAACATTAATTACCGCAGAAACGGCTCCCTGCGAGCGCGTAATGTATTCACCGCGAGGGAGAGCCTCCCATTGTTTGTTTAGCGGTGGTGTCCAGAAAAAAAACCGGCCCTCTTGTGCTGTCCTCCGTGGTAAACCCCTTTGCTCCCTGCAAAAATAATGTTTTTCTTCAATAAAACGGAAAGCAACAGTCCCGTGATTAAATCTGAAAGGAAAGGGTTTTAATGTTCACCATATGTTGCAAAGTACACGGTGACGAGAAAAGGGGGTGAGAGAAAATTGCACAGAAAGCAAGCAGCCCTCCCTCCTACGAAATGAATTGTGAAAAATGCTTTCTTGCCTTGAGAACTATTTGAAAACACCCTGCCCCATTCTAAAGCCTGGTCTTTGCAGCCAACGTGAGACGGAATGAAAAACAAAAACAAACCGCTATATATTCCGGGCGGCGGGGGTCCTGGGCGGCACAGAAGCAGCCCACCCTCTAAAGACGAGGGGGACCCTTTCCAGCCCCAGATCCCCCTTTATTAACATCATAGGTGTCCAATTTGTAGGCAGGATCAATCTTATCCATTCACGCGCTGCGTTAACAGAGCCCCAGCGTGATGAAAATCTATCAGCCTCACATCTGAAGCGCGGATGTTTGCGCAAATCAATAGGCAGCATAGGAGAAGATACAAAAGCCGGTCTCTAAATTTAAACGAGGGAGGGCGGGACGGGAGCCCGTCTAAGAAAAGTGTGAAGACATCTACAAAATCCTGCCCCTCCGATCGATCCTTATAAATAGTTAATGTGTGGGGAGGGTGGGTCGTTGTTAAAAAGCCTCCCTCTTCGGTGAACACCAAGACACCCCCTCTGTTCTTGGTATTAATAGAAATTGTCTTTTGAATTATGTGCTGAGAAAGCGGGCCAGGGCAGGGGCGTTCCTTGAAACTGGCTTTCAGGGTTTCCTGGGGAGTGAGGATGACCCTGGTTGGGGGGGCACCCCCCCGGGGGGCCCCCCAGTCGCCGGGCGGTGGGGCAAATGGAGTGGGCGGACCTCCACTCTTCCAGAGGGCGCACGCCCCCAACAGCAGCAAATGTTAGTCCGCTCTCATAAGAAGCCCAGGGCATGAAATTTGATTTAAAGTAAATAGGTTTGGATCAGAGGAGAGCTTCGTGTGACTGGCTGAACGTGGAACACCAAGCCCTACCTTTTAAGCATTAAATAAACCAAATATTGAATGTGGGCATATTCATGACCCCATGCTTTGGCTTGGGAAATGCAAGGAACAGTTAGCTGCAGCTGTAGTGCATTAAAATGCACCTAATTCACAGACAGAAACTCAGATTATTTTAGAACATCAAAGCCCATCATTGTCCGTTTCCTCACGCCCTGCCGCGTCCGCCCCTGGGGTCTGTCCCCTGCTACATCACCTGGGACGTGGGACCGTGCTTGGGGGGTCAGCTGTGTCCACAGCCTCTTTCTCTAGGTTTCCTGGGGGTTCCGGGCTGGACGGCCGTGCCCGGACATCCCAGTTGAACTAGAGGCCCTTCCAGATGCTGGTCCCAGAGTGGACGGAGCGGCTGAGAAGTGTTCCGGCCCCTTGCTTTTCTGCAGGTGGGAAAGGACAGGGGAGGGCGGAAAACCCCACGGCCACCAGCACCCCTGGCCCTGCCTGATCTGACGCTTCCGGCCAGCCACACGCACACAGGGGAGGCCAGGTCAAGCTTTCCTGCCACTGGGGAGCTGCGTCGGGAGTCTGTAGCGCTGGTGGGAGGGGCTCTAGTGGGTAGACTCCAGGGGTGCCATACATCCAGCCCAGGGTGCCCCGGCCTGGCCTGCGCCCGGGTGGGGGTTGGCAGAATTCCGCAAGCTTGGTGTGGAAGGAGAGCACCCAGGTTTCTCTGAGCAGCGACGGCCCCGAGGCCCAGGAGAGCCCCCCGCCTCTGCCCTGGGGAGGCCTGGGCCTCCTGGGGTGGAGCCCGGGCACTTGGAGCTGACAGTGGACCCCACAGCTTCTGTCCCCTGGCCAGAGACCCTCCTCCACTCGCAGCTCAGGTCTTCCGGCACTTTCCTTTCGCTTAATTGCATTTTGGGTCTTCGTCTCTTCCCAGATGGGCTGGCGCGGGTGGGAGAGGGCCAGGCACCCGGGACTGGGGCCGCAGGTTCCCTCAGGCTTCTGGGCAGTGGGGGCACTAGAGGCGGGGGCCTGGCGACGCCTGGCCACAGATCCACGACCCCGGAGGAGCTCCAAGGTGTGTGTGGAGCTTTGGGTGAAATCTGGCATGGAAACCTCAGTTTTCTTCCAGAAACCAGATCCCCCCTCTTCTGCTCTTCACCCCACCCCCGACTCCTTGCTATTTTGTGGCTGTTTCTCTCTCTCTCTCTCTCTCTTATTTTTCTTTTCTCACTTTTAGGGAGGGAGATGAGCTTTCGTTTCGCTGCACAAAGTTTCCTGAAGCCTTTGCCCTCTTTCAGAGGGGGTCGAATGCACTTGGGGCATGAAAGCGGCTCCCTTCTCAGAAGACCAGTGGGGATTTTTTCAATGCCGTCGTCCTCGCTCTTCTTGGGCCCCTGCTCGGGGGAAACGGGCCTGGACACTGCAAAGAAGAGCCCCTTATGCCTGAGAGGGTCCGAGTCCCACCCGCCCCCCAGCCTGTCCTCAGCCCAGCGGAAATGTAGATGTGACATTTCACAAACAGTACCCACCCTGTGGCCTCGGCACCGTCTTGAATTAGTAAAACTCCGTGGTTGAAAAAGTCTTTGCCCAGCCTGAAATCTGGAGACTGGCGCTGCTGCTGGGCACTGCTGTCTCTGGGTTTAAGGAGGAGAAAGTTCTGGAGCCTCGTGGGCCCCTGGTGGGGGAGGGGAGCAGGTTCAGGGGCTGTCACTTCGCTCATCCAGAGAAAGAGTGTGTGACTTTGTAAAAAGGGGGTTCCCCTCCCTAGCCAGCAACCCTTAGAAAAGGAGGGCCTGGGCACCGGGTGGAGATGTTGGGGGGTTGGTGGGAGAGCCATTGCTCGCGTGGGATGGGTTAATTTGAAAGGATTCTGATTCTCGTGTACTAGGCGTCAAAACTGGGGCTTTGGTGGGGGGGCAGTTCTAATTCTCTGGAAGGCCTCAGGGTCTTGAACGTCCAGAGTCCCCAGCCGCCGCCCCCTGCGAGATCCTGGCCACCGCCAGACGCTGGTCCCAGCCGTGTTCCCTCCAGAGTGGGGAGCAAGGTCTCAATCCTTCTTGGGGACCCGGGGCCTGTCGCCCGCATTCGGGCCCTCAGGCCCTCTGTGACCCCAGGGAAAGCTGGGTGCCTGGAAGGGTCGGGTGCTGTCCCCGCGGTGTGGGCAAGCTGCAGGTGGGGTCCACACGGGGTCCCCGGGGACCCTTCACCTGAGACTGGAGGAGTGGGGAGGTGGGTGAGGGGAGGCGGCGGGACCCGCCTCTGAGGGTGGCCCCACGGCCCCTCCGTCGAGACCGGCTCACTAACGCCCCCCGCCCCGCCCGCCCGGGGCCTCTGTCCACCAAGAGCGAGTCCACTTGTGGGCAGGGGTCCCCAGACTGGGTCGGGGTGCTAGATGCGCCCCGTGGACTGAGTGACGGGGGCCGGCGGTGGGGGGCTCGGCCTCGGCGAGGACTGGGAGCTCCCGGGCCGCCCCGCGCCCCGCGCGCCCAGCGCAGCCCCGCTCCGGGCGCGGCCCTCGGCGCCTCCCCGCCGACCCGCGAGGCAGCCGCATGCATAATGCATGAGGGGCTATTTGTAATTCTGTGTGATATCCGCGCGCCTCCGCTTTGATTAGAGGGCTGCGGTGACAAAGACCTGTTTGTCAAGTTGCGAGGGCGTCTTCGCCTTTCGCTTTTGAAGTTCGGGGGCGGCGGCGGCCTCCAAATCCCCCGGCTCCGGCCTCCGCCGCACGCGGGACAGAGCAGCCGGCCGGGGCGCGCGGAGAGGCGCGGGCGCGGAGCTTCCCCGCTCCCGGAGGATGGACGGAGCGCGGAGAGGAGGAAGACTGAGGGGAGAGAGGAGGAGGCGAAGGAGGGACAGAGGGTGGGAGGAAGGAAGGAAAGAAGGAAGTAAGAAAGGGAGGCCGGCAGCAAGGAAGCGCGAGCTGCCAGTTCCCACACCGGCCCCCTCTTTCCCGCCTCTGGGGCTTTAGCGCCCCCACACCCCCACTGAGGCGCCCTGCGTGAACCGGCTCCCAGCCCCGATTTCCGAGAACTCGTTCACGTCCCTTCCCGCAGAAGGAGACTTGGGTCAGGCCGGCGTCTCCGGACACGACGCCCGGAAGCGCGGACGGTTCCCCCGCCCTGGGGTCTGCTTCAGCGGCACCGCGGGGGGAGAGCTGACTTCAGAAAACGCCAAGGCAACGCCTCCAAACCCCAGCGCAGCCCCCGCCAAGCCCCGCAGCCCTCGCCGAAAGCCTAGTCCCCACTCGGCGCGGGGCGGGGGCGGGGTGCGAAGGGGAGAGGAAGGGGAGACTGCAGAAAAAAGAGGGGAGAACAGCGAAGTGACTTTATTTGCAGATGGAATTGAGCGGAGAGGGTGACGGGTCTGGCTGCCGGAGCTGCCAAATGAAATTCGTATTGCAGTCGAGAAAAGGCGGCTCCTTCTAAGCACATTGAAAAGTTCTGAGACGGGCAGGTTCCGGTCGCGAGCAGCGTGGCACAACCAAAAATACATATATTTCCCCCCCACGAGTCTCCCAGACACCAGGCTGACAGCGCGGCTCTAAAGGCGGCTGGGTCGGTCCGGCCGAGGGATGTGACGCGCGCCCGAGGACCGCTGTGTACAAACCCCTTCTCCCAGCGACCCGGCTTCTTCTCGGCGTCCGGACCACGGCTCTCCGGGCGCTCGTGGCCGGCGGCGTCCGTGTGTCCGGCCTCCGCGGCGCCTGCGAGTCGCTCTGACCGCCGCCGCCGCCGCCGAGGCTCGGGCGCCCGCGCACGAAGAGACAGGGGCCCCTTCCTCTCCCTTTCGGGGTCCCCGGGCTGTTCCCCCCAATCACGCCGCGCGCACCTGCTCCACCCGCCCGCCCTGCGGGCCGCAGCCGCGGGTCCAGCCCGCAGCTCCACCGCGTCTCCAGTTAGGATCAAAGCTGCTCTGCGATGCGCGGCACCGGCGCCCGGCCGCCCTCGGTGGAGTCTCCGCACGGCCACGCCCGGACCCAGCCTGGCGAGGGTGACACTGGAGGCGCGAGGAGGCTGCGCTCCTCCCGGTGGCCGCCAGCGAGGACGTCCCTGCAGTCCCTAACTCCTCCTCGAGTTTCGTTTCCGCCAGCCACTGAGAGAATGCGGATACCTGTTTGGGGCGCCGGCGCCTGCGCCCGCTGGCGCGCGCGCGCCCTCTCTGCTCGCTCTCGCCCTTCAAAAACTTGATCTTTACCTCTCCACACCAAGGTGCACAGACGCCAAACAGTGATGAAATGAAAAGAAAGCCAATTGCCGGACTGGAGGTGGGGGAGAGATAGCGTCTCTGCGTGCGCCCGCCGCCGAGCCGGGAGCTGTAATTGCAGCAGACAGGGAGCGCTGGGGGTTGGGCGGAGGTAGCCGCGTATAAATAGTGAGATCTCAAATTGAAAGGCATAAATAACAGCAGGAGGGATCTCACCCTCGCACGGACCGTCCTCTCCGCGCGGGAGGCGTGCGGCCCGCAGCCCGGCTCCCAGCCAGCCCCGCCGAGCCCCGCGGACCCCCGCAGCCCCCGGCAGCCATGGAGGAGCTGACGGCTTTTGTGTCCAAATCTTTTGACCAGAAAAGCAAAGAGAGCAGCGGCGGCGGCGGCGGCGGCGGCGGCGGCAAGAAGGATTCCATCACGTACCGGGAAGTTTTGGAGAGCGGACTGGCTCGCTCCCGGGAGCTGGGGGCCTCGGAATCCAACCTCCAGGACATAACGGAGGGCAGCGGCCACTGTCCGGTGCATCTCTTTAAGGACCACGTGGACAACGACAAGGACAAACTGAAAGAGTTCGGCGCGGGGAGGGCTGCGGAAGGTAAGCTCTCGGGACGCGGGGTCCGAGACCCTCCTGGGGACCACGGCGCCTCCTCGCCACCGAGCCTGGCCGCCGGCCTCTCGCTCCGCGCGCGCGGAGGCCCCAGGCGCCGCGGCTTGCTCCCAGTTCGACCGCAAACTCTGAATGTACAGCCCCGGCTCAGGCGGAAAGGGCCCGGCAATCCACCGCCGGTCGTTCCGAGGAAAGAAAGCAAATGGGCTTCGGGAGAACTCGGCGGGAGAGGCCGGGAGGCAGAGAAGGAGGAGGGCAGGGGACCCGAGGACGTGCGGAGGCTGGGGCCGCGCGCTGCCCGCGGATCGCTTCCCAGGGCGTTGTCGCTGGGCCCCAAAGCCGGAACTTTCCTGGGTTGAGGGGGACCCGGGAGGAATGGGTTTGTAAACCGAGGCCGGCTGTAGGACTGCTGGGTGCGTGCCGGTCCTCCTGCAGTTCCTTCTAACATCGACTCCCCACGGCCGCCAGGAGAATCCACATGCACCCACCCCCTCCCGCGCGTGCCCATCGCCTGCCGGCTGCCCCAGCTCGACGTGGGCAGCGTGGAGCACCTGGCTGGCCGCGATCGGAGAGGCAACGCGCACCGCCTTCGCCTCTTCCCCGGTCCTGCGCCTCTCAGCGCTATTCCCTCTTAGGGGAAACTTTCCCTTGAACCTGGGACTTAATCTTGGCTGACACGGCCTGTAAATTAAAACTGGCCCTGCGCCTGCAGGTGGTCAGGCTCTGCCCGGGAAGAAGGGCCCGGGGAAGCTCGTGGCCAAGCGCACGCGCGCCCTACCCCAGGCCATCAGGGCGCAGCTGGCCCTCCTGCAGGCCGCCGGCGTCCTGGGCCTCCTTCTGCTGCTTTTCCCCCGAAATCTCCCCGGCGGCCGGTTCGCACTGTTGTTGAATCCGGGAAAAGGCAGATTTACAAGGGTTCCCCTTGAGGAGCAAGTGTGGTCCCACCGAGGGGAAGAGCTGTACAAATAGGGCAACCAGCAGCTATAAATCAGAGGACGAAACTGGCCGGATTTCTCAGGGGGCACCACTGGAAAGTGTTATGAAGGTCTGTGCCTGATGCCAGAGAGGGGGACCTTGGAATCTCTGGCTCCCGGGTCCTGTTTCACTCCCTGTCAGCCTTCCGAGGGTCCAGGACAGACAGATGCTTCTCTTCCACGAGGCCCATGGCCCCTGCTCTTACGGCCCTTAGGCTGGGGCAGCAGGGTCTAGGTGCACTGGCCCCGAAGCTCACCAGATGGCCCGGACATCTTTCGGAGGCCTTGACCTTGTGGAAGCAGCGAGCTGCAGGCGAGGCCCGGGGATTCCTGCGAAGAGAGTTTGCCTTGAAGCCACAGCTGCCGGTGTCTGCGCACTGGTCAGGCCCTACAGTTGACCTCCCAGGGCTCCAGGTGGTGGGTTCCCCGCCATCCTAACGGGCCGAGGCCCCTCCTCTCACCCCGGGCAGCCGAGGGGCCGGACCCCTGACAAACAGTCCTGGGAAGGCGAGCAGATCCAGGTCTTTTTGAAACGGAGGGGAAGGAGGCCCAAGAGGGGCTGGAAAACCCCAGCTGCACCTTCTCCTCCCTGGGTGTGCAGAACCCGCTGAGCACTGAGCCCCGGGGCACAGCTGGCAGGACAGGAGCAAACAGAGGCCCGGGACACGCGGTCTCCAGAGAAACGTGGCATGTGGGGCACCTGGCAGCGCAGCGCGTCCTGCCGAGCCGGTGCGCTGGAGCCGGTGGGCTCTGCAGAGCCGGCTGTGGGTTCTGGAGGGCTTTAAAGGGCAGCTTCTCAGCCGCCGTCAGTCCCTCAGGCCCAGACTTAAGAGAGCGGAAGGGAGAAGCAGAGTTGGGGCCTCTGGGAAAGGACTGGCGGTTGGGGGGACACAGGGGGAGCTTGGAAATGCATTTCTTTCTGGAGGTGGGAAGGGATTTGAAACCCCAGTTGGGGTTGAGAGCTCAGGGCTCAGAAGCCTGGAGGAGAGACTTTCAGGCAGACTCAGGACCTGGGTTCTGGTGTCCGGCTCAGGGACCTCGTGGGGGTCGGCTGTCAGGGTTTCCTCCTGGCGCGCAGAGGGTTTTGGGGCTTCCTCCTCTGCAGGCCTCTGGGCTTTGGCCCGAGGGGCTTCTGCGGTGCTTCCAGGCCCTTTCAGAACTGCTGGGACTCCAGCCCCCTTGGCTCTAGCTTCCTGAAGGGCGGCCTCTTCCTGACACCCAGCGGGACATCTGGGAGGGCACAGAGGGGACATCTAGGAGGCACGGGGTCCTAAGATGGAGAGAAACAGCGCCAGGTAAACACCAAGGCTGCCGAAATGCAGCTCCCACCGAGGGGCCAGCTTTTATTTTAAATCTGAGCTTGGTGAGGGGCTGTGTTTCCTGAAGGTGAGAAGCAGAGGTTGCCAGGTTAGAATTTCTTAAATCCCGACTTTATTGCCTGACGCCCTACCGGCTTCCCCAGCAAATACAGGCGCTTTCATAATTTTTGGATGCAAGCAAAGCGCCACTCTTGGCATCCTGGTGGGGCACGAGAATATGTGTCCAAGAGACCGAGGCACAAAACAGGAAGCAAAGGACTTTGCTGTCGCACGCAGCCCCGGCTCTCAGAGTGCGCATTAAGCTACTGGTTTGCTGTCCGGGTCAGAAAGAGACCGGCGTCTCGTCCGCGGAGCGCCCAGCTCGCACGTTGTTCTGAGGGGGGGCTCCAGCCCGGCTTGCGCGGCCTGGTCCTGCTGCGCTGCAGGCGGGGACGGAGGGTGTCGGGGCCTGGACCGCTGCCGGCCTGGGCTTCCCCTGCGTCCTCCGCGGGCGCCCCGCCAGGGACCCCACACTTGAGCGATTCTGCTTAAGCTTCTTTGACTTAATAATATTTAACACCCTACTTCCCTTTAAAAAAAAAAAAAAAGGAGGAAGAGAGAGAAAGAGAGAGAGAGAGAGAAGGTTAGGCTATGTCAATATATCAACAGAGACGAAGTGGGTAATTGAGGAAACTGTTGGCAGATCAGGCCAGGAAACACGGCCGGGCGCCGGTGCCGGGTTATTACAAAAGAGCGCGTCTTTCTCTAAGTTTGCCTTATCGACCTGAGGCAGGTTTGCGTCCGGGCTCGTGGGGCGCCGAGGCCCCTCTGCCGCGGGCACGCACAGGCTTTCCCCGCGCCGCCTTCCCGCGCGGGGCCCTCTCCCCGGCGTGCGGGTCGGGGGCGGCGGGAGCGGGCGGGGGGCTCCGGGGCCGGGCGGGGGTGGCGGGGCTTCAGCGCTGCGCCTCGGCCCGCCCGCAGGTATTTACGACTGCAAGGACAAGCGCGAGGACGTGAAGTCGGAGGACGAGGACGGGCAGACGAAGCTGAAGCAGCGGCGCAGCCGCACCAACTTCACGCTGGAGCAGCTGAACGAGCTGGAGCGGCTGTTCGACGAGACGCACTACCCCGACGCCTTCATGCGCGAGGAGCTCAGCCAGCGCCTGGGGCTCTCCGAGGCGCGCGTGCAGGTGAGACCGCCGCCCGGCCGGGACACCGAGAGCGCCCCCGGCCCGGCCGCCGCGCCCCTCCCGGAGGGCGGGCAGGGCCGCAGCCCGGCCTTTCGAGGGCGCGCCGGGGCCCGGCGGGTCGGGTCTTCGGCGCCCTGCCCGGCAGGCTCGCTTCCACCTCCAGTCGTGGGGTTTTGTTCTGTCTTCCCACCGACTCGCTGCTCCTCCCCGCCCCTCCGGGGAGCAGAGAGCTGGGGAGGGGAGGGGGGCCGGGGCGGGGTGGGGGGCGTCTCGCGCACTCGGCGTCTGGACGAGCGCCGCTCCTGCCCGCGCGGGGCCGGATCAGCCCGGGCGCGGGGCAGAGGGGCGCGAGGGCGGGGGTACGGGCGGGCGCAAGAGTTCGTGACGCCCATCTGGCGAGCCGCCGTCCGCGGGGGCCCTGGGTGTGCGCCCCGCACGTGCGCCGAAAGGACACTCCTGTGAGCCTTTCTGGGGCTTTGTCAACGTGAAGTTAAATGTGTTCACTTATTTATGGGGGAGGGGAGCAGAGGTTCCCCGCAACCCATCTCCTCCGGGTCGCGCACACCCCTCCAGGGAGGTCGGCCCGGGGGTTCCGCTGGGCGTCCCGTCGGTTTTGGCGGTTCTGGGCAGGACAGCAGGGCCGGGGAGAGAAGGAAAAGGGGAGTCCGGGTCTCAGGGGACTGGTTATTTAAATAAATGGAATTAGCGTTGCCGACCGGGGCAGGGGCGCGTGTAAAGCCGGGGCTCCGAAAGAATGGCGTCTTCTTGGTAAAGGGTTAACCTATTTAAACACAGCTTCGCCGGCTTGTACTGATGAAGAGGAAACACCAAAAGCGTTTTGGATAGTGTTTTACAAAATCCTTAATTGGTGTTTGTCCCCTCGCTGCTTTCCTCCTTCCCGGTCGCTGCAGTAAAAAAACCAACCAACCAACCAAACAAAAAACGATTACTTGAGAGGAGACGCAGCGCGTCTGCGAGTGTGTCCAGAACTCTCGGCTGCGGTGGTGCCCGGAACCGTTCCGCTTTGCTGGGACCACGGGCGGAACGGCCCCGAGGACGGTCTCCCCGGCCCCAGGCATCTGTGGCCAGGGCGGGGGTGGGCGGGCAGGCTGACCACCTTTCTCCTGAAAGATGGATGGGGCTGCACCATATAAATTAATGAAAAGATTAAACTTTTGCTGAAGGGGACATCCACTTTTATGTCATCTCACAGCCTTTCTGCCTGTATTATCTCCCAGGCCTTGATGTACTGTTTCTATAAAAATAAATTACTTGTAATTTAATTGCACACTATTTCTTTCAGTACTCTATTACTGGATAGCACCTTAGCAGGAGGCAGTTGGCAGAAAATTGGTTCTTGGGTGGCTACAGATCTCAAGAAAGGCCCTAAAATAAAAGGGGGGAGTGGAAACCGAGTACCTATCGATCCGGAGGTGAATTAAAATTTAACGACTGTAAATAATAATAAAAATAAACATGGGAATAGAAGAAAAGAAATAATTTCCTATTCGCCAGGGGGAAAAGAATTCTACAATAAAGAGAAGGCAGAAAGCCCTCATAAAAGCCAGTTAGTTAAAATGTGCACCCCAGTTGTACAGAAGTCAGGGGGGCTGTGGGAGGAAAAATAAATTGGGGGAGTTTGGGAAGAGATGAAAATGCAGTATATTTTAATCCTGTCTCTGAACTCTGGTAATCCTTTTCGGTACAGCCTGTCCTGTGTTGTTAAAGGATAGAGTTTCAATTTAGTGTGGAAATTTGCTGTAAATAAATTGGGAACCCTTTGGAAGCTGGTCCTTATTAACCTTTTATTTTTAGTGTTGTAGTGGAAACGCACATCACACAGCTGTCAGGGTTATAATCGAAAGTTATGAGACCGCGGTGAGGAGCGGGCGGTAATTTAATTACAACAAATATCTTTGGGTTTATGGCGCTGAGCTAAATTAAATGTCATTATTCACTGTCTGTAATGGAAATCAAAAGGAAATCAGATTACAGCGTTTGTGAAAGAAATCAGGGACTGGTCCTTAATGAAGAAATAACTGTCTAAAGCAGTGTGTACGGCTTACTTAGCATATTCACGACTAATTGGAATTGATTGTGAATCACCCCAAGACTGATGGATTATCACTGAACGCAGCGGCTAATTCATCACTTTTATTCGCCATCATCTTTTTTTTTTCCTCTCCCCTCTCGGAAGAGAGTGAGCTAGCTTTCTAGATTTAAATAGGATTCTGTTTTTGAAAAATGCCTTGGGGTGGGGGTGGGGTAGGACTCGTGCATCGGGCTCTGCTCTGGGACGGGTGCCGGGCTGCAAGGGGAGGGAGGGGCCCAGGTCCGAAAGGGGTCCACTGGGACCCCAGGTTTGGCAGGGGGCTCCCGGGTGGGGGTGGCACGTGGGGGGCGGAGACGTGAGCGCAGGCTTTGGAAATGGAGTAAAGCTTAGCGAATCTCAGCTTGGAAGGGCACGGTTTGGGGAAATGCTTTTGGGGGAGACTACCTCAAAGTCTGTCAGGCTCCCCGCGGCCTGGCCGGGCTGAGCTTTCGAAACTTCTGGAAAGACAATCCCGCCATTGGCCCGTGGCTCAGCCTTGGAGAGAAAACTGTCCTGTAAGAGTCTGGGATGGAAAAGTTGAGCTTTCAGTCTTCTGGGTGGAGTGGAGAGTGGCCGACAGGAAGGCTTTCTTTGTGCTAGTGATTCTGCGGGGTCAGTGAGCATGCTGGCCATGGGGCGGGGGAGGGGGGAGGTCTGGGGCCTCCGTGGCCCCCAGGGCTGTCTGGAGGAGAGGGGAGCGTGTGTTGGGTGGGGGGAGCTTTGCACTCAAAGCTCGCAGTGGGGCCTGTGAAGCTGGCTGGGCTCTGGGCAGGTTCCCAACCCCCTTTCCTGCCCGACCCGTGGAGAGGGCACCCCAAGAATGAGATGTCCTTAGGAGGCCCGGTGCCCACAGTGCAGAGCCTGCGTTTTTGGGGTGCGCCCAGACTTTAGGAGGTTTGTGGCCCTGTAATATTAAAGGGGACCCCCAGGCTTCCAGGGAATGCATGGCAGACGTGGACATTTCGAGATTCAGGAGGCATCCTGAGCCTGCCTGGGGAGGAGGCCAGATTTGGAGATGTCTCTGCACCTGTGCCCTCCGCCAAGGGCCCGAAGGCGAGAGGTCAGGGTGGAAGGTCAGCTTCTACCCGAGCCCGGCAGGGTGGCGGGGGAAATTTCCACACTGAGCCCTCCCAGGACATGTGTGAGTGTAGGAGTTCCCTGGTGGCTCAGAGGGTTAGGGATCCAGCATTGCCACTGCTGTGGCTCAGGTCACTGCTGTGGGGAGGGTTCGATCCCTGGCCGGGAAACTTTGGCCTGCCAAGGGTGCAGAAAAAGGGTGAATGCTGACTTCGGGGACAGTGAGGACAATGCCTAGCTCCTAGTAGCCATTTCCAGGGGGCTGGGGTCCGAAAGAGAGGGGGCGGAGGCAGGGAGGGGCCAGCTCTTTGAGTTTGCACTGACTCCGGCATCTGGAAGGAAAGCCTGCTCCCCGAGGCCGGCCGGCTCACGGGGTGCACGTCTGTCCATTCCGTCCCCAGGTTTGGTTCCAGAACCGGAGAGCCAAGTGCCGAAAGCAAGAAAACCAGATGCATAAAGGTGGGTGCGGGGGCGGGGGCGGGGGCGGGGGCGGGGGCGGGAGGCCGTGGAGCTGGGGGGCCCCCACCCAGGCGCTGAGAAGAGGCTCCGGGTTCACGCCTCCTGTGTTTCCTCCTGCAGGCGTTATCCTGGGCACCGCCAGCCACCTGGACGCCTGCAGGGTGGCGCCCTACGTGAACATGGGCGCGCTGCGGATGCCTTTCCAACAGGTAGCTCGGTTTTTAATTCCTTCCGAGCTGAGCGGGGCGCGGCCTCCCCGCCGCGCTGGCGTCCTGCCTCGGCGGGCTCTTCCCGCCCTCGCCGAAGAAAGCAGTCCGCTTTTACTAGGGGACATTTATAAACGCGCTGGCACGCAGTAACTTCACGCTGTAAAACTCCCACGGTCACCTTGGGGAGGCTTAGGACATAAACCCAAACACGACTGTACAAAAGTCGGAAGGAAAAAAAATCCCACCCACCCGGGAACCACCCGCTCGCTGGCCGCCTGGAAGCTGGTGGCGGGGGAGGGCTTGGCCCCGCTCGAGGGTGACGACCCGCGTCTACACCCAGCCGCGGGGCCCCAGCCTGCTCCGGGCTTCTCTGGGGGGCTCTGCGCCCCTCCTGGACCTGGGCCTTGCCCCGCACGCCTCACCGTGGGGGCATCCGCGCAGCCCCACGCAGAGCAGGGCGGCGGACGGGAGCCCGTGGCCGCCGGACTGGGCCGTGGGCCCCGGCGTGGGGGCGGGGCGTGCTCCGCGCAGGGCGGGGGCGTGGCCTCCGGGCGCAGCACCTGCGCTCCTACCGCAGGCCCGGATTTGCATGCGGACCCACGTTCGCTGAGGCGCACGACGTCTGGTGGGTCTGGTCGGTGCCTGGCTGGGTCAGTTAGCTGTGACAGCGTGGTGATGGGGTGCCGCTGGCCCAGCCACGTGCTCGCAGACGCAGGGCTTCCTCCCGAGGTTGGAGAGGGTCCAGAGCCACCCTGCGCAGGGAGGCGTCTGCACCCCGCTCCCTCCGACCCTCGGCTACCTGGCTGGGCCCATCTTCCACTCCCAGCACCCTTCCCCAGGGCTGGGTGGGCCCTCAGCATGGCAGGAACAGCTCCGACGTGGGGTCAGCCTAGGTCCAAGTGACATTAGGCCATGCGAGCCTGAAGGTTGGGCTGTGCTCTGGAAGGGTTGGGACTCTGGGTCCCTGGGAGGGGGTGCGGGGGAGGCTGAGACGAGTCAAAGAATGGGGGGAGGGAAATCTGGTGAGGAAGAGGTGCCAGCTGTAGACACTCAGACCCTCCCCAGGACGTGGGCGCAGAGATCTGGTTCCCCACATCTGGTTCTGCAGGAAGGGACCGGTGATCCCGTCCGCACACGGCTGTTCAGAGGCCTGTCCGCGATGGTCTCGGGTGGCAGAGGGGGCGACGGCTCCGCAGGAGAGGAGGCGCCCTTGGGGCCCTGGGGCGAGAAAGCCCCCTTGGAAGCTGAGTCCTTAAAGTGTCTGTCCCGGCAGGTCCAGGCGCAGCTGCAGCTGGAAGGCGTGGCGCACGCTCACCCGCACCTGCACCCGCATCTGGCGGCCCACGCGCCCTACCTGATGTTCCCGCCGCCGCCCTTCGGGCTGCCCATCGCGTCCCTGGCCGAGTCGGCCTCGGCGGCCGCCGTGGTGGCCGCCGCCGCCAAGAGCAACAGCAAGAACTCCAGTATCGCCGACCTAAGGCTGAAGGCGCGCAAGCACGCGGAGGCCTTGGGGCTCTGACCCGCCGTCCGGCCCCGCGCCCCGCCCGGCCCCGCCACCCTGTCCGCGCCGCGTCCCGCACTCCCGCCCCCGACGGCGCACGGACTCCCCGGAGCAAGGGCGCAGCGGCCTCCGCGGCCGGCGCAGAGAGGGGGCGGCCCGGGACCGCACGACCCCGCCCGGCCCTCACGGAGGCTGCGCCGCAGAGAGCGCGGGTAGCGGTCGGACCACCCAGCCCAGCCCTGGACCTCGCCTTCCGTGCGTCCCGGGGCCCTGGGCCACGTGGGGCTCCGCCGCGCGCGTCCTCTGCTGCCTGGGTTTCCCTGTGCATGCGGCCTCCGAGGTCTGCGAGCCTATTACGCAGAACTATCTGGGGCTGGTCTCCGCTCAAGATGCCGCTGCCAACAGGTTGATTCATTGCCACGAACTTCTCAACATCCGAGAAGCTGCAGGACCCGTGAGGATTTCGACGTGGACTGTTGCATCGGAGGCCGGAGGCCGGGGCTCCGCTCGCCCGCCCACCCCCACCCCCAAGGCAGCAATAACGGAAACGCGTTTGACGACCTCACCAAGGTGGTGGTGGTGGTGGGGACCTCGCCGGAGCTGTGACTTCCCTGGGGGCCTGGCCCACCACCTTCATGCAAACGTTTGGCCCCAAAGCACCGGGCTGAGGATTCCTTGTGCCACAGAACAGGCAACGGTATCCCGTTTCCAGTCTGATTCCCGCATTGACTTTTTTGGTTTTGTTTTGGCTGTTTTATTGAATTCAGATGCAAAGGGACACGGGGCACGTGGTTTTAGGGTATAATCCTGATGCAGCATCCGTGCTAGTGACATGCAATTAAGTGCAGTAAAGTGCAATATTGTAAATACTATAGATTTAAAAAAAAAATCCTTAGCTGTGCACTCTTGACCCGTCGGCTTTGGACTTCGAAGGTCATTACCTCCTCCTGCATGCTGCGGGCCCAGGGCCAGGATGACGGGGTGGGGAGTGCTGGGGACGCGCGGACGTGTGTGGCGTGGGACGGAGCAGGGTGGGCGGGTGGCGGTGACAGGACACGAGGGCGGTGGCTGACCTGCTTCTGGGAAGCAAAGAGCCTGGGACGGGTCCTCCAGGCAGCGAGTCTGCAGAAAATGTTTCCTACTGGGGGCACCAGTTCTGGCTTTTCTTTCTCCCCCCTTTTTTTCCCCTTCTTCTGCATGGGTCTCCCCTCCCCCACTGCGTGAACACCGGATAGAAACTTAACAGCTGGCGTGGAAGTGGGGACAGTGGCTTGGACAGGAAGTAACCAAAATGTTCAGGGTCCCCAGCTGTGCACCCGAGTCCCAGGCGATGTGCTTTGCATGTGCTGTGTGGCATTGGGGCGCCGCACACCCTCGCTGGGGGCGCCACCTCCAAAATGTGCAGCTCTCTCTCTCTCTTTTTTTGTTTTGGTTTAGTCAAAACCCAGGCCTGCCCAGGCACCCACGTAGTTCCCTGAAGTGCCACGGTCCACTCTCTTGCCAAAACGCTTTTTAACCTTTTGCCGACTGTTTTCCCTCAGCCCTGATTGAGGTACGTTTCTCGAAGACAAGAAAAAAAAATAGTTTTCCTTCCATGTAAGGGAATCTGTCCTCCCTTTGCACTGACCTGGAATGCAGTTTCCGTTCTACGCCCAGAAACTCTTTTAATCAAAAGGCCCCTTCAACGTGTTTTTTTTCTTCTAATTTTGCAATTTTAGTACAGCTCTGAAATGAGCAAGTGAGATGGAGAAAGATCTTTAAATCGCTTGCTCTCCCTGCCCTGCCCTCCTGCGCCCGCCATGGCGTTATGGAATTTGCCTCATATGTGCAGTTCTGCTTTTAAACAGCTGTGAATTTTAAAAGGTCCCCACCTGAGACGGAACTTCGAATTTTCAAAAGTGC
Organism: Catagonus wagneri; assembly: GCA_004024745.2. Lineage (NCBI taxonomy): Eukaryota > Metazoa > Chordata > Mammalia > Artiodactyla > Tayassuidae > Catagonus > Catagonus wagneri. Next base: position 552,122 of record PVHT021183671.1, on the reverse strand, counting down.
ATGTCGGGTCCCTTTCACGTGAGCCGCTTTCTCCTTCCAGTTTAAGGCTGGGCAGCCTTGGAGGCGAGACTTATACACCCCTATTGTTTCCAAGGTTTTCTGTCCTTTGTATCCAAGCCTAGTCCCGTGTCCCCACCCCCTCTTAAGAGGAGACTCTGTCCAGGTCAGCAGCAAAGCAGGAAGTTGGTCCTGGCTGAATCTGCGGTTGTGAGATAGAGCCGCCCGCCGACAGCTGGGCTGGCAGGCCGCTGGCCCCCAGGCCCGCTGCTGGGGTCACCTCCTCCCGCCCTCCGTGTGGCTGGGCCTGGGGTGCCCCTCCCGGGTGGGACCCCCGGCAGATCAGGGTGCGAGCTGCGTGCGTGGCACCGTGGGGCAGAGGGGCTGGCGCGGTTTCTCTCCGAGGAGCAGAGTCCTGCAGTCTGTGGGACGTCCAGGGCTCGGGGCTCCTCCCGGCCGCCTCCTGCTCCTTCCAGAACACCCAGGAGCGGGCTGTCCGCCCGAGTCGCGGTCACGTCTTCCCAGCCTTGCTCTCTGTTCACGCTCTCTCTTTTCGGCCATCGGGAGTGCGTAGGGTGGCGAGGGTGCTCTGTGTGGGTGCAGGGAGGGCTTTTGGTGCTCAGCTTTTCCCACCGGGCGTAGGAAATTAAATTTAGGGGGTGGACGCCCTGGGGCTGTCGCCGGTCTCTGCGAAAGACGAGACACTTTCTCAGAGTCATTCATGGCGCTTCCAGGGCGCAGACTCAGCGAGAAATACCACCCAGAAAGATCACTGGACGGAGTTCCCGTTGTGGCTCAGCAGGTTAAGAACCTGACGTGGTGTCCGTGAGGATGCGGGTTTGGTCCCTGGTTTTGCTCAGTGGGTTAAGGATCCGGCGTGGCCTCAAGCTGTGGCGTATGTAGGTTGCAGACGTGGCTCGCATCCCGAGTTGCTCGGACTGTGGCGTAGGCCTGCAGCCGTAGCTCCGATTCTGTTGGACCCCTGGCTTGGGGACTTCCCTGGGCCGCAGGCACAGCCTTAAAAACGAAAAAGAAAAGAGAGCTTCCTGGACGGGATCTTGACCGAGGGCGCAGGACGCGGGGTTTCGGGTTGTGAAAGCTGGGTGACAGCTGGCTGAGATGTGGCGTTGTGCCCGTGACCCGTGGGGTCTGTTCTCCAAGATGGGCTGGCCCCGGGGACCGGCTCCTTGTTTCCGAGACCTTGGCCGGACGGGACTTGCAGGATGGGAATCGCCGGGTTTATGGAGAGCTGTGTCCCTGCTCAGTGCGGCCGCTCATGTTCCATCTGCGCCACAAACGCACCCTTTTCCTCCGTCTGCTGCGCGGCTGGCGGCGAGCAAGCCCGTCTCGGCGGCAGGTGTGGCCTTGCCTGGGTCTTAGCACCGCGTGTGCATTACGTGATGAAGCGTGTGACTCGCGCGCTTGGAGAAGCTCCGATCTGGAAGGAGGCGCCCTCCTGGGGCCCCGGGAGGTCCTTTGGGGGTCAGTTTTGATGGGGGGCTTTCTTCACGGTGTGGGCCCCGTGCGTTTCTGCGGTGGGCAACGTGAACCGAGCATTGGTTTTCCACGTTGCACAGCTGGTGGTGGAAGGCACTTGGCTGCTGAGCCTGATGTGCCCCCAGGATGTGGGGACCCGTGCCCACCTCGTTATTGTCTGAGCTGGCCACCCCGGCTGCCCGCTTTCCTCGCAGGCCCGAGTTGCAGCCGTGCATATGTCCTCGGCCAGAGTGTTTGGGGTCTGTCTGTGCGCTGTGGGGACACCTGGATGCTGGAACAGGGAGGGCCCTGTATCTGCGTCACGGCCACCCCCACCCCTCGTCCCACCCTGGTTAATTACCCAGCCTCCTCGGCTCCCACCTTTGGCTTCCGTCTGAGCCCTTTAATGCTTCCCCAGTTCAAGGGGAAGGACACCTCGCCCCTTCTCGGCGTTGCCAAGGGGGCCCCGGACGGGCCGCTGGCCGACTTCAACGACAGACGCGTTTGAGGCACTTTGCTCCTTTCCCCCCTCAAGTTCGGGAGTTCGGGATGGCGGAGGGCTTTTCCGTGGACAAGCTTGATGTTAAAAAAAAAACAAAACTGGTGCCTAATTTATTAAAAATTAGCTTAGGAATATGGTGATTTTTTTTTCAATACACGCAAACACGATGCAATTTATAAATGCTCTATTGAAATTTGATATTTAACGAGAAACCGGTTGAGGAATGTAGAAAAATATCAAGTTTCAAAGCTCTTCAGCGCACTATTTATTGAAAAGCGAGCGTTTCACAAACCCAGCCCCGCCGTGCGTGACGCCTCCGTCTCGGGAGGGGCTGAGTTGTCTGCTTCCTCCACGGTGGGTGGATGTGGATGTGTTATTTATTCTTTTATGCCCTTTGGTTGAAAGTTCATAAATATGTGCTATTTTAATTATGTGGAGTGTAAATTTGATGTTGCCTTGCCTTTATTTTTATATTTTTTAAACCTGTTGCTTTTTTCTTCCCCCCCCCGTGTCTCCCCCGAATTTACGAGCAGTCAGGAAGATTTAGGAGGCAGCGCCTGCGTCTGGGTTATGCCTACAAGGTGTGTCTGGACCCACAGGCCTTTTCAGGGATCGCTCCAGTGAAAAGAAACCACACCCCCCACACCCCTGCTATTGTGGGGAGCAAAACACGCCGAAGGGGTTTTTGGCCGTGCTCGCAGGCCCCCCCGTCACAGGACGTGCCCTGAATTTTAGTTCTAGTTGCAAAGTGTATTTTGTCAAACCATATAGTATGAATGTACATCTTGTAAAACGGAGATATAAATAAACTTATAAATATTTGTATTCAAGTGTTAAAAAAAATTCTCACCTCTCCCAGGAGGAGACCGATGTGTGTGTTGGGGGCAAGAGTCGCAGGTTTGCTGTGGCTGAAAGTGGTTTTGTTGGCAAGGCGACACCCACGTGAGTGAGTGTGTGTGCGTGCGTGTGTGTGTGTGTGCACAAGCGCTTGGGAGTTTCTGGTGGGCGTCCACCAGAAATCTCCCAGAAGGTGGGGAGAGTAAAGAGAACACACACATAAAAAATAGCTCCAAATCAACTGCGAATTTTAGGAGCGGGCAGCAAAGGCGTTTGTGAAAAAGCCCACTTGCTTTGGTTTCCGGTTTAAAATTTTCCTTTGGTTTGATTTCTTTGGGGGCCATGTGCAGGTTCCCACAGCGCCATTTGCAACGATGGTGGAGTCTTTTTTGGAAAAAAAAAGGAATAAATGGAAAAAAATCAACTTTGAAAAACGAGAACTTTTTTAATTTTTTTGGCCTGTGTTTTTTATCTCCTTCTGGAAAAGAAAGTCAAGGAGCTCTGCCGTCGTTCCCAGCCTGGAGAAAAACCGCATGCGGGGGAAGAAATGAGCAGGCAGGCTTGGGGTGGAGGCGGCCTGAGGGCCCAGGAAGGCTGGCTCTGCAGCCAGGGGTGCCGGGGGCCCCTTTGCTCAGGGAGTGAGCCCTCTGAACGGTGGGTGGCGTTCGGCCCATCACAGCTGTACGCTGGGCAGGTGGCTTCTGTCCCGTGGGTCTGGTCGCTCTTGGTCCTTGCAACCTCAGCTTGAGATGCTTGCTCTGGGATGCCGAGCATTCGAGCTGAGACTCCCCTGTCTTTTCTGACTCGGATGCTATAAAAGTGGTCCACGCCCAGAGCCCTTTCCTCCGAGCCTGTGTCCTGCTGGGGGTGGGCTCCGGGGACCCAGGTCACTGAAGACGGGGCATGTTCTCCAGGCCAGGGTGACTCTATGATGGCCGCCGCCAGCGTCTCAGTCCCAGGCCTCCCGAAAGCTCTGCATTTTGGGGACAAATACAGCCAACGCCGCTCATCACGGCCTCCATGAAAAGTAAGCAGCGCAGTTATTTACAGTCAAAACAGCCGTGCCGTCCAGCTTTGTGCAGCAAATCCGTTCATGTTGTTTTCCGTGGTGGGGGAGATCTTACCTTGCAAACACTCACTGTCGCCATTTGTGATTCATTCCTTCGCCTTTTTAAGACGTTCTTGGCATATTTGAACCCGAAAAGTCAGGCTGTCAGCCCTGAATTTCTTTCTGTCCCCCCCTCCACGGTGAGTTGTGCTGCAGACATTTTTGGGGCTCAAACGGAGCTGTGTCTTTCTCTTTCCATCGCTTTCACACGCACACATGCAGGCACCTTGGGGGAGAAGGGGGCCGAGGCGTTGGCAGCGCTGTCTCTTACCGCCGCATCTCAGATCCGTAAATTGAACACGAAAGCACATTTGTTCTGCCTCCCGCAGATGTGTGTTTTCTGCTTCCAGGTTGTAGAGGCTTCTGCCCGGGCGTCTGCCTTGCATGTTTCCTCTCGGGGAGGGGCGGCCTGGGAGGGAAAACCACGACGGGCCCAGCACGCACGTCCCCCCACACACGGCGGGAGCGGGCCGAAGCTTTCCCCCAGCACCGGTGGGAAAACAGCCAGTTGTTTTAAATTTCACCCTCGCGTCTGCCTTCACAGCGAGACAGAGCCCAGACGGGGGCTGCCTGCCTCCCGTCCTTTTCTCATCGCCCAATTCTACAGGTTTTAAGGAAAACGGCTTGATTTCTTGCTGCTGAAATGTCAACATTCTTAGAAGAAGGACAAACAGCATCTATTGCAGATTCTTCTTCTCTCCCCATTTTTCGAAGTTTTGTCAGAATAGCTGACTTACGATGTTGTGCTAGCTTCAGGTGTACAGCAGAGTGACTCAGTGATGCGTCCGCAGAGCCGTTCTCGTTCAGACTCTTTTCCCACATAGATGATCCCAGGAGACTGGGCAGAGTCCCCTGTGCTGCACAGCAGCTCCCGGTCGACCAGGCAAACCACAGACAACAGTGCACATAGCCAGTCCTCAGCCGCGGAGCCCGTGCAGAATCTTATTCATTTGCCTGTTAACTGTACCGATTATTATTTTTATCTTTATTTTTTGGCTGTGGGTTGAAATTATGAAGCTTTCCTTCTGAGTATCTTTCTTTAGGTCATTTATCTAAAACCATTGGAAACTGGCCTAAAAGCATAAGAAGCCTTAACCTCAGCTGCTTCTGTTAGCGTCTGGGAAGAGAAGCCACTTCTGCCCGCAGAGGCGAGGCAGGGAGCAAAGCCAGCGGAAACGCCTGCTGTCCAGTTTGCCGCTGGACCGGCTCGTCCGTCTGCGTCTGTCGCTGAGGACGGAGGTGTTACCCTGCGCGGACAGACCCCGGAAGCCGGGGCAGCCGTGGCCCTGGGATCTGCCGCAAAGGGACAGGACGCCACCAACTCAACTGGCCGGCTCTGGACAAGCCACGATGTGCTTGCGATATTTAATAAAACGGCGCCACAGCAGGACGTTGTGTTGAGAGTGGAGCGGGCGGGGGGCGGTGAGGGTGGGAATGAGGGATTGCGGTTCAAGCACAAGGCAGCAATCCAGGCAGACCCAGTCTAGGGTGCCCGGAATAGACAGGGACCGCGCTTTCTCCCTGAGAACGGAAGGGTGCTTCCCACTCAGATTGAGGCAACTAGTCCTGACAACTCTTGGCACTCCACACTCGCTCCAGGCCGACTTTTGTCCCATGATCCTAAAGCCAGGAGTGGAAAGTGCTCGGTGGGGACTGTGGTGAGCAGCGGTCTGCGTCTCGTGAGAGCAGGAGGGAACGGAGTGTCCTGCACGCGGACGCCTTCGGGAAGGACGGTGCGTTTCCCAAAGGGGGACTGAGAAGGGTGGGGTCCCTCGGATCCTCTCAACTATGTACCTGGAGGTTCCACCCTCGGTGTCACAGTACAGAGAGGCCCCAAACACGTTCCTTCTTGAGTGGATCCTTGCAAAACAATAATGCATGCATAATACAACCCTTCCAAAGACAGACTCTGCTCGTGTCTGAAACCTCTGCAAAGACAGACTCTGCTCGTGTCTGAAACCCCTGCAAAGACAGACTCTGCTCGTGTCTGGAACCCCTGCAAAGACAGACTCTGCTCATGTATAAATTCCTTCCAAAGAGACAATATACATGAGTATAGTTAACAATTGCTGAAAAATGTACAAGCGCGCGCGCACACGCTCACACACAGAGTAGAATCGTGTAACCCATTCGAATTACATCATCTCTTCGCGAAGCTCAGTGAAGCAGGACCGCGTTTTTGGTGGGTTTATTTGACTTGTAGAGTTGGCAGGGCTGTAGGGAACCCTACACGCACCCACCGTGCCCATGACCTGGAAAGTTCGCGCATGTCCAGGGGCCCCAGGTGAGGAGATATCAGGGCTGAACGGAGGGTGGGATTTCCCTCCACAGTTAGAGGTACGAGCCGACCCAGGGTATAGGAACACCCAGCCTTCTTCTCACTGTGTTTCAAAGACTGTTGGATGGTTTGGGTCATTTTCTAGGGAACTCGAAAGTGCATAGTTTCTGAACCTTGATGGAGGGTGAGGAAGAATTCCACAGAGCTGTCCATAAGCCAGGAATCTGTGCCTGGAGGGAAACAAAGCCCTCCCTCCCTTTCCCAGCTAAGCGGACGGTGGAGCGGTTAGCGTGGTGGGTGATGCAGCAGCACTGAGCACCGCGTTAATTTTCTGCACCTCCAGGCTGGTTTGTGGCTTTGCAAACGGGCTCTAGATTTTTTTCTCCCCATGCCTGGGGCATGTGGACGGACTGCGCTCTGTCCAGAGGCTCCAGGGGGGTCCTTCCTGCCTCTTCCAGCTTCTGGGGGCTCCAGGGGGCCCTGGGCTGGTGGCCGCCTCCCTCCCATCTCTGCCTCCATCTTCCCGTGGCTTCTCCTCTGTGTCTGGGTCTCCTCTTGTGTCTCTTAGGAGGACACTGTCCTTGGATGGAGGGCCCCCTCATCCAGGAGGACCTCCTCTCGGACCCTTCCCGTGGCTTCTCCTCTGTGTCTGGGTCTCCTCTTGTGTCTCTTAGGAGGACACTGTCCTTGGATGGAGGGCCCCCTCATCCCGGAGGACCTCCTCTCAGACCCTTCCCGTGGCTTCT
>PVHT021183671.1:489802-540639 GCA_004024745.2 Catagonus wagneri | reverse complement strand
CCATCCATCCATCCATCCATCCATCATATATCCATCATCCATCCATCCATCCATCCACCATCCATCATCCATCCACCCATCCATCATCCACCATCCATCCACCCATCCACCATCCACCATCCATCATCCATCCACCATCCATCCATCCATCATCCATCCATCCATCCATCCACCTATCATTCATCATCCATCCATCTATTATCCATCCATCATCCATCCATCCATCTCTCCATCCACCCACCCGCCTACCCTTCCGTACATCATCCATCCATCCATCCACTTAGCATCACTCACGCATCCATCATCCATCTATCCACCCACCCAACCATCCACCCATCCATCCCCCTGTGGACACGTGGGCTGTTTCCAGTTCTTGGCTATTCTGAATAATGCTCCTGGGTACCAGTTTTTGCACGGAGAGATGCCCTCTGCCGTTTGCCTCCTGACTTCCTAGCATCCTCCTCCCGTCTCCTCTCTCCTCCTTCTTGCTCATCTTGGCTCTGCTCTCTGGGACTTATTATCACACGCGACAGCATCATGGATCCAGACAGCCTTTGCTGAGCCGGCCACGGGTTCCGGAACCTCTCCATTTCCTGGGGTTTCACAGCTGCTGCCTCAGCATGTCCGGGTGTTCATGAGGCTGAGCTGCACCCTGTGCACACTGGCTGGCCTGCCCCTTTCTGTGGGGTCGAGGCTGCTGTGTCCCTGGGGTCACCTCCTGGCCTCGGTGCCGTCCCCAGGCACTGTCCCCCAGCCCAGGGATCTCCTGCCTCCTCCTCTGTTTGGAAACGTCCGCCTTCTTCCCGAGGAACTGGAAGGGCTGCCTCCCATGAGCCGATGCCAGGCAGAGACGGGGCTTTCTGGAGGCAGAGCCTCCAGAATCGCCCCATCAGCCTAGAGCCAGGAGGACAGCGAAGCTGTACCAAGGGGGTGGGCGGCCGTGGTGAGGCCAGGGGTCCATCTGCTCCTGCCGTCGGCGTGCTGATCTCCTCCAGAAAAGATGCGGCGTACAGGCTCCCACCCCCTTTTCCTTCTCTCAAAGACACAAGTTGGACTTCTACACGCTGAGCTACGCGCGAGGCACCCGTGGGGGTGGGGGAGGATGCCGGCGAAGCTGCCTGGGACCCTCCTGGGCGCTTATGCCGTTACTGTGTCAGAGGGACCCACACGCGGATTTCACAAGATTTGAGTGCGAAAAAATACAGCTTTGCTCATTCGATCATATATTGTCTTTTTTGTCAGTTTTTTTTTTTTTACAAATTGAAGGTTTGCATCTGCAAGGCTATCAGCCCTGTTTCTCCAGCAGCACTTCCCTTTTTTTTTTTTTAAGGGCCGCATCTGCGGTCTATGGAGGTTCCCAGGCTAGGGGTGGAATCGGAGCTGCAGCTGCCAGCCTACACCACAGCCACCGGCAATGCCAGGTCCAAGCCCCATGTACAGCCTACGCCCCAGCTTGCAGCAACGCTGGATCCTTAACCCACGGAGCAAGGCCAGGGATCGAACCTGCGTCCTCATGGATACTAGTCAAGTTCTGAACCTGCTGAGCCACAGCAGAAACTCCCAACAGCACTGCCCTTCAGTGAATTGTGCATTTGAATGTGCCAGTGCTTCTTGGACATAAAGCTCCTGCAGTCTCCATAGAGTACAGTTCAGTGCACACGCACATTTCAGAAGCAGCGGGAACCCAAGCAACCAAACAAACAAAAAAAGGTGTGATCCCCTTTACCTGGATGCTGCCTTCCTGAGGTGTCTTGCAACTTAGCCGGCCCTATTTCGGATGTCCGCCTCTGCATCAGCGATGGAAAAACAGCCCCCCACATCCTACCCTCTTCGTGAACCATCTGTTTCATTTCTCCCACATGCTTCCCAGGCGCTGAGCGTAACTTCTGCACAGTTATAAGAACACTTGATGCCATTTTGAACTTGGCTTTTCCCACCTAACGCACACACATGAGGGAGGGCCTGTTCGTTTATGTGGAGAAATACGACCGCCGGACTGAGGCAGCGATGTGTGCCCGCCAGTACAAACATTCATTCCTTAGCGGGGAAAAGTCTACTGGGCGAAAAAAAAATTCATTTCTAAAGATCACTTAACGTAAGTGGAAAATTGAGCCCCGCCGCGTGAAGCCACCCACGCTGAGGCTGCAGAGAGGCCACGGCAACCGGCGGGGCCTGGGCACGGCCAAGGGAAAGGCATTGTTTGAAAAGTTATTATTTTTGCCCCCCAAGCCGCAGAACTAGACTTTCCGGACAAGTGCAAAATGATGACGAGGTTGGATAGAAATAGCTGCAGCCGTGGAGTTCCCTGGTGGTGCCGCAGATGAAGGATCTGGCGTTGTCACGAGCCGCTGCGGCGCGGGTTCGATCCCTGGCCCAGGAACCTGCACATGCAGTAGGCAAGGGCGAAAAAATAAGAGCAGCTGCAGCCAGTTAAAATGGCCTTTGCGTTGTTCTCTGCAGCGGGAACGGGTCCTTCCTTTGCGTCTTTGCTTCATCGAAACTGGCTGCTGCTGAAAGCCCTGCCCGGGCCCCTCGCCAGGCCCGGTGACTGGCCGTCTCTGTGGCGGGGCTGCTCCGTCAGGAACCCAGGCCCCCGGCTGTGCCCACCTGAGCCCCGCAGCCTCAGCGGAGGTCCTCAGCCAGGTCCCCCCGGGGGGCTGAGGGCGCCTCTGCCGAGACCTCCTTACGGGGACTCGGGCATGAAGACCCCCCCGTCTGACCACCCAGCGCTCCCCTCCCCCACCCCAGCCACCCCCAGACCTGCTCCAGAAAATGGCATGAGCCATGATGCAGGGGCCCCTTGGCTGTGAGACCACCTCCCACGGCCCCCACGTCTGCACTGACCCGCCCGCCTGCCCCTTGCCCTTTCCTGGGGGGGGGGAGCGAGACCCGCCCTTCCTTTTCCGCGTCCTCCATCACCAGCCGGGCCGGTCGGTGTCTTCGAGCTCAATCTAGCTGCTGACCGGCAGCACCTCTGAGCCCCAGGCACCTGGGACCGAGGGTTCTGTCCACACATCGACAGCATCCTCCGTTCTCTCGGGTCCGGCCGGGACCCTCCCCAGGCGCGCTGGCTCCTGGTCTCACAACGTGGGAGCCCCATGTCCTGTGTGACGACAGCCGCGTCCTCCTCACGTCCCCGCTGTCCCGAGGGTCTGCACACACGTCGTCCTCGGCCGAGGAGTGGCCCCTGCAGACGGATGGACGGGGCCGCCTGCCGCGCCTCTCAGAGCGGCGCTGGCCCTGGGTCGGCGTGGGCGTTCGCTGGCCACCGCTCCCCGGGTTTTCTCCCTTCACGTGGGGCAATCGATCCCGAAGGCAGGAGAAGTCGAATCCCCCGTCCAGGCCTGACTGCAAGGCTGCGGCCCGGGGGGTGGGGGGCTCTACCCATGATGGGTTCTGCGTGCCACCTCTCTGCGTGGGTGAACTCTTGACCAGAGTTAAGGAAAATATCTTTAATTACTACTATTATTATTAATATTTACAATTTAAATTTTTATTTTTTTGTCTTTTTGCCTTATCTAGGGCCGCACCCGTGGCATATGGAGGTTCCCAGGCTAGGGGTCTAACAGGAGCTGCAGCCGCCGGCCTTCGCCACAGCCACAGCAACGCGGGATCCGAGCCGCGTCTGCGACTACACCACAGCTCACAGCAATGCCAGATCCTTAACCCACTGAGCGAGGCCAGGGATCGAACCCGCAACCTCATGGTTCTTAGTCGGATTCGTTAACCACTGAGCCACGAAGGGAAGTCCACAATTTAAATTTTTTTCTCCTTTTTCCCCCCATGAATTTTATCCGCCCCACACTGCTTGAGTTTAATTCTATTGACAGGTGTACAACCACCCTCAGAACCTAATTTTTAAGCCCTTCCATCCCAGCCCCCCCGGAAGACATGCTGAAAACAGGATTCCCTCCCATTAAGCTCAGAGCGTGGAGGAATTTTAAAGAGCCGTTAGGAAGGGGGTTCTTGACTCCATCTGACCTCACAGTTCCCCTGGTTCTGTAGGAATGGCTGTTGAGGCAGAGTGTCGCTGTCTGCCAAGGCAAAGGGGCACAACGACGGGAAAATGCGAGTCTGGGGGCGGCAGGGTGTCTCTCTTCGGGCCACCGAGGTCCCCTTTCGGAACCAAGATGGAGCAGCTCCCGGGGGTGTCATCACTAGTGGAGGCTTTTCTCAGAGCCCCGATCGGCCCAGGATGTTCCAGGTTTGGACACAGAAAGCCCGGTAGCCTGCAACCCCCTGGGCTTGCCAGGCAAGGTGGCACGTTGGTGACCCCTCTGAAAACGGGCTCCCTTGTAAAAGTACAGCAAACACGCGCGACTGGAGACGCGAAGCCTGGGTGTGACAAGCCTAAGTCCTGCCTGAGTCCCCAGATCTCTCGTGGCTGTGTCTGCCAGGTGGGATTTTACGGGTTTTCTGGATGACCTGGCATTTCTGGATGCACAGATTAAACCGAGACCAGTTTATTCCACATGGAAAATAGACATTTTTGGATTTACAGAACGACAGGCTTCACATGCAACCGACTAGAGAAAGTCATTGCCTGAGAGGTAAAAGTGAGGCATTTATGTGGAAGAAGAAAGTGGCCCTTATTTTTTTAGCTTTTTTTTTTTTTTAGTATTTATTGTTCCTAGACAACTCTCCAGTTACAAAATGCTTTGCCGTTATTTTTATTTGTCATGATTACGCAGAACAGCACCCATTCTTTCCCACGGGGTTCCAACGACACCAGCGCACTGGCCACTTTCAGGCAACGTTTTGCTGATGGACGTGGTGCAAACAGGACTAAACGCTGCTGGCAGAGCCTGGAATTCTGCACCCAGAAGGGGCTGCTTTGTTTTCCGAGGGACGCGCCCGGACACCATGATTCTGCGTCCGAAGAAACAGGTGTGTGAGATTCCTGCATGGGAAGGGATGCTTTTCAAGGTTGGATGCGGTGATTTAAAGGGACGCCACGAGCTCCTGTGAGCCACGTGTTCCAGGTACGAGGCTCACTTCAGCCCTTTGGTCTTTCTGGAGAAGATGCTGCAAGACGGCATCCGGGAGCCGATGGGGAGAAGCGGGGACCTTCACTGGTCCATTTATCACTGTTTGCGGAGCGACCGCTCTGGTCCAGGTAGGTCAGCGAGTAGCACCTGTCGTCCACGTGTGCACGGACTGCAAGCCCCTGGTGATACAGGTGGGGATGGACGGGGCCCTTGGAGTGTCTCCGAGTCAGCCGGGGGTGGGGGGGACAGGTGATGCCCACAGCCAGGCGCACTCAGGGGTCCGAGTCAGACGGCATGCTGACCAGTCGGTACAAGAAGGGCTGTCCACCATCGACTTAAAAGTATGCACAACTTAGAAGCTGTGGGTTCAGTCTGATTTGGGGGCAAAATGAGGACTGGAGCCTGGGAGGCAGCATCTCGGGAGCTATGCGAAACCTCTGCTAAGAGGCAGGGGGAGGGCAGTGTGTCTGCAATTTTGGTGAAGGGGAAGATCCCGGCAGCCACGCACGCGCTGTGCAGAAGGTCGCTGCTGGCCCCACGAAGGTCACTGTGAAGAACGTTAGTGCTTTTCTAGATGCGAGGAGATGCAAGACTCGGGCCCGTAAGATCCTCTCCTGATACCATACGACCAGCTGCAGACCTGTCCTGCCAGTTTTCCCAGAGCAGAGCCCTCACGCCTAGCCACCACCCTGAGCTCCTTGCAGGGGGTGTTGGGGGTCAGCAGCTGCAGTGGCTTGTGATTTAGTCCTTGTAGAGGCAGGGGGCACGCGTCCATCTCCAGCTCACAGTCCCCACGGAAGCCTTGCCCCCAAGTAACAAGGCACACGCCGCTAAGGCGTCTGGGGATGAAGGTCCTGAGAGCAGCGAGGTCTCTTCGATGGGAAAAGCACACGATACGCAAACGGCAGAAAGCGGGCCTGTGCCCCCACCCTGGGAGAAGCAGGGGGCCCTGCCCTGGCAGACCTGTCCGCCTTTGCCCTGCCCTCATCCCCAGGGAGCTTGACCACCTGAGCTGAACCTTGACCTTCCCTGCAGGAAGAAAGAAAGAAGAGACAAAACCAGGCAGAGAAGAAGCAATTTCTTTGGGGAAGATGGGAAGCTTTGCTCCAGCTGACATGCTCAGCTCCCCGTGCCTGCGCATCGTCCCCAGACGCCAAAGGTGACACAGGACAGAGGGCAGAGAAGTGGGGGGGCCGTGCCTCTGCCCCTCCCCCCAGTTGATTTCCTGCCCTCACTTCAAAGGGGGCGCCTCTCCTGGGCATTATCTCCTCGATTTCCTCTCATGCTCGGGTGCCTTTGTTGCCTTTTGATTCCAAAGTGAACTTCAGTGCAGACACGATATTAAAAAACAGAGCCCAATGCCAGGGAAAACATACACTGCCACCCCCCTCTTCCTCCCAGTTTCAGAGGAAAAAAAAAATCATAAGCAGAGCCATGCTTTTCCAATAAAAATTCATTAAATAATGGTTATAAGGGCTGAAGCACAGGAGGAAACAAAAGAGCACAATCAACGTGCTGCCTTTGAACTTTTCCCTCTAAAGACAAAGCAAACATGGGCTGTGCCTGGTGCTGTGCCCCGCCCCCCAAGACGCAGCCCGGGGGCTCCCCAGCCCCCGCCTGGCGTCCCCTGCCTTTCTCCGAGCAGGTACTGATGGAGAGCAGGCTTGCCTGCAAACGGACACAAAGCTGTTTTCACCTGACTTTTCCCCGGGTGAGGAGGCAAGAGGCAGAGGCACCAAATTTGGTTCTCGCCTCAGAGAACCGAAAACTCGGTATGGAACTTCTCAAACTCACGTTGAAATGCTTAATCAGTTGATGGAAAGTGGAAAGAAATGCAGCCCTGTCTTGCTGTCCCATAGAGGGGATACTGGAGTGCACGTGTAGCAATTCCAAGGGACCCGTTTTTGCCTCCTAAGAGTGCTGTGTTCTGGGAAACAGGACAGCGCTGCTGTGGCAGCTCAAAGGCGGCTTGAGGTTTGTGGCCGGCGTGGCCAAGCCTCTCCAGGAACGGGCAAGTCTTCCCAGACCCTCTCCCCCAGCTTCTCCACCAGGCACACGCATCCACAGAGAAAGAAGCTCAACAGCTCCGTGTTTCAGACCCAGACTGGGGGCCCGCAGTGGCTTTGGCAGAGAGAGAGAAGTAGGTGGGGTGGGGCGCGGTGGTCTCCGGGGTTTTTTTGTTAGCTGAGTTCTGGATGTGGCTTTTCAGTACCTGTGAAGTGTTTGTACGTGTTTGTTTTCAAAATTGCTGTTGAGACAATGTAAACGTCTATCAACGGAGGAATGGATAAAGAGGATGTGGTCCATATGCATTGTGGAATACTACTCAGCCATGAAAAAGATAAACTAATGCCGTTTGCAGCAGCCTGGATGCAACTAGAAATTTTCATACTAAGTGAAGTAAGTCAGACAAAGACAAATACCATATGATATTCCTTCTATGTGGAATCTAATATATGGCACAGATGAACCTGTCTGCAGAACAAAAACAGACTCACAGATATAGAGAACAGACTTGTGGTGTCCAAGAGGGGGGAGGGAGTGGGCTGGACGGGGAGTTTGGGGTCAGTAGATGCAAACTGTGACACTGAGGATGGATAAGCAATGAGGTCCTGCTGTCCAGCACAGGGGACTCTGTCCCGTCTCGGGGGACAGGCCAGGATGGAAGACAGTATAAGCAAGGGAATGTATGTGTGTGTATGACTGGGTCACTTTGCTGTACAGCAGAAATTGGCACAACATTGTAAATCAACTATACTCTAATAAAAAAATAACATAAAAGTTCCCTTCGTTCTCAAAACAAAACAAAACAAAAAGGTTCTGTGAGGTCCTAGCTGTTCTCACCTGCGACTGGACACTGTTCTCACCTAAGACTGGACACAAGGCCGAGCAGGGGGCCGCAGAAGCGGCTCACACCCGTCGGCCCATCTCCGCCCTTCTGCTCACGCCGACCACACACAAGCTGCTGCCGCGGGAGCAAAGCCTTGCTGAAAATCAATACCGTCATAACCGGCCCGCGCCGCCTTCTCTTCGCCGCCTCTGAGAGCCAATCACGAACCGCCTCCTGACGCTGACAATTCCGGGCAAAACGGATCGTGTTAATAGCGTCGTCTCCGCGAGGACCCATCCGTCTCGCGGGCTCTACCTCGGAGCAGAGGTCGGGGGTCGGGGCGGCTAACGCCGTCGTCACTCATCCAGCGACAGGAGGGCGGTTAGGGTTACGGGCGGTCAAGTTCACGTTCGCACGGACGAGGGACGGCTTGCCTCCCAGGGCGGCCCACGCGAGGGGCTCTCGGTCGACACCCGGGCCAGGTGCGCGCCCACCTTCGCCGCAGCTGCCCGGACGCTGCCCTTCGCGGCGCGTGCCGCCTGAAACGCCAAGCACGGGCGGACTCTGCCGATGCCCAGCGTGCGTGCAGATCAGACGTGCAGAGAGGTTTTGCCGCCCGCCGTGCTGGAACAGCCCGGAAGGTCCAGCCCTGCTCCCCGGGCAGCTGGCCTCATGATCCACCAGGCAAGGAGGCAAGAAATGGGAATTGCACCCAGGCAGAACAGAGCACAGCGTTTGGGCTTGGTCCTTAGCTACGGGGCCGTGTCCTCGGAAGACTTAGAGGGGTGTCTCTCGGGGGGCCGAGGATGGGTGACGCTGGGGTGGAGCGCCGCGGGACAGGTAAGCGTTCGGTGGTCCACGCCGGCCATGCCGACCGAGTCCAGGGCAATCTCCAAAGAGGATGCTGCGGCAGTCCCGGAGGCGGGCACGGACTCAGGGTCAGGCTCCGGCCCACAGAGCGTGTGGGGCCACGACAAGGGGCACAGCTCCTCCCGGTGCCCAGTCCCGCAACGCAGGTACTGAGGAATCACGAACGCCGACCCTTTGTTCGCTGCGGTTCCTGGGCCTCTGCCAAGAGAAATAAGGGCCGTGGGGGCGGGAGACCGGGCGCTGTGCGCGGACATTCATGCAGCGGCTCCCGGAGACTATCAGATTCGTGCGCGCCGCCGGGCGACCGGCCGGAAGCGAGGAGCCTCGCGAAGTCGCGTTTCCAGAGGTGAAAGGCCAGTGCATTAGGCCGCAGAACCATAAACCAAGCGTCTGGCTGCAGGGCCAGCCGTCAGAAAGGATAAACACGCCATTCAGCCGCTTTAAACAGCTGGCTCCCCTCTCCTTTGGTGGAAGGTGGGCAGACAATGGCGGGGGAATATACAGCCGTCAGTCTGCCTTAGAGGGCTTTCTGTGCTGTAGCGGCTCGCCAATTACCGCGTAACAGGCGTGTCATTGTTTCAAGTTAATATTTCCTGCTTCCCCTTCATGTGCGCGAGCACGTGGGCGTGTGTGTGTGTGTGTGTGTGTGTGTGTGTGCGCGCGCGCGCGCCCTGGCTCCAGGTTCAGCATCCTTCAGCGGCGCACTGTTCATGCACGGCAGGGGGCACAGGTACCAGCCGCCCTGGCAGCCCTGCATCCCTAAGACAGACGCACGCCATTGGCTGAGGCGGATTCAGTGTTACCGAGAGGCCCTGCTTGGGGATGTGAGCTGTCTACAAAGAGGGCTGACCTGGAGTGTATGCAGCTGGGACGCTCATTCCTGAGTTTTCAAAGTCTCCTGGTGGACGCAGTTCCCATGGTGGCTCAGTGGGCTAAGGACCCAGCGTTGTCTCTGTGAGGATGGGGGTTCGAACCCTGGCCTCACTTAGGGGGTTAAGGACTTGGGGTTGCCCCAGCTTTGGTCCGGAGGGGAAATCCCAGCAGCCTCGTGTTTTCCCTTTTCTTCTTTTCAACACAGGTTGTAAATTTTTTTGTACTCGGGTTCTGTTCCACCCTGGATTTGATGAATTACTGGAGGGTTGGGGAACACGGTGGGCCTCGGGCGGAGGCAGCTGATTTACAAAGTGCGTACACGTTATTTCCTTCAACAAATGTAAATTCACACCAAGGAGGGGTTGGAACCGGAGCCCTGGGTCCTCCAGGCTGTAAAAGGGATTTGAGCGAAAGCCCTGGTGTTGGCAGCCTGAAAGGGTTTCTTCAACACAGAGGGTGTTGGGGTCTGCAGCCTGCATTGGGGTTGAAATCTGGACCTCCTCTTCTTTTTCGTCTTTTTAGGGCTGCACCTGCGGCGTATGGAAGTTCCCAGGCCAGTGGTCGAATCAGAGCTGCAGCTGCTGGTCTACACCAGAGCTGTGGCAATGCTGGATCTGAGCTGCTTCTGTGACCTGCACCGCAGCTCATGGCAAGGCCAGATCCTTAACCCACTGAGTGAGGCCAGGGATCGAACCTGTATCCTGACAGACATTATGTTGAGTCCTTAACCTGCTGAGCCACAACGGGAACTCCTGCCCCTTATTTTGATACATTACTTTATTATTACTATTATTAATTATTGTTTTGACACTGTGGTCTCTTGGCTCAGGCTGGGGTTGGCGATAAGATGTGGCTGCGTTTCGGAGATCTGGTGACGAAACAAGTGCAAGGCAGGTTAAACCTGGCCACCCGATGGAGGCGTGGAGAAAGTCACCGGTGGGTAGCCCTGCCCGGGCGTCTCTGAGTGTTGGGCTGTAGGTGCCTTTAGGAATTCAGTAGATCTCTGCTGGCCATTTTCTCTGGTCCCTGGAATTAACAAGTGTTTATACTTCTCATCAAATCACACCATCTATCACATATAGATTATCTTTATAGCATCAATGACCTATCTATCAATTTTATATCTATATCTATCTATTATCTATCTCTCTCTATTATCTATCATCTATCTATCTATCTATCTATCTATCTATCTATCTATCTATCTATCATCTATCTGTGTCTATCCTTCTGTGATCTGTCTAGCTATGAAAACCTTGTGCTTCCCCATGTGAGGTTGTGAGGGCTGCAAGCAGTCGGGGGTTTGTTAGGCATGCATGTCCCGTTTCCCCGTAACCGGGTGCTCTAATGAAATGAGTTTTATTCAGAGATCCGGCTCGCAATGCTTCCGGGAAACAAGACGGATGGAGCAATTCTCGTGGCAGATGCGTTGCAGAACACAGCGGTGTACTCCGTAGGAGGTTTAATTTCCTAGCTCTTGGGGAGCTGTCGGACAGCTGCAGTTTTGGGGTGCAGATGGATGCCCAGGCTCCAGATGCAAGAGGCACCCCTGCTGCAGCTTTTCCTCTTAAACTGTCTCTGGACGCCGCTGGAACTGGCATGTTGCCCACAGTGTGGGGTCACAGCCCTTTCCTTTCCATGCTGGAAAAATTAGGTTGGTGGGAACCACGAAGTTTGCCCCGTACGCGCCCTTATGCCGTGCACATTTTACTCAGTAGGAGGTTGCCTTGGTAGGGCCCGGGCAGCTCTGCCCGTGTTGGGAAGGATGTGGAATTCAGCAGCGTGGCCGATGGCAGCCAGTTTCAGTGCTGGGCGGGTTTAGTATTACTTTTTTTCAAGGCAGAAATAACTGCAGCGCTGAAGCTCTTATCTTCATAGGAGAAAGTGGCCAGTTACGAACAAAGAAAGGGATGGCTTTGTCTTATATTTTAGAATAAACAAATGTTTTAGTTCCTTTGTCAGATTTCTTCTATATATGTGTGTGTACGAATCATTATGATTCTATATGAACTAACAAGTGTTTATACTGCTTTTAACAAATTGCAGCATCATGTATTAGCTATTTTTAGATCTATCAATCACCTAACTATCCATCTATCTATCCATCCATTTTATATCTATCTACTCACCTATTACCTATCTATCATCTATCTGCCTATCTATCATCTGTCATTTTAGTTATCATCTATCTGTGTCTATCTATCTATCATGTATTGATCTATCCACCCATCTATTATCTATCTATCTGTGAATATCTGGGTGTGACTGATACAGAAGGGGCTGCTTTAAATGTTGCATTCTCTTTATTACCACGGTTTGAACTGTTGCTTCAAGACTACTGCTCCCGGTGAAGGAGAAGTAACAAGCTGTGTCTCCTTGGGGTCTTTGCATGTGTAGCATCTGGATCTGTGGAGTGAAGTTGTGCTTGTGGTTACAGCGAAGCAGGATGTTGGTTACTTTAAAACGTATCTCTCGGGGCGACGATCTCAAGGTATTTGGTTGTTGCGGAGGATGCATGTGGGACTGGTGATCAAAAGATTGTAAATCCCACCTGGGGAGGGAGGCTGTGATCACAGCAGCTCCAGGGGGGCAGGCAGGTGTGCAGGACAGAGGGCGTCAGCAGCCCACTGGCCGGCCGGGGTCTGGCTGCTCCTCCTGGGAATCGCTCGAGATGGGAATTCCGTTTCCCCCTCCTGAAAATCCAGGAAAAGCATCCACTCTTTGCAAGGTGCAGGGCTAACCTACTAAACAGAATATGCTAGTATTCCTTTCAGCGCAGGCTGAACTCGCGCTCCACTGGCTGACCCCAAGCCACACACAAGGTCTCATTGTCTGCATCCCATTGGGGACGAATCGCACAGCTCTTGGGGCCGGGGGACCCCTGGGCTCAGCGCCGTCAGTCTTTGTGATGATTTGAGGAGCTCCAAGCCATCTCCTGCTTATCACGGATTTAAATGACCATTTTATACACAGGCACAGGGCCCGTGGGACCTTTTTTTTTTTAATTGGAGTATATTTGATTTACAGTCCTGTGCCAGTTTCTGCTGCACAGCACAGTGACCCAGTCATACATGTACATACATTCCCTTCTTATCTTCCATCCTGGTCTGTCCCAGGAGACTGGACAGAGTCCCCTGGGCTGCACAGCAGGGCCTCATGGCTTATCCATTCTCAGTGTCACAGTTTGCATCTACTGACCCCAAACTCCCCGCCCCTCCCACTCCCCCTTGGCAACCCCAAGTCTGTTCTCCACATCTGGAATCTGTGTTTGTTTTGTGGATAGGTTCGTTTGTGCCGTATTTTAGATTTTTATTGATTATTTTTTATTAAAGTATAATTGGTTTACAGTGTTGTGTCAATTTCTGCTGTACAGCACAGGGACCCAGTGACACATACGTACATCCCATTTCTCACAGTGTCTTCCACCCTGGTCTAGCCCCAAGAGACTGGACAGAGGTCCCTGGGCTGCACCGCAGGACCTCACTGCTCATCCTCGCTCGGTGTCATAGTCGGCGTCTACCGAGGCGCCTTTCCAAAGTGGAGGTGCGTGTGTCTGAAAGGTGCGAGGGCAGCTCCAAAGTCACAGCTGAACGATGTGACGTGGAAATGTCAGTGGGTTTCTCTGCTCGTTCTCTTCCCAGCCCCTCCTGCCCCAGCGCTGGGGGTGAGGGGACAAAGTGTCCAAGTGCCCGAGGTGTCCTGATTTGCCCAGGGAGGAGGCCCGGTGTCTCCAGGTGGCTTGGGGTCGCTGGCGGGGGATGCGGGACTTCCGCTGGAGGTGTGGGCTTGGCCGCAGGGCAGAGCGTGTGGGCAGAGAACTCCCGAGTCGGGGCTTGCCAGGCGGCCTGCCGGCCCGCGGTGCTTGGGGGAGCCGGGCTGCGCGGACGGGAGGCAAGGCTCTTGCTCGCCTTGATTAAAACCGACTGGTAATAATGGGAGACAATGCTCGCGGCCCCAGACCGTGTGTCCCTGATTTCCAGGTCAGGAGCTCATTAATCTTCCGTGTGCTCACGGCTCGGTGCCAGTTTACCTTTAAAAGACCGGGGTCTGACGAAGGCAGGGTCAATTCCCTCCGCAGGGCAGACGGGGGGCGGGTGCGTCTGGAGGCTCCCTGGGTTACGATCAAGCGGGGTTTGGTAGGTATGGTTGTTCTGCCAACGGCACCAGCGCTAAGGAGGGCAGGTTTTTTTTTTCTTTCCAGAACGGTCTGGAAGGGATCTGATTATTCAGCCCTGGGTGCAGAGCTCATGGTTGTCCAAAATCCAGCCCTCCTTTCTACGTTTTCTCTGCAAGATCAGCCGGTGTTCTGCAGCCCTCTTTGCGGTGGTTTTAGTCCCGTGGCCGAGCTCCCGGTGGTAAAGAGCGAGGGGTTTTCCGGGTCTGCATCCACACCGGGGCTTTAAGACAGGGTCCTCGCCACGCGCTGGGCTCTGATCACCCGCTGGGAAGCCTGGAGACCAGTTCCAACTCTAAAGTCCGTGACAAGAGTGCAGGGCCCAGGGGGCTGGGTGCTGGCGGCAGACAAGGCAGCCTGGGCTCCTGACAGACTGCATGGAGCAGAAGCTCGGTGCCATGGACAGCTCCCTCGGAGCTGCAGAGAGCAACAGACAAAGATGTTTCTGGTAGTTTCTGCATCTCTCTGGGATGGTGGCCCAGCATGCCTGCACCCCAAGCCTGATCCTTGTGTTTGAACTCAAAACAAGCTCTTGACGAGTCTTGCAGGAGGGCTGGAAGTGGTGGTGGTGGTGGTGGCGGGGGGCACAGCTTCTTTAACCCCTGCCCGCGTGAGCTAGGCTTGGCTGGGCCTGGAGGGAGGTGGGAAAAGGATTGCCCGCCTAGGCGGCAGGTGCACCAGGTGTTTGAAGCACCACCCATACAGCACCTGCACCACGTTCTCCCTGGGGTGGCTAGCCTGGAGGGCGTCACAGTGATAGAACGACCCAGGTTGAGTCCTTGAGGAAACTGAAGGTTCCATGACATCACCTGTGAATGGAGGTCTGGACGGCTGTTTCTCAAAGAAGAATGTGCCTGGCCCCCGGGGCTGTCTGGAATTGCTTTGGGAAGGAAGACGCTCTTTTGAACCTGAGCTCGATGGCGCAGCTGGCTGAGGCTCTGAAATGCCCACAGCCCTGATCACCAGGCAGGTGAGGCTCCGTAACTCAGAAGAAACACCTGGGGGCCCCTGGGTTGGAAAGTCTGCAAAGTTTACACTGGACTGAAGGTCCCCTGTGGTGACTCAGCCTGGGGCATGCACAGAAACTGCCTGTCTGGCAAAAGCATGAATGCGTGGATGCATAAATGGGTGCTGTTGCTGAAACTGACTTGCATTTGAAAGGTGTGAATCATTTGCTGCTTGTAGGAACTGGCTGGTCCTTCTTGGGTCAGCAAGCCCCTGAAGTGTCAAAGCCTCAGAAATACCAAAAATGAGGTAATTCTGCCATTCGCCACAAGGGGGGTGGGACCGGAGGGCACTGTGCTGAGTGAGAGAAGGCCGAGAGAGACGCACAAATGCTGTGTGTCATCACTTCCGGGACCACAGTCCCGGTGATACCTGCCTCCTTGGCCCCACAACCGACTCCAGCCATGCCGCCGTGCTTACTTTGCAATTCAAGGTGTTAGCCGTGCAGCTGGTGCACGATTTTATTCAAAACCCCACAAAGCGATAGGAAGAAAGATGTTAAAAAAAAAAAGTGGGTGAGAGGGATTGACAAATGCCCCTTGGACCGTTTTATATGCGTTCTACATTCTGAACACGAGGCACCCAGGGTAAATCCGAGAAGTGGTCTTTAGCGTCACGTCATTTCCAAGGAGCTCGCCGGACCGCGGGGCTGTGAATTATGGCGCTGTGACTATTATAGGAGGCGTCATTGACAATAAATCCTGCGCAACGGCCCATGTTTCATAATCACACTACGTCAGGTGCTGAGGAGAGAGGCCAGAGTTGGTTCACAGCTCGCCCCGGGGGAGATCATCAACCTGGCGGGCGTGGGAACCAGCGGGGGCGCGGCACCGTGCCCCCCTCACCACCCCGGGGAGCAAGCGCGCCCGCAGGAACGAAGCAGTCAGGAGCACTTGGCGTTGCTTTCGCTTGTAACCCTAAAGGGTGGCACAAAAGGGTGATTTATGGGGCACGCACGGCTCCTGATCCTTCGTGACACTGGGTCAGTGGCGCTTACAAGGCAGTGTGTAGAGGCTGACTGAGCGGTGGGCGCGGAGTCTGGGGCAGCGGTTGGGATTCCTGATGCTTTTCTGAGCAGGTTAAAGTTCAGGTTAACGATCTTCGCCCTGTCACTGGGTTCCACCTGCGTGATGGGGGGTGGTGTGCATGTCTGACCACCAGAAACGGTGGCGCTCTGAGAACTTGTCACGGGAGGCCCTACGGAGGACGGAAAACACCCCGAGACAATGTCCGCCCTGCAGGGGCCCGACACCAGCAAGGACACTGCAGGGAAGCTATGTCCCCAGCTCTGAGCAATTTAACTGGGTCTGTTCTCTTCAAAATGCAGTTACCCTGGCTGGTGATCAGTTTGACGTGCCAACTTCCCTGAGTCCGGATCTCTGGCCAAACACCAGGCTAGATGTTGGGAAAGGATTAAAAAAAAAAAAAATAGGACTGGAGTTCCCATCTTGGCTTAGCAGAAACGAATCCAGCAAGGAACCACGAGGTTGCCGGGTTGATCCCTGGCCTCGCTCAGTGCATTAAGGATCCAGCACTGCCGTGAGCTGTGGTGTAGGTGGCAGACACGGCTCAGATCTGGCATGGCTGGGGCTGTGGTGTAGGCCAGGATCTGCAGCTCCGATTCGACTCCCCTAGCCTGGGAACCTCCTATGCCATGGGTACGGCTCTAAAAAGAAGAAGAAGAAAAAAAGATGGGATTAACTTTTAATTTGGTGGACTTTGAGTAAAGTGGACAACCTGCCACCATGTGGGTGGACCTCGTCAAATCAGCTGAAGGCCTTACAAGAAAACAGACCCAACCTCCCTCGGGGAAAAGCAAACGCTGCCTCCAGGTGGTCTTTGGACTCGAGCTGCATCATTACTTCTTCCCCGGGGCCCAGCCTGCTGGTCTGGCCTGTGGAGCTTTGGACTTGCCAGCTCCCACCATCACGTGAGTCAAGGCCTTAAAATAAATGTCCACTCCTCCTCTCTCTCTCCATCATCTACGTATCTGTGTCATCTGTCTGTATGGATCTATCTATCCATCGGTCTATTCTTGTCATCTATTACCTCTCTATCATCTGTCTACCTATGTCTGTCTGTCTGTCTGTCTGTCTGTCTATCTATCTAATCTACCTATCATCTATCTCTCTACCTGCGTATGCAGCACCACCAGCACCCTACTGCCATGCATGCATCTTTGGAAAACCCTGGCTAAGACCCCCTGCTGGCCGCCACCACCATGCTCACCACCTTCTAAGAAGAAGGAAGAGAAAACGGCCCCCGAGTGGCCTGACATCCTCCCCCAAACTTCAAGTCCTTCTGCTGGTTTACAGGCTCCTAATCAAGCTGGTTTCTTCCACTGGGAAGCCTCTCCTGGGATGGGAGATAATGAGACGCGAAGTCAGAATGGAGCAAAAGAGAGACCGGACTTCCACTGGGAAGCCTCTCCTGGGATGGGAGATAATGAGACGCGAAGTCAGAATGGAGCAAAAGAGAGACCGGATGGACGCTTTCTTTGTCCCCATCTTCCCTTTCCAAGCTCTCTGGTCTGTGGAACCAAAGAGCACAGGACAATTTCTCTCGCCCACACCCATGCGTAGCCGTGGGCCTTCCTGCCTGCAGACCCGCTTTTCCTGTGCGTTTGGGCTGTTGTTTCAGGAAGCTGAGTGTCATCCCTCTTCTGGTGGCAGCACCACTCCCGCCCTCGGTCTCCTCGGGACGTTATCAACGCGCGGGGTGGGACGGGCTGGTTCAGGACAAAGCCTGTGGTTCGGACTCCACACGGTTCCGCGTGTGTCTTGGCATCGCAGCGGCGGTGTGGTACTTGGCGGGTGTGTGGTGTTCACTGTAAGCTCATCTGAAGGTGAAGGCTTCAGACGTCTCATCACATCGAAGGCTCAGCCTGGTCCTTCCTAAGACAGAGCTCCTCTCCCGTTCCTCGCCAGGTTACAGGAGATGCTGTGTGTGCTCGTGCTTGTGCACCTGCTGTGTCTTCTGCGTGGGTGTGACCTTGCGTCATGCTGGTTGTACACACCCCCCGGCAGGGAAGCTACTCATTCCGGAAGGCTGTGGGTGCAAATCGTCCGGGATGAGAAGCAGGAAAGGTTGTAGCTTATGTGTATCGACACCCAAGGGCGGAGAAAATCTTTGAGAAAACGCTCATCCAGGTGGACCACACGGCGATGGGTAACAGAGCCTCCTTCCTTTTCAGCGAGGAGTAATACTCCCCTGTATTTATTTATCCACACATCCATCAATTTTTTTAATCCATCCTTGCATCCGTTGATGGACCACTGGGTTGCTTCCACTCCTCCGTAACCGCGACTCCGTTTGAGCCAGTGTCTGTTTCAACACCTGTTTTCCATCCTTCCAGGTACGCACCTGAGGTGGGGGAGGGACGGTGAATGCGTCTGGGGGGGGTCTCCTTTCATGGGGATGAAAATATTTAGGAACTAGAGGGAGATGGCGGCGGCATAACATGGTGAATGAACTAAATGCCGCTGAACTGTCCACTTGAGTGTGGCGCATGTTTAATTTTATGTTATGTGAATTTGACCTCAATTTTTAAAAAAAGAAGCCTATGCGTCGACCACCCCTCCCAAACCCCAGTATCTGCAGAGTCTGGACCGGTAAGTCGTGCACCGGCACCGTGCAGCCCGGCCTCTCTGGAGTGTGGCCAGCTGTCCACCGGCCAGGCTGGCTGTCCCCACCTCTCACAGCGTCGGGGATGGAACTCGCTTCCACCAAATGGTGCGTGTACTTCAGAGGCAGCGATGGATACAGCAATCCTCTTTTCCATTCCCTTTGCCTCAGAGGGTCTGCTCGTGGCATCGGAAAATCGTTGCTAATTTCATTTTCTATTTTGTATAATTCTTTGAAACAAAAATGTTTGCCACTCACGGGGGAGCCACACAGGGTTCTATTTGTCTTCAGTTAACTAGCTTCCTCTGCCTGAGAAGGGGGCGAGGGAAGCTTTGGGGGGTCCTGTGCGGGGACACCTGCTGAAGAGGCCAGGAGGCACCTGGCATTTGCACGTTGCTGTCCACCTGTGTTGAATGTCTGAGCCTCTAGCCATCGCTTCTAACGTGGAAGCCGGGACGAACGGACCTGGCTTGCCTCCTTCCCCACTGTCGACTCCAAGCCCCCCCACCGCCCCGAGTTCCAGGACCTGGCAGAGGGTGATGGATAGATGACCTAGGGATGGAGGGAGAGAAGCCACAGAAAGACGGGGGTCTTAAAAGAGAGGAAACGGAGGAGTTCCCGTTGTGGCTCGGTGGGTTAAGGACCCCATATAGTGTCCGTGAGGACACAGGTTCAATCCCTGGCCTCACTCAGTGGCTCAAGGATCCAGCGTTGCTGTGGCTGCAGCATAGGTCACAGATGTGGCTAGGGTCTGGCGTTGCTGATGGCTGTGGTGTAGACCTGCAGCTGCAGCTTAATTCGACGCCTAGCCTGGGAACTTCCCTATGCCGCAGAGGTGGCCTTAAAAAGAAAAAAGTTTGAAAAGGGAAGGGTGCCCCACCCCACAGCCCCTGCTTCTGTCTCCAGCGAGGTGACAGCGCCTTTGAAAAACGTTTCCTCTTCCTTCTCTGCTTCCCTCCCACAGGGGCGCCTGCCTTCCTTTATTCCCGAGGGGGAAGTCCAGCCACGTCCAAGTCCAAGGCGTGGCCTTCAGCCTCCACCTGCAGCAAGGTCTTCGCTTTGACGAATGACATTCCGCCAAAGGCTGGGGACGCTACGGAACACGCGTTTCAAGTGGAAGCACAATGCAGTTTTGTGGGCACTCGTAAATATCAGATTCCCGCACCCGGCCCGAGACCGCGAGGACAAGGGGTCTAAAGCAGACCGCCCCCCACCCCGTCCAGGGCGCCCGTGCTGGGTCTGCGCGGCTGCTGTGCAGGGTCCTCGAGGCCGCGAGGCTGGCCGGCAGCCCGGCCGGAGGGCCTCAGATGGACTCGGACACGGGGAGATGGGAAGGCGGGAGGCACGGGAGCCCGTGGGCACGGGGGGGGGCGTGGGCTGGAGTGCCCTCCGCTAATGGCAACGCAAATGGCATTTATGGCCCTAATTTACAGAGCACTAAAGGGTAGTCGAGTCGGGGTAAATCATCCCAAGAGCAAGATTTATGTCCTGTGGGCCAAGGACTAATTTCCATGAGGTATTTACAAAATCCATCTTGTTCTGGGGATGTGACAAGTTGATGCTTCTGTGGCCTCTGATCCTGGGCAGCAGCCCCTCCCCACGCTGGACGAGCCCCTCCCTCCCCCTCCCTCCCTCCTTCCTTCCTTCTCTTTCTTTTTCTTTCTCTTCTCTTCCTCTCTCTCCTTCCTTCCTTCTCCCTCCCTCCCTCTCTTCCTTGTCTCTTTCATCTCTGTTTCCATTATCTATCTATAATCTATTCTGTTATTTACCTATCCATCTATTATATCTACAACCCATCAGTCTAATAACCTGTCCATGATATCTGCCATCTACCGATTGGTCTCTCGCCCACCCGTTTATTCATCTGTGTATCTGTGCATCTGTCAATGTGTCCGTGTGTACATCCATCGAGTCTATCTCTCTTTGAATCTACAGATTTACGTGAATCTCCAGATTTAGATGTCATCTACCTCCACTCGCCCTTCCTTCCGCCCTTCCTTCATCCTGCGGTCCCCACCTGGGCTTGCGTTGGTTCTGGGGAGACCACTGGTGCCGCCTGTCCCTCACTGCGGGGGCCCGAGTGCACCGGGAAGGGGAGCTGGGTTGTCCGCACCCCGGCATGCAGGGGAGGGCGCTGTGCCAGGCCACCTCTGCGGGAGACCCGGGAGCGGATTCTAGCGGGCTCTACCCAGCAGCGAGTGTGAACGGGCACATCTCGCCGTGACAAATGGTGCGAAGGAAGCCTAGGAGGGCCTGCCTGGTGCGAAGAGCGCGCGTTTGGAGAACACAAGTCGAGTTATCCACGGGAGAGGGCGGGCCGTGCGTCCCCCGCTCACCCCCTGGCGGAGAACCCGGCAGCAAGACGCTCTCTGACCCCGGGATGGCTCTGCCCGATTGCAAACCCGCTCAGACCCCTCTCCCAAGAAGCGGTGGGCCCAAGTCACCGGGGAAATGCTTCTGGGACCGGGTGGGTTTCTGTGCTGGCTTCCTGCTCTGAGAACTTACCTGGGCGCGGTCACGGATGGTGTCAGCCCTCCGAGCCCCAGCGCCTCTGGCACTGTGATCCAGTTTCGACTTCACCAAGCCTCTGTTTCTGCTTCTTGCTGAGGACGAGGGCGGTGGATTTTAGGAGAAACCCAGGTGAGGAGCTCTTCAAGATGCCCGGTAAGGAGAGGACCGAGCTGCGGGGTTCCAGGGTCCCCTGAGAAACTCAGGATCAGAAACAGAGAGACGACAATGGGGAAAAAACCCGCTCAGAGTGGAAGGAAGTTCTATGAGCGTCGGCAAGGAAAAGCCTCAGCAAGACACTCTCAACTACAAATCTGTGTCAGAGCCACGCAATGCCCTTGAACCGGTGACTTGCTCACCTACCGCTGGGAACAGCAGGGCACGTCCTTCTCGGGGGTGCGCTAAAAAACACGTCCACTCGCGGGACATCCACGTTTAATGGCGCTGCCGACAGCCCTCACGCTGACTTGCTCTGAAACGGCAATTCCGTGAATAGCACGACCTGGCCGGAATTGTACGCCGATCACCCAGCTGCTCTTCCTGGCAAAGGCAGACGTGCTGTGCGACGTAGTGTGTGTGTGTGTCTGTGTGCGTGTGTTCGCGTGAGCGTGCAATAGTTTTGGATGGCATCTCTTTTTTCCATCTTTTGATACTTTTTTCTCTGGCGGAGGCAAGGGAAACAGCAAAGCCAAAACCGCTTTTCTGCCACATTCCTTCTGAGTGGATCCCCAGGACGCTGTGACCTGCGTCATTGGCCAAAGATTTCTAATCCCATGTCTCACTTTCCGTCCTGTAGACACAAACCGTGCCGTCGGCTTTCTAGGAAATTTAAGGCAGAAGTGAGATGCATGCAAACCGGCTTAAAGAATAGGCAGCAGAGTGTTAGGGAGCAGAGTTTACAAGAAGTCCTGTGTTTGGATGACTGGGTCACGTTGCCGTACAGCGGACGTGGGCTCAGCACTCTACATCGACTATAATCAAAATTAGATTCAGCCTAGAAAAAGGAAGTCCCTGGCAGAGAACCTGCAGGAATGGCCGGGACGGCAACACTGCGTTTGAACAGAACGCTCGGTTTGTAGGCGATGACTGGGTGTGATTTCTCTTCCCAGTTGCGTCAGCGCTAAGCAGAAAACCCTTTCTGTGAGTGTCGTAGTCAGTCTGGGCTGCCATCGCAAAATACCGGTGCAATGCATGTGTTGCACATGGTTTTGGAGGCTGGGAGTCTGAGAGGGCAGATGGAGTGTCTGGCGAGGTCAGTGGGTTAAGGACCTGGCGTGGCCGTGAGCTGTGGTGTAGGTCGCAGAGGTGGCTCAGATCTGGTCTTGATGTGGCTGTGGCGTAGACTGGCAGCTGCAGCCCCGATTCGACCCCTAGCCTGGGAACCTCCATATGCTGCACAGGTGGCCCTAAAAAAAGTGATGAAGGTGGTAATTTTTTATGTTGAGTTATTTCACCGCCATTAAAGAGTACAGGGGTGTGTGTCTGTGGGAAGCATGCACTGAGGACGTGGGGGTCGGGGGATAACAAAAGTGTAGCCTGGTGCATCCAAGGGACACCTTCAGGTGCTCTTGAGTGTCCGGAAGAGGATCAGACGGGCAAAGTGACCCGGGCTGGGGGCTGCAGGCGAGACGTGCAGAGGAAAGCGTTTTGGGAGCTGAGACGGTGGAGGTGCGTGGGTACACGGCAGGCGGGCTCGGGGCTGAGCAGAGACCCAGAGCCAGCATGGACTGGCAGGAGATTTAGGGACCGTGCCAGCACTGATTTGCAGAGCCTGGCCGGCGTGCTACCTAACAGTCATGCCTCCTTGGCTTTCTGAAGCGGGACCAGCCTGGGCCACAGCCACCAAGTTGGCAAAACTGAGTCAGGATGGGGGGTGGGGAGGGTCCCTGCCTGACACGTGGTGTTGTGTTTAAGGTAAGGCCAGCGTAGGTTTGGGACACAGCCGTCAGCACCCTGGGTCATGTCCTTCCTACCGCTGAATAAGGAAACAGCCATGGTCCTCGATATTCATGTATTTTCCTTCTGCAGGGCAGGGGTGCGGGGAGAAGAAAACCGGGAGCCTTGCCGTGTTTGGAATGAGACGTGCATGTGCTAAGACCGTCCTTGCGGCCGGCCGCCTGAAGGAGTGGGCTGCGTCTGCCGGCTGTCCATGCGTCACCGCCATGCACGCGGGCGGAAGCGTTTCCCATCAGAGTCACATTTATTAAATTACGGTGGCGAGTGAAGCTTGCAGGAATCAAGCGTCATTTTTTATGCTGTTTACACAGGACGGGGTCTCCGGGGACCACTTACGTGGGGTTATAAATGCATCAGGCACCGTGTGTAACCTCGCATGATTGGAGCGTCTCCGAGCAGACGAGGATTAATTGATTTGTAATGCGGTACTCACGGGGTGCTGGGCGGGAGCCACGCCGGGCACTCCCCGCGCGAGGAGGGGGACAGCGGGGCACACGTCGGAAAATGAAATCCAGCGTGTCTTTCCCACAGACGACTCCATTCTTTGTGTTCATCGCAAGGACCAGCCTTGCTGAGTGTTGGAATGCGGGTCATATTTTAAAGCCTGCTTTGAAATTTCCAGGGAGATAACCCACTGGTCCTCTCTTACACAGACAGGTGATTTTATGACATTAAAAAACAAAAAACAAACAAAAAAACCCAAAACAGTGAGACTTCTCAATAGATGTCACCTGGAAAAAAAATTCATGTTATTGACTTTCGTGTCTTGGAGTTTCCTGATGGTTGAAGTGGGCGACGGGGGGAACCCCTGTTCGCTGATCCTCTCGGCAGCCGATGGTGTTGAGCCGATCTACTGAGGCTTCCTACCGGCAGCGACTAGATCCTAGCACATCAGCCCAGGTGTCTCGCTGTCGCCTCCTTGCCTGCCTGCAATATGGGGAGCAGCCAGATTGCCAGGAAACACACAGAGGAGAAAAAGGGAGCGGAATATGTACTAGCCAAGGTTTTCCGAGAAACAGAACCTGCAGGGTCTCTGTCTTCTGTTTATCTATCATCTATCCATCACTCCATGTCCATCCATCTATCCATCCGTCCTTCCATCTATGTCTGTCTGTCTGTCTGTCTATGTGTCTATCTGCTTTCTCTGATTTTATGAACTACGCTACTTAAGAGCAGACCCAGGGTTTGCATAGTGTTCTGCCTCTCTTTTTTCCCCTCGCTGCTGTGCACAGGATGTGTCGCAGACCCAGTGCGTTTGCAGAGGGAGGATAAAGTCAGCATCTGGCAGGAGTCGAGTCTGGCGTCCTCTCGGGGCTTCCGTGCCGACTGTGTTGCTCCCGGGCGAGTCGCGGAAGTGTCTGCGTTCCCGCCTCGTGCGACCTTCAGTTTGGAAGTGACCCATTCTCCCCGGCGATCCGCGGCTTTGGTACCGGTGAAAGCCACGTATAAAGAACCTAGAATTCACACTCTGTTTGTGGGCAGCAGAAAAATGCTTCTGACGGAGGCATTGCATTTCCCTCAAAATACCCACGGGCTTGAAAATGAAGGAAAACATAGTTAAAAAAAAAACAGTTGGGCTTTGCCAAGACGAAAATATTTGGAACAATTGTTGAATTTTTTTTTTTCCCCAAACTCCAAGCATTCCCGGCCGTTACCTCTTCTCTCTGCCAGGTCTTTGCGCTGCTGGCGGGGGACGTCCCGGGCACACATTGTTCGCACGGCTGCTGATAAGAGGTGCTGGCCACAAGAAACCCCCAAAGTGAGATTTAACGTCACTGTTAAAGAAACCAACACCACCAGCCTCTCGACGCTAAGCACAGCGTCCTGCCCACGATGTTTACTCTGAAGTTATTCAAGAGAAAACAGATAGAACTCACGCTGAGGGGCAGGCTGCACAGCAGCTGGTGTCCTGAAGTAGTGCGCTCACAGAAGATACCTCTACCCTCCCAGAAGAGGGCTGAGGGACTATTTTAGGGTTGGAGACCTGACACCCAAATGCAACGTATTTCTCCACGGAATTCTAGATTTCAGAGTTTTTCAAGTTAGCCACAAAGGGCATGGCTGCAACGCCGAGGGAAACCTACAACTTGAGCTAGATGTGGTGTCACGATGCATGTCCGTACGGTAAGTCCCGAGGGCCATAACTGGACTGTGTTTCCACAAGAGAAATATTCTTATTGTTTAGGAGTGAACGCTGAAATATCCCGGAGTCGAGTGCCACGATATTTGCAAATAACCCTAAGATGTTTCTGCAAAATATCAATGCGCGTCTGTACGTGTGTGTGCAGAGAACACAAAAAGTGGTAAAATGTTCACAATTGGTGACTATGCACAATTCTTTTTTTTTTTTTTTGGTCTTTTTGTCTTTTGTTTAGGGCCGTACCTGTGGCATGTGGAGGTTTCCAGGCTAGGGGTCGAATCGCAGCTGTAGCTGACAGCCTACACCACAGCCACAGCAACGCGGGATCCGAGCCGCGTCTGCGACCTACACCACAGCTCATGGCAACGCCGGGTCCTTAACCCACTGAGCGAGGCCAGGGGTGGAACCCGCATCTTCATGGTTCCTGGTCGGATTCGTTTCTGCTGTGCCACGATGGGAACTCCTATTGCTTTTTTTTTTTTTTTTTGGCTTCACCCGTGGCATGGGGTGAGGGGTTCCCAGGACAGGGATCGAACCTGAGCCCCAGCACTGACTGGAGCTGGTGCTGTGACGACACCAGATCCTGAACCCATGCACCATCGGAGAACTCCAAATATGTACTCTTCTTGATGATCACTGTACTGTTCTTATCGCAATAAAAGGTTAAAATGAAAAATAATAATAATAATAATAGGTGCTGAAGAGGTTGGGGCCCTTCTCACTGGGAAATGGGGTTGAAATGTCACCGCAGCAGGGTTTGTGCTTTTTAAAAATGTTCCCGTCATGGCTCAGCAGAAACGGATCTGACTAGTATCCGTGTGCATGCAGGTTTGATCCCTGGCCTCGCTCAGTGGGATAAGGATCCAGCATTGTGGTGAGCTGTGGGGTAGGTCAAAGATGCGGCTCGGATCCCGTGTTGCTGTGACTGTGGTGCAGGCCTGCATCTGATTAGACCTCTAGCCTGGGAACTTCCATATGCCGCAGGTGCAGCGCTCAAAAAAACAAAGGCAAAACAATTTTTTTGCAGTCAGATGGGCCAAACCCACCTGGTTCAGCTCATCCTGTTTGTTTAGTGTGTGTGTCCATGGGCTTCTCCTCAGCTTCAAACCCTTCCTGGCTGGCACGTCTTACCATGAGCTTCACCCCTGTGGTCTTGCCCGGAAGCAGCGTGGGGCAAACGTTTCTGAGGTTCAGCGTCTGCCGCAGCATGGTCCCCGCGGCAAGTCGACCCCAATCAGTGAGAAGCGACCGGAGAGCTTGAGCAAGACCCCCGGTGTGGAAGTCCCTGTGCCCCCAGCTCTCGGCTAGACCTCGCGTAAGTCGTGGCATCTCTTTGAACTCAGCGGGTACCTTGCCAGGGGTGGTCCTGCTTCGGTTCCTGGCCTTTACGTGGAATGGGGTGGGGCCTGTGTCACGTGCTTCCAGGACCCTCTTTATCCAGCCTCATCTCATTAACGGAGACAGACAAGGAAGTGTCACCCCGAGGGCAGGGCTTACATCTTTGCGGATGGCCACACTTTACGGCCGCTTGAAAGCCACTGCCTGTGTTTCTTCTGGACACCTTCTTCTGCTTTTCTTGTTTAAAAACTTTGTTGAGGCAGAGTTGATTTACAAGGTTGCCTTATTTTCTGCTACGCAGTGAAATGATTCTGCAATATCGATATCTACAGCCTTGTAAATGTTCTTTTCGATGATGGCTTATCGCAGAGTATGGGATAGAGTTCCCTGGGCTCTGCAGTCGAACCCTGTTGTTTTTCCACCCTCTGTATACCAATTTTGCATCTACTGACCCCAAACTCCCCGCCCGTCCCTCCCCGGCCCCGCCTCACCTCGGCAACCACAAGTCTCTTCTGTGTCTGTGAGTCTGTTTCTGTTTTGCAGATGAGTTCATTTGTGTCACAGTTGAGATTCCACACATAAGGGACATCGTCTGGTATTTCTCCTTCTCTGTCTGACTTCCCTCAGTATGAGAATCTCTAGGTCCATCCATGTTGCTGCAAATGGCATGATTCCATTCTTTTTGATGGCTGAGTAGTATTCCACGGTGTATATGCACCACAACTTCTCAATCCATGCCTGGCGTGATTCCATTCTTTTTGATGGCTGAGTAGTACTCCACGGCGTATATGCACCACATCTTCTCAATCCATGCCTGGCGTGATTCCATTCTTTTTGATGGCTGAGTAGTATTCCACAGCGTATATGCACCACATCTTCTCAATCCATGCCTCTGTCCTTGGACATATATATATAGGTTGTGTCCATGTCTCGGCTGTCATAAGCCACTTCAAGCCATTGACTTCTTTTGACCAAATGGACCGGACCACAAAGTTTTTTCACTGAAATGTAATGTTATTTGGGAATATGCTGAATTACAGCTTTCCTCTTTCCCCAGCAGAAAAGGAAGGGATAGCCAAGAGTCTGCATTTAGTGGTCTGGAGTCCTTTTTCTGCCATGACTGTTTGCCCCTACATTCCAGCAACAGTTCTTTCTGGGAAGGGCTTGGAATAATAGCCACATTATCTCTTTAATATTAGCTTCCGAGTGGCGGCACAGGACGTGGCCATCGGCCAAAGACGTGTCCCTCGGTTCCTTAGCCAGCATCTCCTGGAACAACTGTCTTTTCCCTCCTGAGCTGAAAGCCCTCTCATGAATAGAATTCCAAAGCCTTAGAGAAATGCTCAAGGCTGATGTTATGATGCTAAGGGAGAAAAAAAAAAAAGTGCGATGCAGATGAGGTAAGAAAAATAAAACCCTGGCTTTCCTCTAGGACATTTTGACCAATTCAATCAGCCAAACGGCCGAGAGGATTTACATGTCTAAAGTAATAGGCTTCCTCCTTTTTTTCGCCTCTTTGCGGCTATTACCGGTTAGACCTCCTAACCGCTTTAGCAGAACACAGAACAAGAACCTGAGTGTTTGCCAAGCCCGCGATTACAAGGCAATCAGCCTCCACACTGTCATTATTCAGAGCTGCATGTAACAACCGTTCCCCAGCCAAATGCACCGCGGCCGAGGGACCTGACTGTTTATCCCAAGGTCAGCACCGGAGAACCCCATCCTGCCACTCATCGGCTTAGAAGCGACCCTCAGCACTCTCTCCACAGAGTCAAGATCACCGCCGAGGCCCATGTAACCTCATGCGTTGTCTTCGCAGAGCAGTGTGTTCCTTTCAAATTGTGGGAAAGCACTTTTGATCCTACGGGGGCTGGCGGGATGGTGATGTTTTAAAACAAAGCCGGGGGCCCAGCCTTGCTCAGGTGGGCGTGAATGAAAAACCGATTCCGTTTTTTTTTTTCCTAGTGGATGGTGTCTGCTGACAGCAATCCTAGAGGGAAATGAGAGAGTTTTCAGCTCGGCCGGTGCTGGAGTTGTGGCAAACATACCCCACTTGGGGGTACTGGACTCCGGAGAAGGCCTGCGACTGGGGGGAGCCAGCGGGGTTCCCACGGGACTGCAGGAATCACCGTTCTCTCCAGCAGAGCAGTCCTTCTAAGGCGGGTGTGGGTGACCCGTGCACTGTGTAGCCAGCCTTGCTGGGGCTGCAGGGTTTACGGGGTTTCTGCTTAATCTCACGTGACTTTCAGCACGTGGCAGCAGTTACCCTAAACCCGAGCAGAGAGCAGCCAGCACCTTAGAGGGAGAGGGTAAGTCCTTGACTGGAGGTGGACGGCAAACACCTGGGATTGGAGAGGACCCATGGTGAGGTCACACCTGTGTGTGTGTCTGTCTGTCTGTCTGTGGTAGGGGAAAGCCGTTATAAATTGCATCGTTTTGTTTCTAAGCCAAGATGTACACAAACAGAGTTTTCTTCATGGGAAAAGTGACCAAATACCACCGAGCTGCATGATAAAAATGACCAAACACCTTGAGCTGCATGGATTATGGTAGTTTTTCCTTCTCGGGCTCATGGTGCTCTGATCCTAGGGTGTGAACTTAGTCTCACGCAAGTTTCATAAGGAGAGCTTGCCTGCGCTTGTGAACAGCTGGGAGGACATTTTCATAACAGAAACCCAACCGTGTCCAAGTAACAATTCAGGAGCATTTATCACATTTGCAGTGTTG
The DNA here is from genome assembly GCA_004024745.2 of Catagonus wagneri. Lineage (NCBI taxonomy): Eukaryota > Metazoa > Chordata > Mammalia > Artiodactyla > Tayassuidae > Catagonus > Catagonus wagneri. The sequence goes on along the minus strand of PVHT021183671.1, from coordinate 511,606 downwards.
TGTCACTAATACCTCTACCCAGTTCTAAAACATTTCCATGCCCCCCGAGAGGAGAGCTGGACCCCATGGGTGCTCATTCCCTATTTCCCCACCCCTAGTCTCAAATCAGCTTCCCATCTCTGTGGATTTGTCTGTTCTGGATATTTCAGGTCAATGGGAGTCCCATGCAATGTGTCCTTCTCTTCCTGAGCATCTTGGATTCAAGTTCCATCCACGTGGCAGTCTGAGTCAGAGCTTCACTCCTTTTCATGGCTTCATAATACTCCACCATGCAGATGGATCCTGTTCTGTGTATCTTCCCACTCATCCATCTATCCATCCATCCACCCATCCACTCATCCATCCATCATCCACCCATCCATTCACCCATCAGTCATCCATCCATCCATCCACTCATTCATCAATCATCCATCCATCAATCATCCATCCATCCACCCATCCATCAATCATCCACTCATCCATCCATCCATCCATTATCTATCCATCCTTCCACCCACCCATCCATCCACACATTTGTAGAACTGTGCAACCTCACCACTACTGAACTGCAGAACCTTGCCATAACCTCAAAAAGAGAGCCTCTTCCGGAGTTCCTACTGTGGCTGAGTCATATTCCACCATGTGGATGGACCCCTGTTGGCGGGCTTTGGGGTGATCTTACCTTTCCTCACCACCTCTGCATACCCTAGACATCTCTGGCCACCTGTCCCTGGCCATTTCGGAATAAGAAAGGTGGGAGCTTCTTGAGAAAATCCAGGGATGCTTGTGTCCGACGGGCTGCATCAGGTGGCTTGGCCATGAAAACCCAGGGGAACAAAACATCTCAAGTACATGCAACCTACAGACCTGTGTAAGTCCCGTGAGGTCCCCAGAAGTCCATGTGGCATGAAGTTTCACGCTTTCACCTAGATTTAAGCCGCCCCTTCAGACAGCTGGCCAGCACAGGGTAAGGGTGGCTTCTTCTGGTCAAGGCATGGACGGTGTGATGTAACTCACCTGGGCCGTGTGTCTGGGGCTCTGCTGCAGACCCCTCACCTTCCCCCTAAACTGGCAGGTCTGAATGGAGGAAACCTAAAGAAGTGTCTGGTTGGGGGTAACCATCACCTGTCCTTCAAGACCGCGGGGCTCCCTTGGCCCAGGAGCCTGACTTATTTAGCAAAACGGAGCTCACCTCCTCCGACCTCCTCATTAACGAGATGAAGGCACTCGGGCGTGTGTCTCACCCGCGAGTCGCCCGGGAGACCCCGCCTGCATACTGATGCCCGCCTCAGGGGCCGGGGGAGGTGGGACACTTGTTTGTGTGTGTGTGGTGGGGCCCCGGTCGGCCAGCGAGAAACAACGACGGAGAGAAATGGAACAAATTACAGCGGAAGCTGATCACCATTGCCCCTGTTTTCAAATCATTATATTTCTGGGGGATTTCAGGCCCGTTACATGAAAAGGAAGACAGTAGATCCCGGACGCTTTGATAGTCAGGTTATGCTAATAATGGGGCTCATGTAAAATGCATAAGGTGTATCTTAGGAAGGGAGGCAATGGCTGGTAATTACTCCGTATACCTCATTCTGCGCGGGTTCATAAAGCCCCCTTTACATCGCAGCCTAATTACTTAGAGACAGTTGAGCACAAAATTACTTTCATCTGCGGGAACATGTGGGGGAGGCAGGCTGGCGCTGTACCTTTCCAAACAGCTGGCCGGCTGGGCGGATAATCAGGCCCGGGCCGGGCCGAGCGGGGGCTGACTGCAAAGTGCATTCTCTGATAATTAGATTATTAGGGACAGACAGGCTCCAGCCCACGTGGGAAGCCAAGAAACGGACCTCGGACCCATGGCCAAGAATGCCCAGGTCGGGGCTGCAATGGATGCGTGGACAGGCACCCTACCGGTAACCCGGGTTCCGGCGAGGCAGGGACCCTCCTGGAGGCCTGGGCTCGGCCACCTGCAGGGTCCCGTCATCTTCGATACTGCTGGTCCGCGCTTTCTGAACGCCAGTGTCTTTGCCATGCGTTGCCTTGTGTCCACCGCTTCCCTTTCAAGTAGCTCAGGTAGCGTCCACGTGGGAGAGACAGTCACCTGCGGGAGTGGCGTCTGCAGGGTCCCCGGGGGAGAGCTCCACTCTGGGGGGCCGGGGACCACACCGGTGCTCCAGCCTGGAGGGAAGGGTCACGGGGCCTCGGCGATGTTCCTGGAGGTGTGTGTGGGATGCTTCATCTCATAGAATCTGCGTAGCTGGTGCAGAGATGTGCCGCTCCAGGTACGCAGCGGAGGAAAGCGGGCGAGGCGGGCTAAGCCACTCGCGCGGACACCCGTCCGCGGGGGTGGTGCGCACGTGCCCCGCATTCTGACTGCCCAACACCAGGGCGTGTGCCAGGCGCCGTTCCGGGAAAGGGAGGGCAGGTGCCAAGGTTCTTCTGTCTCCACCCTGCGGTGGGGACAATGCACATCTGCGCGGGCAGGGTCCGCACAGCCTGGCGTTTGCGTCCGTCCCTCGGGATTCGGGAGGGTCTTGGCACCACCGCCGGAAGTGAATACTGTTCCCTCCGCCCACCCCACCCCCACCTGCGTCTTTACGTGGCCTCCCCTACTGCTCCGTGCTCCTGGCCCTATTCGCTTATTTCAATACGCCCAGTTGCCTCTTAGAGCCACTCAGGCTGAACCAGACCACAGCGTCTGGGGCTTCGTGACTCTGGGACCCGGCCTGGCCCCTCCTGTGCGCACTCACCACCCGCCCTCTGAGGCCCTGGATGGAGCACCTCCAGCTCCTCGCTGCGCTGCGCTGCCGGCCCTTCCTGGTGCCTGGTCTGTGACCCAGAGCGGCGTTCCCTTGTCACCATGTTCTCAGCGCCAGCGTCCCCAGGTGCAAGAAGAGCCTCCTCCAGGTGGAAGTGGCTCCCCCAGGGCAGCGCCCCCAACCCCCACCCCGCTGCCCTCACTCACAAGTTCTGCATCTCAAAGTCCGAATGCGTTTACGGGCTGCCCCAAGATGCTGTCCACGGTGTTCAGCCAGCCTTCAACATGCCCAGGGCACGGTCATGCTCACTGAACAGCCAGGAAGAAGGTAGGCCCCCTGCTCTGTCAAGGCTGCCCCACGCGCTCACAATCCCCCCCCCACCCCCGGACCCAGGCGCAGCTCCAACTTGGAGACCCCAGCCCGCGCAGGCAGGGCATTCCAGGTTCTCTTGGGGAGGGGCTGCCACTGATGCTTGCTCTCCTGGATGAAGTCAGCTAGGGTCCGTGATGCTGGTATTTATGCCTCTGGGTCATGGACAAGGGTCTGCTCGGTCGGGGGCTCCATTTGTGTTCACCAAGGGAAGAGAAAGGGAGAGGGGACTAGGGGTGGTTCTCCCCGATGTGCTTGAGAAAACCCATCTTCCTTATCTAGAAATAGGATCTTTGCAGATGTGATAAAGTGAGGAGGTCCTCCTGGATGAGGGGGCCCTCCATCCAAGGACAGTGTCCTCCTAAGAGACACAAGAGGAGACACAGACACAGAGGAGAAGCCACGGGAAGGGTCTGAGAGGAGGTCCTCCTGGATGAGGGGGCCCTCCATCCAAGGACAGTGTCCTCCTAAGAGACACAGAGGAGAAGCCACGGGAAGGGTCTGAGAGGAGGTCCTCCTGGATGAGGGGGCCCTCCATCCAAGGACAGTGTCTTCCTAAGAGACAGAAGAGAAAACACAGACGCAGCAGAGAGGAGCTGGTCACATTCCCTGCGACTGATTTGCCTACCTATCTCCTTCTCCCCTCTTGCTGGAAACAAACGGTAGACTTGCTGCCTTGAAACAAATGGATTCAGTCTCGGGGTGGGGGGGGTGGGGTCGTGTGGGGAGTATGCTGGAGCGGGAGAGGTTTTATGCATATGTACATGCATTACACACTCTGCAGCCCTATGAGGGCTCCATTGATTGCTAATAATTTAATCCTCGTAACAGACTGGAGAAGCCCATTATCTAAGACTTGGGGAGGAATCAATATATTTTGCAAAGTAAAGAGTCTATTGGGTGCACGGTCATAAAGCAAAGGAAGCAGACCCTGTGGATTTAATTTAGTGCTCCTGCCCCCAAGTAGCAAAGACTTATCACAAAGCAGTGTCCCTGTTAATCCTCCACAAGGCGTGTCCCCGAGCCTGGAGCCTGGCAAGGCAAATCAATGGCAGTGAAGATGGTGGCAAAACCCGGACATGGACATAAAGATAAATGTCTGAGATAAATGCAGAAGATACTTGCGATGCACGGAGGTCTCTGAGGACATGAGATCTTGGGGTGCCTCCTGGGGGGCTTTTGTGTACTGAAATTCCCTGGACTCAGGCCCAATCGGTGTTGAGAAGAAATCAAAGAGCCCCTGTTCTCAAGGAAGACCTGGGGAGACAAAACAGTCCTTGGGTTAATTCTACGTCTCAGCCTGTCTGGCCACAGGGCGCCTGCCCTAAATGTGACTCTGGGTGTGGCTGAGAGGGTGTTTCTGGATAGATGAGCCTTTGACCCTCTGGATGGAAGAAAGCAGATTGCGCTCCCCAGGGTGGGTGGGCCTCATCTAATCAGATGAAGGCCTGAATAGAACAAAACCTACAAGAAGAAGGAATTTCCCCCCTTTTTTCCCCTCCCTACATCTCTGCTGGAGCTGGGAGATCTCATCTCATCTTGTCCTGCCCCCCAGCCAGGAACTTAACCCGGCTGGGTCTCCAGCTGGCAGGCGGCAAACCCTAGGAGCCCATTTCACATCATAAACCCCAGTCTTTTTCTCAGATCTCGACATCCCATTCCATCGGGCAGCAGAGATCCGACTGTCCAGCATCCTCACCCCCGTAAAGCACAGTTAAATAAAAACAAATGATTTAAGCCATAGCCCTTCTCGTCCTGGGTAAGTTATCCGCTTCCTTAGAGAGGTCAGAGATGGAGAATGACTGCATTTAAAAATAAGAGAGTAATAAAATGTGCCTAGTTTTTTTTAATGTAAGTTAAAATTTAAAAAAAACTGTGTTGGAGTACAGTTGACTTACAATATTCTGTTAGTTTCGGTGTGTAGCAAAATGAATCAATTATGGACAATGGTGGGTCTTTTTTTATTTCACCGTTGGAAAGACACACAGCTGAGGTTAGGGGTTACACTGGGGCATCCTGTGATGACCAGGTCCTGGGCATGAAAGCCCACTTAGGCGGTGGAAGCTGAGTCTGCTCTTTGGAGAAAACATGTGCCCAGAGATGCACCTATTAGAACAATCCTCTCGTGGGCGTAAAGATGGGGAAACATCCCTTTATTAAAATTGATTTCGTCGTTTCCAGGATTTTTAGGTTCACGGCAAAACTCAGTGGAAGGTACAAAGATGGAGAGGCAAACGTTTCATCAAACACCACGCCTGTGTCTTCAGGTGCAGAGTCTAGGCCACCAATCCCGAGTTTACGGTGACATTTCATAGTCGGTCATTAGCGTCTAAAATTAACCAGGCTCGGTTAGGGCCCCCACAGAGGGTGTCCAGGAAGCCGTCATTATTTAGGGTTAGTGGATTTCACCATAAAATAAGGTAAGCCGCGGAATTTTTAGTGCAGAACACCAAGACAGAACTTAAAGTGCCCAAGTATGTCATGAAGGCTGTGTATAAGTCCCAGATTTGCATTATTTAGAAAAAACGAGGCCCTTCTGAACTGGGAAAGGGGAGGGGAAATGGCATAATTTGTCTCAGGGGAAATGGGCAAGTGTTCTCCTCAACGAATAAACGTTTGCTGGAATGGGTACCCTGAGCAGACACTGGACCGCGGGCTGAGGGCTGGGGGATTTCACAGCTGAAGCAGATGTGGGGTCGGGGGGTGGATCAGACTTTGAGAATCATGCAAAGGTGGGCACAGCCTGGCCACAGACGCGCCCTGTCCTGCAGGTACAGCAAGCGCGGTCTCAGTCGGGGGTCCGCAAACCGCGGCCCTGGGCCGGTCAGGCCCCCTGCTTGTTACTTTCCATAAAGTTTTATTAGCACACGACCACGTCCATTTGTTTCTAGGCAGTCTATGGCTGTCAGCCTGCCTGCCGGTGGAGTGGCTGTAACAGACTCTGTACCCTGGAAAAGACCGTCTGTTTGTCCTTTATCCAGAAAGCTTGCCCGCCCCGGTCTAAATGGGGTTTCACAAAAGCTTCGTGGCGACTAAATGACTCTCGGGTTATGGGTTGGTTTAAAGGGGATCTTTTCCCTGCGGGTCAGTGAAAAGGTCCCTAAACAAAGAGGCTAGTATTCTCTCTCTGTTGCTTAGAAACCTGAGCTGATGGCATTTCAGCACCTCCTTTGCAAGACAAAGGCGTGTAGCAGGCAGGGCGGGGCTTCCTGGGGGCCCTTTTTTGTCGGGCTTGGAGCTCAGGGCCAGCCAGAGCCTGACAGGCCAGCTGCACTCTTTAGAGAGAGATGGAAGGGGACAAGCCTCTCTTGCCACAGGGAGCACCGCCCTCTCGGGAACCCCACCCCTCTAAGGTCTCGTCGTGCAAACTGCTCTTTCCTTCAGCTTCCAGATAGGAGATTGGGTCCCTGCCACTCCCGCTCACAGACCGTCTTGGAAAATTTTACGTCAGACTTACTTGAGATAGATCTGATCTATTTATGTTTGCTGCTGTTCCGAGCACCCATCGCGTGCTGCGTATGTGGGCCACTTCCCCCAACCCCACCAATTCTTTATTACAACGATGGTGAAATAAATGTATAGAAAGTAAACATTGCATTTTGACCGTTTTGAACTGTGCAGGTGGGAGCGTTCCAACACTGGGCAACCATCATCCTCTCTATTTCTAAATGCTTTTCAGCAACTCAGTCAGATATCTTGCTTCTATTCACCGTTCCTCACCTCCTTCGGCCCCTGGTATCTCTACCTGCTTTCTGTCTCGACGGACTGGCTGGTTTTAGATATTTCACAGAAACGGAATCACACGGTGTTTGTCCTTTGGGGTCTGGCTTATTTCACTGAGCAGAATGTCCTTAAATCAACCACGAATACAGGGTATGTCAGTGCTTCACTCCTTTTCATGGCTGCATAATATTCCACAGCGTGCATGGAACCCATTCTGTTTATCCATCCCTCTGTGGATAGACATTGTGGCAATTTCCCCCTTTTGGTTACTCTGAGTGTGGCTACCACGAACAAAGCCATACTAGTATCTGTTTCAATTGCTATTTTAACCTCTTTGGTGTTTATACCTAGGAACGGCATTGCTGTGTCATGTGGTGTTATTGGGATTAACTTTGGTGGAACTGACAAGGAGTTTTCCAAAGAGGCTGCTCCAGGTTTCCTCCCTTCGGGGGGTCGAGTTTTTCCAAATCTTCACTAAGTCTTGTTTTTTTCCATTTAAAAAATTGTCCCCATCCTAGTGGGTGTGAATGGTGTCTCGTTGCAGTTTCGATATGCGTTTCCTCATCAACTAAAGAAGTCCAGCCTCTTTTCACGTGCTTATTGGCCACCTGTGCCATTTTCTTTGGAGAAAGTCTTTTCTAATGTTTTGCCCGTTTCAAAATTGGGTTGTTTATCTTTTTGCGGTTGAGTGGTAGGTGTTGTTTACAAAGGCTGGAAACAAAACCCTTATCAGATACGTGACTTGCAGATATTTTCTCCCATATCCCGTTATTTTCCCCCACATTTTGTTTATTATTTTCATTCTCTTTATAGTGTCCTTTGATGCGCCAATGTTTTAAATTTTAATGAAGTCCAATTTATCTTTATCTTCTTGTGTTGCCTGTGCTTTTGGTGTCATATCTAAAGGGGCTCAATGAAACTTGAGCTGCGACATCTGAAGCAATATTTTGAACAGACTTTCCGAGGGACCCAGGAACAGTGTGGGGGTGAGGAAAACACGTCCTGGAGGACAGGACAGGACTGGGTACCCGGTCACCCCGGACAGGACAGTGTCACTGTAAGGAGCCTCCAGCCCTGTTCTTCTGAAGGTTATCAGAGCTCACAGTGAACAGGAGTGCTGGAGGAAACTGATGATCAGTCGGTCTTTGAAGAACAATCATGCCCATTAAGTATCAGTTTGCACTTATTATTCATACTTATCCCTCATGAGGTTGAGAAAAATAAGAAAAAAATAATAAACAAAATGAACGAACCCACCACTGAATGCCAGGCAACTTTTCTATGGTGTCAGATTCAGCTCCAAGAAGGGGGCATTAAAACAGCGGTCCCTCCAGGGTGCCGGCTTTTTCCTGGGGTCTGCGTTGAGTGGGAAGCGACCGGCGGAAACCACGCGAATTCCTTGATCGATTATTGAAAGCTCTGTGGAATGAAAGTGGGAGGAGGCCTTGTTTTTTCGTGTTTCCTGAAACTTAAAGCTGTGTAAATGCATGCTGATATTTGCTATCATGAGAGGCACGGCGTTTCTGCCCCACAGCAGAAACTTCAGAATCGTCCCCGCTGGGGCAGGTCGTCATCCTCCTACATACACCTGGACATGCCCGTGGTCCACGGTCAGCTGGGAGGGCTGCTGGTCTGGGATGTGTGGCTCTCTGGTCTTGTCTTCCCGGCGACAGGAACCCGCAGGCAGAGGCGTGAACTGGGCTCGCGTGTCGAGAACGATTTAACTGACCTGTAGACACCGGACAGCCGTTGGGGGTCTCCGTGCAAGGAACAAGGCCGTTGGGTTGGGGACACAGGTCCTACCAGGTGTGGGGAGAACGCCGGAGGCGCCCCCCGCCCCCAAAATCTCTTCTGCAGGGTCTGCGTTCCGGAGCCTGAGCTGGGACCCCTCTTGCTTTCAGAATGCAAGTCAGAGAAGTGGCGGGTTATTAATAAACAGCGGCTGTGATCCCTCCCCCGCCACAGCTGACACGCAGGTGTCTCGGGAGAGACTGCTCTGGCTCGTACTCACCTACGCGTTATTACTATTCATGGGCCGTCGAGGTGCGCCAGGCGTTTCACGGGACTCCGAGAGGCCAGCTTCTCTTTTCGAGGTTACCCTTCCAGCCCATGAATCTTTAATGAGCGTCTCTCCCCTCCCCGAAAACCCGACCCCATGAATAAGAGATGTGCACACGCACGACCGCTAGAGTCGTGCGCATCAACTCTGCCTGTCTTTTGCTCTTTCTAGATCTTTCCCCAGCTCCAGAGCATGCCATAGGCCATTCTTTGTGTTTTTCAAAAGTCTTAGCACCATCTCACTGAAAACAAGCAATGAGAAAGGAGCGTAACCGAGCGGCAGATGTGCACGGTTGAGGGGAAGGCTTGGTTCTGATGTGTCGCTTACGGTGGATACTGCGTTTGTGGGTTTTTTTTTTTCTTTCAGTATTACGAACCCCAGGAAACACCTTTTCCCCCATTCCTTTTTTTGAATCCAATTACCACGTGACGTTCCATAAAATATCTTTCGTGCAGCTCATAAAAACGAGACCGTCCCAGGCTTGACAATTAAGCCACCACAGGCAACTCACCTCCTCTGATACAGTTTACGGCTTATGCTTTCATGTCAGCGTTTCCTATACATGTTTTTTATTTTTTTCAAAAAGCCCCATTATTGATTAATAGCCTTCTATGTTTTAAAAGTTTCTTTTGCTTGTGCGGAGAGGCAGGGGGAAAAAATCATTTGCCTTTTAATGGGGTGTCAGATTTGTTTCCCAACCCTTCTAAAAGGTTATCATTGTTACAGACGGACCAGCGCTCTCTTCAGAATCAATGAAAAGCCTGTTTGCAGGGCAATTCACGGCCGTTCTCTTGCGGCGGCCCCGTGGAAAAGTTAATTTCACCATTTTGCAAAGTGGAGGGGTGGGACCTTCCCCTGCGGTTAACGATTCTCACATGGAGGGAAAGGCTGTGCTGGCTTCTCGCACGTACTAAATAACCCGCGGGCCGGCCGGCGTCCGGGGCACCTTGGCAGCACGGTGGGGGTCAGAGTTCACGGACACGTCCATTCCCATTAGGTTTGTCATAAACCTGTGTGCAGTTAACTCTCCCTCGGCCAGGCGCCCAGGCCTGAGGCGAGGAGAACGGGTGAGCGTGCTCATATTCGGTTCAGCAGCGCTGGCCGGGTCTCGTTCCATTGCAGGCAGTGGAGCTCTGCCCGTGGGCTGGACGGGCATCGTCTGTGACCAGCCAGCTGGTCTGAGCTGACCGGGACGCTCTGCTCAGGGCTGACATTCTATTTCATGATTCTGACCCCTTAGAGACAGGGTATTTTTTTTTTCTATAGAAGGAGCTGGGATGGGAGCTGTGTACAGGCGTAGGAGATGCGAGAAGGGGCAGTGAGTTCCAGACTGACTGCAGTCCCTGTTGTCTCGGGGGGTGGGGCTGGCCATCCCTGGAGTGGTGGGACCTCATCTGGAAAGTTCCTGAGGACGGGGCTGTGCTTGCCACTGCCGGATGAAAACGCAGGTCTGCACGATGACAAGAACGCGTTGGTAAATATTGGTTGACTGGCTGATGGTCCTCAAAGGCTGCAGACCAGCAGCAGAGGGAGGGGTGCCTTTGAGTAGCTCCCGCACCGGGAGGGGGGGTGAGTAGCTCCCGCACCGGGGGCGGGGGGACCGGGCTTGGAGACCCCCACCCCAGCCCCGGGAGGCGAGGCGGTCTTTGTGATTCCTTTGCGAGAGCTGAGTGATCGGGAACAGGGTCTGAGAGCCCCTTGCTCAGGAGGGTGGAGGGTGGTTGCTCGCTTGTCCGTGTGGGGAGGTCAGTGGGGCCCCGACCAGTGAGGAAGCCCCTGCTGAGGGGTTCGCCATGCTCAAGAGGCAAGAGTTTCCCTTCTCCCCACCTCCGGGTCCTGCAGGACGTAAGCCGAGGAAGGGGGCTGACTCGGAACAGCAGTGCCAGCAGGCTCTGGGTGCACCCGGGACTCCAGCATAGCCTGCAGCTGGTCCGGGGTGGACATGCCCTTCTGTCCATCCAGATGGCCCCCCCTACCACCTGGGGAGCCCAGACACAACCTCGCTCCCAGTCCTTATTCTGTACAGGACGGTGACCTCCGCACACTAACAGGGTGAGAATGGAGGAGGTGACGGGGTCGTCCGGTCCAAGATCTCCCCTCTCTGCCTCTGCCCTCCCATGTCTTCTCCTCCGTATCTGATCCTCTCCTCCTCCATCTCTTATAAGGACACTCCTCGTTGGTTGTGAGGCCACCCGCATCCGTGACTTCCCTAACTCCTGACGAAATCTGTGAGGACCCTGTTTGCAGTAAGATCACAAAGCTGGGTTCTAGGGGTTAGCACACATGTTCCCACTGGCGGGCCACTGTTCAGCCCGTTGCACTTTTTAATGTATTGTGCACAACGCAAGAGCCCAGCGTGGTGACTTCAAGATTGATTCAGCTGTATTGACTGACTGACGGTTGATCAATATGAAGCAATAAGGGAAGCGTGTATGTTTCACCTGCCCCAGAAGGATACAGTCTCAGTAAGTCAACATTCCAAAGTGTTCTTGTCTCCTTATATTCCTGGAGTGATCCATAGTCTGTGTTTATTGTGCGCCAACTCTGCATGATCTTTGCTTAGATAAACTTTCATCAAAAGACTAATGAACAGAAAGTTTAAAAAAATAGATTAATTACCAAATAATGGTGTTCAGAGTGTGTCCAAGTATAGAAAATCAGGGCATTGGCAGATAAGAACCTATTTCAATATTTATGAAGCGATTTTTCTATAATTAAGAAGAATTCTGTAATGGGTTTTTATTGTTGTCATCTTTTTGAATCTGAATCCATAAATTGCTATCAAGTCATTAAAAGGAAAATGTAGAACCCTGACGTGAATATCTTCCCTTTGATGAGCCTGGTGGTGTACCAGTTGTTTTAGGTTTTTGGATCACATTTGAGGATAAATAAATGCCATTCAAAGTTTCTGACTCATTAGAAGTCTAAAAATAGCTGGAACGAGAGGGAGGCCAATGGAAGAGAAGGTTATCAGGAGGGTGGAATGAGAGGAGAGAGGCATGTGTGGCCCACGTGGTAGTCCTTAGGCAGAAGGCAGCGCTTCCACTCTAGACAGCCCACGGGCAGCATGGCAAGGGTCCTGTGGCCTCATGTCCATCAGGAAGGGGGCCCTCCCCTCACCAAGGTGGAGAGCTGTGTTTCACACCGGGGTGGAGTTGGTCAGATGGCTGAAGATTTCCAGAGTGGCTTCTGCTGGCCAGCGTTCCTTGCCCCAGGAAGGACCACCATCTTCACCTCCACCCAGGGGCCGATATGATGCTCCTCCCAGGGCCCCAAATAGGAAGCACTCTATCAGACAGGGCTCTCCAGAAATACAAAAGCAAAAGGATAGGTAGATGGATAGATTAATGATACATAGATTACATAAGATAGGTAGATGATTGACAGACAGATAGATAGATAATCAAATTGACTTGTGATGACTTTTGTGCACCTATAATTGAAATAAAATTCATTAAGTTAAAGATAGATAGATAGATGATAGATAAACGTAGATAGCTGATAGATTAGGTAGGTTGGTGCATAGCTAAGATAAATAGATAAATGATAGACAGATGATAGATCAATAAATAGATATAGAGATAGATAGATAATAGATGCATATACACATGCACAGATGATAGCTTATAGCTAAGTAAACAGGTAGATAGTTGATAGCTCCATAGATCCACAGATACATAAATACATTAGATAGGTCTATAAATTACTGGCAGCTAGATCGTTAGATGATAGATAAATGATAGATAAAATGTAGGCAGTCGATAGATGAGAAACATGGGGATAGACAGATAAACAGAGAAATGGTAGGTAGAGGACAGATCAATATATAGAGAGCTAGGTAGATGTGTGGATGGTGGATAGGGTAATAGACTAGAGAGACGATAGATAAATGACTGTGTCAGATGAGACAGAAGATCCAACATCTGTATAATGTATATTGTATGATACATGGCTAGATGGTAGATGAGATGGATGGTTGTAGGGAAAGAGCCAGAGAGTTGGCGGATAGATGAGAGATCGTTAGGTAGATAGACAGATGACAGATAATAGACAACAGGTAGATAGACAGATGACAGATAATAGAGAGACAACAGGTAGACAGATTGATAGACAGACAGACAGACAGACAGGCGATAGATGACAGAGTCTGTTGTGAGGCATCGGCTCACACAGTTATGGAGCCCGAGAAGCCGCATGCTCTTCCATGAGCTGGCTGGAGAGCCGGGAGAACCACTGGTAGCTCAGTCCCACTCTGAACGCTTGAGCAGCAGGAGACCTGATGCTCTAAGTTCCAACCCAGGGGCAGGAGAAGACCAAGGTCTCCACACAGCAGTCAGGCAGAGAGGGATCGAATCACTCTTTCTCTACCTTTTGCCTTGATTCAGACCTTCAACTGATTAGACAAGGCCCACCCATCCTGAGGGGGCAGGCCAGCTGCTTTCCTCTGTCCACTGATTCAATGCGCCTCTCATCCAGAAACACCCTCAGGCATACCCAGAAATGAAGCCTAACCAGACACCTGGGCCACCCGTGGCCCCTTCACGTTAGGCATACAGCAAACCCTCCTTCACACAAACATTTTCCCCCCTGCTTGGTTTTCCTTGGGCTCCCTCCAAACTCAACCAATATACTCTTGGGGAAGTTGGACCTGAGCTCCGGTTTTCGGCCACGTTCACGGCCGTTATGCTGACAGCACAGGGTTCCCAGGGGACGATCGGGGCCAGGGAGGGGAAGGCTGACCAGGGCTGTCAGCCGCTGAAGCAAAGGAGCAAAGGACAGCAGGGTCCGTGTCAGCGTGCATCCTCTCTCTCCGTTTGAGTTGGCATCTCTCTCGTCAGGGCTGAACTATGAAGGAAGGAGTGCCTGGACGAGCCTGTGTCTAAAACACACCTGCAATTGTTTGGTGCATGGCGTTGGTCTCTTTAGATAAAGGCCCTGGTTCTGCATGAGGCGTTTTAGATCTGAGCCGTCTGACTCGGGAGCTGGGTAATGAGACGTGTGTCAGGAGCCAGGCGGTCCTCACGCGGTGGGCACCTTGTGCTGCGGGTGGCACGCAGCATCTCATCTCCGCAGACTCCAGTAATGAGTGGTAATGAGCCTCCTTTCCTTCACCCAACGTGGCTGGTGGCAGGGGGCGCGTGGAGGGGGTCCCCGCGGTCACGGTAGTGATATAGGCTCAGAGAATTGCTCTAAGTGGCTCCTGAGTCACGTCTCAGCAGGAGCAGCTCGCGGTGTTAGGGAGAGAGCAGATCCCAGCGGGGACACACAGCCCCGTCCCACAGAGACACCCACCTGCTGCTCCCTGTCAGGAAGGCAGGTCGGGGCCACGCTGCTCTTTCAGGGCTCACGGGTAATTGTAGTAAGCCTCTGAGTTCAAGAACTACTGGGCTGGACCCCCAGTACTCCAGGAGGGGGGCCCGCGCGTGGGTGGCACCATGGTCACCTGGGACCTGATCTGAAAGACCCCATCATCGTCCTGTCCCAGACTTGTGGAACCACCTGTAAGAACAAGTTTCCCCGTACTTCCTGCCTGCACGACAGGTGCATGCAGGCTTGGAAGATACTGACACCGAAAGAGCTCTGCAGAAACGAACGCAGCGAGTATCCAGGAGGAGGTGGGCCTTGCTGGGTGGGTTAAGGATCCTTCATCGCTGCAAGCTGTGCTGTGGGTCACAGACGTGGCTTGGATCCGGCGTGGCTGTGGCTGTGGTGTAGGCTGGTAGCTGCAGCTCCAATTAGACCCCTAGCCTGGGAACTTCCATATGCTGCAGGTGCAGCCCTAAAAAGGAGATAAAAAAAAAAGGAGGTTGACTGAAACCTTAGAATGGAAGACAATGTCCTAGAGACACAGGTAAGGGCAGATTAGAAAGGTGTGTTCTTCTCCTGCCTTACCCCTGCTCTAGGAATGGGGGGGGAGGGCAGCCTCTGATGACGGAGGCAATGTGTGCGCGGAATTCTTGAAAGTGTGCCACATGGGGTGTGACCCTCTGTCTTGCTCAGGCGGCTGTAACTGAATACTGCAGACGGGGCTGGGCTGAGGGGGCTTATAAACAACAAGCATTGCCTCCCACAGTTCTGTAGGCTAGGCGTCTTTTTTCTTTTCTTGCTTGTTGCTTTTTAGGGCCACACCTGGAGCATAAGGAAGTTCCCAGGCTGCCGGTCGAATAGGAGCTGCAGCTGCAGGTCTACACCACAGCCACAGCAATGCGGGATCTGAGCTGCATCTGCGACCTACGCCACAGCTCATGCCAGTGAGGGATCCTTCACCCACTGAGCGAGGCCAGGGATCGAACCTGCATCCTCGTGGCTGCTAGTCAGGCTCATCACCACTGAGCCACAGTGGGAACTTCCCACGTGGCTTTATCTTAACACAGTCACCGGCAAGGGGCTGGCTCTGAGGGGCCCTCCACTCTGGGAGGGGCTGCATTAGGAAAAAGATTGAACCGTGGAGAAACTCCCAAGAGCCCTTCGGGTGTACTTAATTTTAATTTTATTTTATGTTTCCCTTTGTAAAAGTTTTCACTGAAGTAGGGTTGATTTACAACGTGGGGTTAGTTTCAGGGGACAGCAAAGCGATTCAGTGATGCATATACACACATCCGTTCTTTGTCAGACTCTTTCACATGCATTTTATTCTATTATTTTAGTGTATTTTCACTTTTTCAAAGTTTTATTGAAGTACAGTGGATTTGCAAAACTGTGAGCGTTTCTGCTGCACCGTAGCGTGATTCGGTTATACACACAGATGCATGCGTTATTTGCCAGATTCTTTCGGGGGCATGTTATTTCGTTTTATCTTCCCTTTTTAAAAGTCTTATTGAAGTACAGTGGAATTACAATGCTGCGATAATCTCTGCTGTACAGCAAAGTGACAGAGTCACCCACGTACACACAGCCACTCTTTTCCAGATTCTGTTGGACACATTTTACCTTGTTTTATTATTTTTCCCTTTTTATTATTTATTTTTTATTTTATGGTCAGACCCATGGCACAAGGAGGTTCCCAGGCTAGAGCTGGAATCAGAGCTGCAGCTGCAGACAACACCACAGCCACCACAACAGCAACACCAGATCTGAGCCACATCTGCGACCCACACCAAAGCTCACTGCAACCCAGGATCCTTAACCCACTGAGTGAGGCCAGGGATTGAAGCAGCGTCGTCATGGATCCTAGTCGGGTTTGTTACCAGTGAGCCACAACGGGAACTCCTCCCTCTTTTAAAGTTTCACTGAAGTACAGTTGGTTGACGTTGCTGTGAAAATCTCTGCTGTACAGAAGAGGGATTCAGGTATACGCACACACACACACGCATCCTTTTCCAGATTCTTTTGTATGCATTTTATTATTTTAGCCTTCCCCTTTTTAAAGTCTTACTGAAGTAGTAGATTCACAATGCTGTGTTAGTTTTAGGTGGAGAGCAAAATGATTCAATTACATGCATACACACATCCATTCCTTTTCAGATTCTTTTGTATGCATTTTATTATTTTAGCCTTCCCTTTTTTAAAGTTTTATTGAAGCAGTAGATTCACAATGTTGCGTTGGTTTTAGGTGGACAGCAAAGTGATTCAATTACACGCATACACACATCCATTCCTTTTCAGATTCTCGGCGATGCATTTCACTGGCTGCCGTGGCGTCCTGGGCTAATGGGGCACGCGGGATCCCTGTGACGAGGCTTATGGACTTGGATGTGAAGGCGTCGTGGTGTTTACACGGGGCTGCGTGGACACCGGGGCCGCCTGCTGGGTCAGGGGGCACTCAGACGGTTGTTTTGCCTGAGACACTCGCCCCACGTCTTCAGGACAAGAGGACTCGGTGACAACGTCAGTGGCATGGGCAAGGGGGCACCTGGGGCTGCTGGCTGCACAACGGGATGGCCACTTTGGGCTGAATTTCAGGTAAACAGTGGGATTTTCTTTTCCAGTACGCATATGTCCCAGATATTACGAAGGGCATGTACAGGCTAAAAAAAAACAATTATTTGTCTGAAATTCTAATTTCTAGCTGGGTGTCTTATATTTTCTCTGGGTCCATGAGCTTGAATATGGAAACCCTAAGGAGCCTCTCTTCTCAGGACCTGGACTCATGGGCCTCCAGCTCTGCGCGCCCAGCCACAGCTGGGGGGAAGTGGTACCGCAGGCGGCAGGGGTTTTCTGAAGATTATCTATCATCTGTCTATCTATCTAACTATCATCTATCTATGTATCATCTATCATCTATCTATCTATCTATCTATCTATCTATCTATCTATCATCTATCTATGTATCATCTATCTGTCATCTATCATCAATTTACTTATCATTTCTATCATTCATCATCTATCATTTGTATATGTATATATGTATCTGTCATTCTACTTCTTTGTATCTGTATATTATCTATTTATCATCTGTCCATCTTGAAGGTACACTTGACATAACTTGACACAATGTTTTACCTGCATTAAAGAGCCCAAGTCAAGGCTATGAAGTCTGTTCGCCAGGTTGTGCCACCATCACCGCTGCCCAGTTCCCAACACCTTTACCTGGTCCCCATCACCGCTGCCCTGTCCCCATCAGCACTATCTGGTTCTTGTCACCGCTACCTTGTTCCCACCTACCTAGAATTTTCTCATTTGCGTGCAGTGAACAGACACCGTGTCACACTGGCCCGAGCAGGAAAGGCACATCTGCTGCTAGGGTTTGGGGCCAGAGACGGGCTGAGACTCTGGTCGGCAGCCTGGGCTGTGCCGGGCAGGCTGTCTGCACCTTCTACCCGCCCACTCTGCCCCTCGTGCCCCCTCTCCGGGTCCTCGTTGCTCACACACCCGTCTCCTCTGATCTATCCGCCCCCTCGAAGCTCCTCTGTGGCCATATTCGTGCACCTGTGTCCACCTGTGGTGTAGCCACACTCAAGGTCAAGCTCGTGTTTTATTTGTCAAAGACCGAGCCCTTGGAGTTAAAACACAGTCACAGCATTTTGCCGTATGTGTGTGCAGCTCCACGAGGGGAAGTGGCATTGAGACTGCCCCCTACCCCGAATGCCAGCCCCTGTGGGGTCTGGTTTGGGGTGGCCTGTGCCCTGGCTCTGTAAGCCAGACTTGCAGACCCTAGGAGTGGTCACTGGTGGGGGTGGGACGCTTGGCTTTCGTCCCTGTTCTCCCACCCCCAGCAAGAGGCTCCGATGGCGCCTCCCATCTCCGGGGCGGCTTTACCCTGTGTGTCCGTCGCTCACCAGCTCAGCCCCTGGGCAGCTCGTCTCTTCATCTTCCCCGTCCTCAGCCACAAGGTGAAAATGGGACATGCCTGCCTCCTAGGAAGCTTGGTCGCATTGCAAATCACGGTCTTGGTGAACCCAGTGCGTGGGAAGCAATGATTGCTTGCTGCCCTAAAGTGCGGGCTGTGTCATGTTTTGTGTGGACCCTGCCCACACCGCGAGGTTCTTCATGATCAGAAAGGTGTTTCTATTCTGATCTGGGCTGGCAGGACCTGACATGTGGTGGGTCTTCAACGAAGACTTGACTGCATGAGTGAGGAGATGACTTGATCTCCAGGTTTGCGCTTTGGCCAGAGGCGTTTCAAGAAATGTCCATCAGGTCAACAGTTCATTCTGAAGTCGCTAACAATGAGATTAGAACAGGACATCCGTGAGCGTCAATCACATAGGATGGCGCTGCTGTGCAAGAACAACCGTCCGCCATAGCTTCCACCCACACTGGTAAGAAGGCTGGGTGCTGTTGCCGTGGCTGGGGACACCCAGTTCCCCAGGTTTTCTGTCCCTTCTGTGTGCCATGCTGCAGTTACGAGGAAGAGGCTAGTGACATTTGATGTTCTAGGGAGGCTGAGCACCCAATGAGCAAAGCATCCGGTGACGTGGAAACGGCATGCAATGTCAAATGTGGTGTCCCCTCCATCCAGAAAGGTCATCCAAGCCGCCCCTCTGGGGATTGTTACACAGCGAGCGCACCTCTGCCGCCAGGAGCGGGAACAGAATGCGACTGCATCTCTGTTTTTGGACGAGCAGACTCCCAGACCCCCAGGCGCACACAACGGGAACTCGTGCGCCCGGCGTGGCTTCTCCAAAGATGTGACGTCACCACCTGTCTTCTGTGTCTGCAGCGATGTCCCCTCCAGAAGCGCGAGGGTGCACCTGGCCCTCGGAGAGGACGCCTCTGGGCCCCCCCGTGGGCAGCCACCGAACGTGGCTGCGGGCTCCCCTGGCCGGGCGTCTGATTCCCTGGCTGCTGAGACTCCCCGTAGTTCATCAATCATCATGGAGATGAGAGACTCGTGGTTAATTTTCTGCATCGTGTGCACTGTCTGTGCCCATAAACCTCAGGAAGTCTCGGGCTGTGAACTGCGTGATCCTGACAAGGCGGACGGCTTAGAAATCATCATTATAAGTTACAAGTGTCTTAGGGGCTGTTCTTCTGACATAAAACTAATTTCATGTTTTTATTCATAACGCGGGAGAGATGAGAAGCGGCGGCCTGCTTTGGAGGGCGCTCCGAGACAGACGGCACGGCCTCCGTCTCCAGCCGTAACGAGAAGAGACTGCCGGCTTCATCCTGCTCGCTGCCGGGTGTGCCTTGAGGGCTTCCTGACAACCTCGGGGACGGTGGCCCCGCCTTTCCCGCCAGCCCCTGTCTGTGAGCCCATGGCCAAGCTGGGGCCTCTCTAGCAGGTGGCCCCTTTTGCCCCCCAGAGCCGTTCCATCATTATCTTGGTACATCTGGAACCGAGACCTCAGCGGGAGTGTCCTGGGGCTGCAGGGACAAATGAGCGCGTGCTGGAGGCTTGAAAGCACCGGAGTGTTATCTTCTCATCATGCTGGAGACCAGATGTCTGAGATCCAGGTGAGACCAAGGCTGGGTCTTGCAGGCTCCAAGCAACACTCCGTTCCACTGGCCTCTCCCGGCACCTGCAGCCCTGGGGGCTCAACGTCTCCTGGAAGCATCACCACATCTCTGCCCCGGTCAGTGGTCGCATGGACTTCTCCCGTGTGTGTTCCTACAGGTCCTCACCTCTTTGTAGAAGGACACGTTGGCTGTAGGGTCAGCTGATGCAACATGACTTTCACTCAGGTTCCTCCAGGTGACAGCCTCGGCCAAGACCCTATTTCCAATTCAAGGCAAAGTCACACATAGCAGCGACTGGGGCCTGAACGCATCTTGGGGTGCGTGTTTCAACCCAGGACAGCTTCTGTGAGAAGTGCTGAACCTTCCCAAGGGGAAGAGGGGTTCACCTGCTGTCCCGACATGTCCCCTTCTGGTTCCGTCCAAGGGAAGTGCACCAAAGTGTTTTCAATTCTGCCACCTCCAGGTCCACAGCGAGTTTCTCCTACCGTTAAGGAGGAAGAGGGCGCTTGGGGAGAGGGAAGAAAAATAGTGTGAAGTGGACAAGATCAACCACCCTTTTATTTTTTCTTTTTAGGGCCGCACCTGCAGCATATGGAAGTTCCCAGGCTAGAGTTCGAATCGGAGCTGCAGCCTCAGGTCTACACCACAGCCACAGCAACGTGGGATCTGAGCCGTGTCTGTGACCTGCACCGCAGCTCATGGCAACGCCAGATCCTTAACCTGCTGAGAGGGGCCAAGGATCGAGCCTGAATCCTCATGGATACTAGTCGGGTTCTTAACTTGCAGAGCCACAAAGGGAACTCCTTGGCTGATTTTGCTGTAATAAAATGTAACTGTGAGTACAACGGCTTTCCGTGGGTCCTGTGAGTCCTTCCAGCAAATTACCGAAACGGAAGGTGGTTTGGGAATACTCTGAAGTCGCGGTTGTTGTCATAAGTGAGCTCAGTCTGGTGTGGGGGCCAGTTCCCTCTAGCTCTGCTCAAGGTGAACATCGAACTCTAACTGGACTATCACAGGGCGTGAGCCATGCGGGGCGGGCACAGTAGCTGGATAACTCTCACACCGGCTTGATAACGGAAAATGCCAGGTGCACAAGAGTGTATGGTGACTGCGAGCTTCCAGCTCTATAAAGTTCAACAGCAGCTAAAGTGCATCTACGTTGTTGGAAGTCGAGGGTGGGGTTGCCTGAGGGAGGAAGACCGACAGGAGCGCAGCTGTGTCCTCGTCTTGTTTCTGGAGCTGGGTGTGGCCGCACAGGAGAGCCCACTTTGGGGTGATATAAAGCAACGGATGTTTGGGGTCTGCTTGATCTTCCGGGTGGATGTTACCCGACAAAGAGGCCTATTCTAACGTGGACCTCTTCCGTGTTTCCTTCTGGTCCTCAGACTTGGTGTTGTCTCACACACACTTGAGGGGGGCTCGAACACCTGTATTCAAGGGCTGCCTCCGTGGAGTTCCCGTCGTGGCTCAGCGGGAACAAATCCGACCAGTATCCACAAGGCTGAGGGTTTGATCCCTGGCCTTGCTCAGTGGGTTAAGTATCCGGCATTGTCACAGGTTGCAGTGTAGGTCCCCTTACCCCGATTCTGTCCCTAGCCTGGGAACTGCCACATGCCGCAGGTGCGGCCCTAAAAAGAAAATAAATACGTTAGTATGTAAACACATAAATAAGTAATAAATCAGCCGATGGGTACCAGCTTAAGAGGCCGTCCAGGGAGGCTGGGTTGCTGCGGACGGGAGAGTGGATGCTGTCGCTCGTGATGGATATGCCTCGGGGTCTGGGAACCAGAATTCACGGCGGGCAAAGGACAAGACTCCAGACCCACCGGGAAAGCCCGGAGACAAGGTGCTTATTTTCCGAGTGTGCTCCTGCGTCCTTCCAAAGAGAAGGAAGAGCTTCTTTGCTCAGCCACGCAGGACCCCACTCGGCCACACCGACGTGTATATGTCACAGGTGTGGCCCTGAACAGAAAAAAAGATGAAAGAAATCTCCCCAAGCAGGTCTTTAGACCTGCTGTAAAAGCGCTTTCTTAGAAGGAAGCCACGGAGGCGGGTATGCGGGGGGGGGGGGGGGGGGGG
>PVHT021183671.1:452213-481174 GCA_004024745.2 Catagonus wagneri | reverse complement strand
TAGCAGGGCCCACGGCCGAGCTACACCGCTTGGCCACCACCCCCACGAGGACCGTGAGCCCTGGTGTGGCGCCCTGGCCTCCGGTTCCAGATGCCCCAGGTCCAGTCCCCAAACGCACACGACTCCCAGGGCACGGAGATTTGTGGCCATGGCCAGAGGCCACCTAAGAAGGGACGACTCTGTCCCCAGGTCCTGCTGACTGGGGCTGGCTCTGCTGGGCGGGGGGACCCCTCCCTGGGCTGCCTCCTGCCGTGGGGTGGAGCCGACGGCCGGGCGGCCGTCAGGCTGGGCCCCTGACCGGCTTCGCTGGCTCCGGGCCACAGGGCCGAGGTGCTGAACTAAAACAGACCGTCCTCAGTGAGCGGCGCAGCCCCTGGCGGCTTGGGGAGGTGGTGAGACGTGTGTGCGGTTCCCCCAGGAGACTCCAAGGGGGGTCGGCCATCTGTCACTATTGGTCGTCCGGCGGGAGCCAGGGCAGGGCCTCCAGGATGAGATAAATGGAGGTGTCGCTAAACCCCCAAACCGGTGGCGTTTAAATACCTCTCTGGGAACTGAGAGGGGAGCGGGCGGGTAGGACACCTGCACCGTTGGCTCTGGGACAACAGGTTACGGCTTCTGCACCTGTCACTGCCTCCGGGGTGGTTTTCTGCCCTGTGTCCCCCTCTTCCAAGCCTCCCCACTTGGCGCCTGATGCTCCCGTCGGAAGGATAACTGTTATCATGTTGCTCCTTGGTTCTGGCGAGGACCAGCATGTGTGTGTGTGTGTGTGTGTGTGTGTGTGTGTGTGCGTGTCTCATTTACATTTCAATCTTGGCCTCATGAATGTAATACCAGGGCTGCAAATTAATAACACGGACGCGAGAAGGTTGCCCGCCGCGGAGGAGGGGACCGACGGGTCCCCCGCCCGACACCCCCGCCCCGGGCCGGCGCGGCCCCATTGTGTTGGGAGGGTGCCTCATCTACGGCCGCGGTGAATGACATTACAGAGAAAGGCATATCCGGAGTGACACAAATTTATTTCTGTCCCCGGCTCTGCAGTATATTTTCATAGAATCGGGGGCTATTTGTCTGGGGACAATTTAGTTTCCATGAAAAATTTAAATGGTTTCTGTGGAGATAGTGGAGTGAAATTTAATTTGTTTCTCATTTGCTACAGCAGGTATGAAAAGGAGACGGATTGGCTGTCTGATGGCCTGAAATTGGCACTGTCCCCTGTGCCCGGTTCCCCCAAGGAGGGGGGGAGGGGGTCCCCGAGAGCAGCGGCCGCCCCTCCCCCACGCCCGCTCCCCCTCCCGCACCGCCCTCCCCCGGAGGACCGGTAACCTTAAACCAACTTACAGAAAACCTTTGGGGAAGCTGCCAATCACCCGGCAAACGACTTTTGCATCGATCCCCTGTCCCCGTGATTGATGACTTCATTTTACGGTAATTGAGAATTAGTCCGGAGATTAACAAGACTCAACACCACAGCTGGATATGCGCCGCCAAGCACGGCCATTTGTCAGCGTGGGACGCCGGCCGCTGCCTGCCGCACCAGGGGCCCCCCTCTAATTGAATTTGGGGATGACGCGGAAATTAATTGGAGGCGGGGAGATTTCGGAGGGGACCCGGCCGCCGCATCCGTCCTCCGTCCGTCGGTCCAGGGGGTCCGCGCT
This sequence comes from Catagonus wagneri, assembly GCA_004024745.2. NCBI lineage: Eukaryota > Metazoa > Chordata > Mammalia > Artiodactyla > Tayassuidae > Catagonus > Catagonus wagneri. The sequence goes on along the minus strand of PVHT021183671.1, from coordinate 479,519 downwards.
CGGGCGAGCCGGGGCCCAGTCGATCCCCAGCGGTGCCAGGCAGCCCCCCGCCCCCCACAAGGACGGGACACCCGATTGGGGCCCGAGGAAGGCAGTTCATCCGCAGCGCGTGACGTATGGGGCCGCTCATCTCTCCTGACGAGCACGGTGGGGTTTGGGAAACGGACCTCCGGGCGGCCAAGGCACCGGAGAGCCAACATCGACGGTCCAGGCGGGATCTAGGAATGGACTCCGCGCGGTGGGCGGGGCGCTGGCCAAGGAGGGGGCGCCGGAAGGAGCTCGGTGCCTCCGGGGCTGAGGGCTGGACCAGCCGCACTTGGGGACCGGTCCGCGGGGTGGGAGGGCGGCCGCTGGGGGGCGGGGGGCCTAAGCCCCTGCGCCCCCCGAGATTTGCATGTGTAAGAACCTCTTTACATGTGAACAGAGAGGCCCAGCAGCTGGGCCCCTGATCCAGCCTCGCTGCCCCTTTGAGCCTCTTGGAGGGCAGTGGGTTTCCAGGCATGCTGCCTTGCTTCGGGGTCTGCCTTAAGCATGCACTGGATTTTGTTAAGTGAAAAAGCAGCAAGACGGGAGGTGGGGGGCACGAACACACCATGGCCAGGTTTTCACCCCCAGAAACTCTCCACGTGGGCTGCGGGTTAGGCGGCTGGAAGAAATAGCCATGGACGGTCAGAGCACAGCGGTCGCCTGGGGAGGGCTGTCCGCACTGACCGGCCGCCCTGGGGGCTGCGAAGCCGATTTCTGGCTGCAGAGGTATGCACAGAACTGTCCTGTCCTTTCTGGGCCCCCTGAGTGTCCGGCCTGGGCCCCGTGAGGCCGAAGGATGTGGGATTTCGCCCTGGCAGGCACAGGATCCGGGGTTTATCTGTTTTATCACCGGAAAACCTGTTCCTCCATCGAGTAATACAATTTGCAAAATCCGATTAGCCACGTGCATATGGCAGGGACGAGGCTCTCATCACATTTGCAGGGTCCGCTGCTGCTAATGTGATCCAGGAGGGGCGCTAACAGGATGGGGGAGTCGCTAACACGATCATCCTGGGGGCTGGGGCCTTCCCATCTGGTCCCATGGCTCCTGGAACGCCTCCGGCAAGCATGACCCCGGAACACGGCAGGGGCGTCAGGGAGACCGGCTGCCATGCAGGAAGACCTGGGACCCTGCTTATGGGGTGGGCTGGGCAGGAGGGTGTCCCCCTAAAAACTGTCACCTCCATGTCCTGACCCCGGTACCCATGAAAGGGAACTCATTAGGGAACAGGGTCTGCAGATGTGATGGAGTGAAGGGTCTGAGAGGAGGTCCTCCTGGATGAGGGTGGCCCTCCATCCAAGGACAGTGTCCTCCTAAGAGACACAAGAGGAGACCCAGACACAGAGGAGAAGCCACGGGAAGACGGAGACAGAGGCGGGAGGTCGGCGGCCACCAGCCCAGGGCCGCCTGGAGCCCCCAGAAGCTGGAAGAGGCATGAAGGACCCTCCCCTGGAGCCTCTGGAGGGAGTGTGACCCCAGGACCCTTTGACCTCAGACTGTTCTCCAGGATGTGAGAGGGTGCATGCATCTTCTTGTAAGCCACCTGGTTTGGGGTCACTGTTGTGTCCACCCCAGGAGACTCTTCCACCAGGATGGAGGGGACAAAGGCCAGGGAGTGTCAGATGTGTGACTGGGGGCAGGAACCCACAGCCTGGCTGGTGCCCCTCTAGGCGCCACAAGCCCTGCCTGCGTGGAGAACCTGCAGTGAGCAGAAAACCGGGAGGACCAGTCCCCAGCCTGATGTGAACTTTGCACTAAGCGCTCTTCTGAAGGTGGCCAGGAATGTGTCTGGCTACCAGGAGCAAACCCACGTGTTTCCTCGGGGTCTCTGTTGCCTTTTCTCCTTCAGCCCCAGGGGGAGACTGTCGTTTCTCTTCCAAATCAGACCCACATCCGCCTGCTTTGGGGGCTCTGTCTGGGTGCCAGCTCCCTGTGCTCAGCTCCCAGCTCTGCAAGAGCAGCACCCTGTGTCTCTACCAGAAAAAAAAAAAAGAAAAAAAAAGCTGGAGCCGCTCTTCTCGCCTTAAATAAGAAAGTGCTTATTCACAAGAATATGGGGGGGCGGGCTGTTAGGAGCACACCTGCCTTTTGGGGCCTGGGGTGAAGCCGCGAACACCTCCGAAGAATCGCCATCAATTGGTGCCGCGAGGATGGCTTCCTCCAAAATGAAATTGGGTGCTCAGCTGCTCTCCATTACGGGTTTTCAAAAAATAAATGGTGTTTCCGTGGGTTATTTACGGGCTCTCGGAGTGTAATGGTTGTAATGATGAATACCGAATTTCTGAATTTATTCTAAAGAGGCACTTCATAAATATTGAACAGCGCTATTATGTGCAGGTACCTCCATTTATTTTATTAAAATGGAAATTCAGAAATCATTCCTAAAGTGATCGCGGGCGTGGAGAGGGGGCCCCCTCCGAGGGAGGAGCCACATTTTTTAACCCTCCCCGCGGAGGGACGGGGGCTGGCTGAGTTTCACGGGAGACCCGCCGTGAGGTTCCCCGCTTGCCGGGGTTGCGTCTGGGTTCAGCGTGCATGGGTGCGGTGGTGTCCAGAACGAGTCCTGGCCGGGGGCTTGAATTTTCCTCTGGGGAGGAAGAGAGCCGGGGACTCCTAAGAGACCTGATTTGTAGGAATCTTCCTTCCTTCCTTCCTTCCTTCCTTCCTTCCTTCCTTCCTCTTTCTTTCTTTCTTCCTTTCTTTCTTTCTTCTTTCTTTCCTTCCTTCCTTCCTTCCTTCCTTCCTTCCTTCCTTCCTTCCTTCCTTCCTTCCTTCCTTCTTTCTTTCTTTCTTTCTTTCTTTCTTTCTTTCTTTCTTTCTTTCTTTCTTTCTTTCTCAGACCATGCCTGTGGCATATGGAAGTTCTCAGGCTGGGGATCAAATCGCAGCCACCTCAGCGACCCGCACCGCAGCTCATGTCAGCACCAAATCCGTGACCCACCGAGCGAGGCCAGGGATGGAACCTGCCTCCTCGCAGAGCCTTTGTCAGGTGCTTGGCCTGCTGAGCTGCCAGGCAACCTCCCCTCAGGGTTCTGTATATTCTTCCCTGATGCTTTGGTCCAACATAGAGAAGAAGCCAGGGCTGGCCTCCCCCAGCCCACTAGCTCTACATCATTCAAGTCCCGTCCCAGACGGCCGCTCCCTCTCCCTGCTTCTTGGCTGCTGCTTGGTGCCGTGTTCTTGACGGTCAAGCCCCACCAGCAGCTGGTGGACGCCAAGAGCCACCTTTGCAGAGATTAAGAGCCGCTCTCTGGGGTTCCCGTGTGGCTCAGTGGGTTAAGGACCCAGTGTTGTCTCTATGAGGGCACGGGTTTGATCCCTGGCCTCGCGCTGTGGGTTAAGGATCGGGTGTTTCCCTGAGCTGTGGTGTAGGTCACAGACAAGGCTCGGATCTAGTGCTCCGAGATCATATGCCGCAGGTGCAGCCCAGATAAAAGAAAAGAGAAAAAGAAAAGAGCAGCTCCCTGGGCTCCCGGCCAGGAGGGAAACAGAAGCAGGTGGAAATGTTCCGCACGGCTTGAAACCTCCAGACTCCGCCTGGAAACAGACGGAGACAGGAGGAGGCATTTCTGCACGTGGGCAGCAGGACAGTACTCTCCGACCCCACGTACGGGAAGCCCCCGGAGGAGGCAGGCGCGTAGATAGAAACAGATGACGGGTCAGCGGCTGGCGGAGGGGCACGGGAGTGAGTGTCTCACGGGGACAGGGTCTCGGTTCGGGAAGATGAGAAGGTTCTGGAGATGACGGTGGGTGTGGTTGCACCACCGCGCGGCTGTGCCGAATGCCCCTGAAACGGACCCGTAAAAAGGGTGAGGGCGGAAATGAGGTGGGGAGCCCCGAAAAGGCAGGGGGGAGCCTCGAAGGCGTGTCCTTAATGAGAGACGCCCATGAGGTAAGGGCTTGTCTGCTGACTGAACCTGCACGACTCCGGCCCGATGATATTCCAGAAAAGACGAAAGGATTGACACAGTAAAGGGAGCGGTGCTTCCCGGCGCGGAGGGCGGGGCCACGGAGGGCGGGGCTTGGGGAGGGCGGGGCCACGGAGGGCGGGGAGGGGGTGTGTGTGTAGGGCCACGAAGCCGCTCTGCGGGACCCTGCAAGGGTGACTGACCTCAGTGCGGGCTTGCCCAAGCCCCTAGAGCGTATGGGGCTGAGAGGGAACCCTAACGGCAGCGGTGGAGCTGAGTGATGGTGACGCGTCTACACGGGCTCATCCTTGCTTAGAAACATCCCACCCGGTGGGGGTGTGGACCGGCGGAGGCTGCGCACCTGCGGGGGCAGAGCGCCTACAGGAATCTCTGTACCTTCCCTCTTAATGTCAGCGTCCATCGGAAATCGCTGCAAAGACGGTAGTAAAAGCAGACTGGAAAACGGCATGCTTCAGGAAAAACAAGAAAAACTCGGGGAGCCTTCCGGTTGTGACTCAGCGGTAACAAACCCCACTAGTATCCTTGAGGATGCAGGTTCCATCCCTGGCTTTGCTCAGTGGGTTAAGGACCTGGTGTGGCCCTGAGCTGTGGTGTAGGTCACAGCTGCAGCTGGGATCAGGTGTTGCTGAGGCTGTGGGGTAGGCTGGCAGCTGTAGCTCTGATTGTGCCCCTTGCCTGGGAATTTCCATATAGGGCGGGTTGGGCCCTAAAAAGACAAAAAGGAAAATTAAAAAGAAAGAAAAAAGCTTATTTGAAGACCTCTTTAAAGATTTAAGAGAATCCAGTTATATGTCTGTCCTAAAGAAAATAAATTTGAGCGCTCGTCCTCAAATGGTTTGCTGCCAAAATTAAGCAAAGGTGGCAATAAACACTACCGCAGAAAAAATTAATATTTTTTTCTTTTTAGGGCCGCACATGCAGCATAGAAGTTCCCAGATAAGGGGTCAAATCAGAGCTGCAGCTGCCAGCCTACACCACAATCACAGCAACGCTGGATCCTTAACCCACTGGTTGAGGCCAGGGATGGAACTCGCGTCCTCGCGGACACTAAGTCGGCTTCTTAACCTGCTGAGTCACAACGGGAGCACCTCATTTTTTAAAAAAGAACTGTAATAAAATGTAAATCACAATGTTAGTCTATAGGAAAAAAAATACAGTTGCTCCAAAACCAGAAGTCTGAAGGACACAATGGTAAGCCATGGTTAAGACGATGGATTTGGTAGGTAGATTTTACTTCCGTCAAAATGTTGAGGTATGCTCCTGTTTCGATAGCTTAAAATCTCCTGACCGACATCAGATTTGGCCCCATGGGGAATGCTGCGGTGTGGAGTGAGTGCAGGATGCCGCTCTGAAGGATAAACGCTGTGAGCCCTCTGCAGAGCCTTTTGGGGCTCTATGCCCCCAAACTGGTGCTGCTGACCCAGTGGGGTTCGAAAGTCCAAGTGCACGCCAGCTCCTGACACCCAGGCTCCTCTGGGGAGACTTCCTTCATCTCCTTCCGTTTTCCCCTAAAACGAAGACAGTTGCTCTGATCTTTGCTCTACCAGCTCACCGCGAGGTGGGGAGAAGGTGGCTGCTGGCGGGAGGCCGTAGAGACAGGCAGTTGATAAGGCGATGCTGGGTGATGCTGCGTCTGACTTGGGCTTGCTGGTGGCAGGTCATGAATCTCCCCCATGAAGTTGCCTTTGAATGCCCCCAATTCTGAGCCCGCCATGGATGAAGGGATTTCTGATGAACCCATAATTTTGCTTGAGGAAAATCTAGGGTCTTCTGTTTCAAAGCTGTAGGGTAACAGCCAGTGGGCAGGACAGGCGCTGCGTGGACTTAAAGGAACGCCTCGAGGTGACGTTGCTCCCTGCAAAACCCGGGACAAGTCACACGCAGGATAGACCAAAGCAAACACAAGTCACGGCTGAAAGAGAAATGCAGATGGCGGCTCAATGGAACCAAAGAGATTCTAACATGCTACATCCTTTTCCTCTTGACTTCACAGAGGGAAATAGAGAGAGGGAAATTTCTGTTCCAAGGGGACAACTTGCATTGGAGGGTGAAATCTGCAAACTCTGTCTGGGGATGGATAGAAGATTCCTGGGGAATTTCCAGAAATCGACCCAAATGACATCTATGAGGTGATGGGTGAGAGGCGGTGGGCATGAGCCAGGAACTGGAAAGAGAAATCATACCATGGAAAAGAGTTTGTTCAGGCAAGATGGGAGTTAACACGCTTTAAATGTTTAAGGGCAAAAGTGACTTTGTTTTTAAAACATTTCTCGGGGGACGGTAGGTGAATTAGTCATCCTCTCAGACTTAAGGGTTTTATTGAGTCAGAAAATCGATAAATACTAGGAATGGGCTGGAGACCGGGTGAGTTATTAGAATAGTGTTGAGATTATCTGGAAAGATCCTCTTGGATGTGGAAAATGAGATTATCCATGGAGCTGCCCCTGTATAAGACTCTCGCACGCTCTCCACGTGCGCATTAATTGAGAGCCCAATGCCTCTGCTTCCTGGGCCTCTTCATATCTTCCTCAAGGATTTGACATTATTTTTTGAGGACACAAAGCTTTCTTATAGCCAGATTTGTTTGTTTTTTTAACTGAAGGGGAAGAATGATTATTCACATGTGTGTTTTTTCTAGGACATTTAAAAAATAATTTATCGACCTGCAATTTGGGCAACATAAAAAGAACCATAGTAAAGTGCAAAATTCAGGGACATTTAATACAGTCAGCACGTTGTGCAAGCACCACCTCTCTTTAGTTCCAGAACATTTTCATTATCCCCAAAGGAGAACTTGGACCCAGGCAGAGTCACTCCCTGCTCCCCTTCCAGAGCCCTTGTCACCGTGAACCCACTTTTTGTCTGTGGATCTGCCTGTTCTGGACATTTCCTATTTATGAAATCACACACTGTGTGTCTTTATGGGTCTTGCTTCTTTTCCTGAGCATTGTGTGTACAAGGTCCATCCATGTGGTAACCTGTGTCTGAGCTTCACTCTTTTCATGGCTACATAATATTCTACCATATGGATGGACCCTGTTCTGTATATCCATCCAGCCATCATCCATCCATCCATCTATCCATCCATCCATCCACCCATCCATCCATCCATCTATCCATCCATCCATATATCCATCCATCCATCATCCATCCACTCATCCACCCACTCATCATCCATCCACTCATCCACCCACTCATCATCCATCCAGCTATCCATCCATCATCCATCTATCCATGGACATTTGGGTTTTTCCATCGGTGAATTTGACTCTTTCAGGAATGTCCTACAAGTGGAATCACACACTGTGTGTCCTTCTAGGTCTGGCTTCTCTCCCTGAGCATTGTCTGTTCAAGGTCCATTCACATGAGAGCCCGTGTCTGAACTTCCCTGCTTTTCGTGGCTGAGTCAAACACCATGCGAATGGACCCAGTTCTATGTATACACCCTTTGAATGGTGGACATTTGAGCTGTTTTGTCTTTGGCTCTTGTGAAGAGTGGTGCTGTGAACATGAGTGTACATATTTTCCTTGAGTCTCTGCTTTCAATTCTTTGGTGCTTCTCCATAGGCGTGGAATTGCCTGGTCATGTGGAAATCCTACATTTTGCTTTCTGAGGAACCTACAGCTAGATCGTTGACTGTCACCTGTCCCAGGTGAGCAGAGGATAACATGGGTGCATGAGTCTACTGAATCCATGACTTATCCCGGCTGTCTACCAGGAGGTGGTGCCATGACTGGGGGCAGGACTAGGGGACCAAAAGGCCAAATGACCAGAGGGGGTGGAAAGTGAGGGTGGTGAGAGACAGAAAAGGTCTGTTGTGCCCAGAGGAGGCTACTGGTCATCCCTGGATGAAGTGGGGCTGCTGTATTGCCTTCCTGGAGCCACCTTGACCCGTGGAGAGGGAAAACATCCGAGCCAGTGGCGGGGACAGAATGAAAGTCAACATTTTCACTGCGTCATAAAATTCAAAAGCATGTTTTCTTTTGTGCCTTTTTATGTCTTCTACTGCCGCTGAAGTAGAGCCGTTTCCCAGCCTCCTGGGGCTTCACCTAATTGCCCACCGGGTACGTCTCCTGGGCAGACGGTTGCCTTTTCCAGGTGGGCATCACCGCCCGGGGAGCACAAACATTTGCAGTGAACCAGGAAGGTCTGCAGCCACCAGGTGTGCTTCATGGCTCTGCTCACCTGGGGACCAAGCATCTCACACCCTTCTGATGTCTCAAGCCCCATGGTTGGACATGAGGGTGAGGCTCAGGAGAAGACTTTGTGTTCTCATGCCTGGAGTATCACAGATGGTTTCCCCAGAGGGATACGGAGGGGATGAGGTCTCTGTGGGGAGCCAGGGGTCTGTACGTCCTCACTTTCCTGGGAGTTATCAGTACCTGAGAGATGGCAGAGGGAGCACTGATGACTAATGTCCTGATGAGGACGTAGGGTTGAGCTTGGGCATCTCCCCATCTGTCCATCTGTGGAGGCCTGGCCTCTTCTCTTGCCAAAGGGGCACAGAAAGATCCCAGTGGCCTCTTTGCTCTCGTAGCGGGAAATGGTCCATGTCGTCCTTGAACGTGTGCTTGGTCACTTCCAAGGACTTACTCAACACTGGGGTGTCTTGACTGCGATGGAGGAGAGGGGAACCTGGGCAAATTTAGGTGGTCAAGGGAGGGTAGGAAGGCACCAGGAAGAAACAGAGAGGAGGGTTAGATACGCTTGCGATTCCATTTCCTTTCAAGATGGAGGGTGGTGGGAATTCAACAGATCAGGGACGCCTTGATGGGCCGGTGAAGGACCTAGTCAGAGATGGTGAAACCGTGGACCAGCCCCTGAGTCCTTGTGCTTCGAAGGAAAAGGCTTTGCTTTTCACCTCCCAGGCCTCCCTCCTTCTCAAAAGGCTGACTCCAGAGTTCATGATGAGGAAACATGGTGACAGCTGAAAACTAGTGAGAACAGGCTCCGTGATGTTCAGCCCGCCCTCGGCCATGAACTTACTCTAACCGGCTTTGCGCAAATGATCTCTTCCTTGCTTGGTTGCTTTCTTTTACTCATGGTTACTTCTAGATAGAGTTCTGTGCACCTGGTGTTTTCTATGCCTTTTAAACACTCCTGGATGACAGGTGCCCTCCATCCAAGGACAGTGTCCTCCTAAGAGATGGAAGAAGAGACACAGACACAGAGGAGAAGCCACGGGAAGGGTCTGAGTGGAGGTCCTCCTGGATGAGGGGGCCCTCCATCCAAGGACAGTGTCCCCCTAAGAGACACAAGAAGAGACACAGACACAGAGAAACCACGGGAAGGGTCTGAGAGGAGGTCCTCCTGGATGAGGGGGCCCTCCACCTAAGGACAGTGTCCTCCTAAGAGACACAAGAGGAGACCCAGACACAGAGGAGAAGCCACGGGAAGGGTCTGAGAGGAGGTCCTCCTGGATGAGGGGGCCTCCATCTAAGGACAGTGTCCTCCTAAAAGACACAAGAGGAGACCCAGACACAGAGGAGAAGCCATGGGAAGGGTCTGAGAGGAGGTCCTCCTGGATGAGGGGGGCCCTCCATCCAAGGACAGTGTCCTCCCAAGAGACACAAGAGGAGACCCAGACACAGAAGAGAAGCCACGGGAAGGGTCTGAGAGCAGGTCGTCTTGGATGAGGGGAGCCCTCCATCCAAGGACAGTGTCCTCCTAAGAAACACAAGAGGAGACACAGACACAGAGGAGAAGCCACGGGAAGACGGAGGCAGAGACGGGAGGGAGGCGGCCACCAGCCCAGGGCCCCCTGGAGCCCCCAGAAGCTGGAAGAGGCAGGAAGGACCCTCCCCTGGAGCCTCTGGAGGGAGCACGGCCGTGGGATCCCTTGACCTCAGACATCTGGTCTCCAGGATGGGGGAGGGTGTATATGGGAGGTTAGAGGTTCACCAGTTTTTGGCCATCTAATACAGCCACCCCAGGATGCTCCTACAGCAGGTGTTTTAAACGCAGAGCCATTTCACGTGGGTCCGCCTTGGCCCCTACCTGGCTGCATCTGTGGTCCATGCAACTCATCATGACATGAGAAGCCCCACACACCTTGTGATGAACCCACCCAACGCCCACACTGGGTGGAGGTGGCCCTCAGCTTCCCAACCCTGTGGAGAGCTCGCATGTGTGGGTTGGGGACCATCTCCGAGTGTTTTCTCACTGTTTCCCTGATGACCCGGAAGCTGGGAGGAACTGATGAAGTCACGGCAACCATCACACCTGGAATTTATAATGAGCACGAGCCATGGATATGACAGCAGTTGTCTCACCATCCCTCCTTCCACACTTTGAAATCACTGCCCACCCCTCAGTGAGCAAACCCACTTACATGGCACAGCCATGCGTCATCTCAGGTTTAAAGGCCATTTAATTCATTTATTTGTCTGTTGGTCAGGGGAGGGGGGGTTGCTTCTTTTTTTCTTCTTCTTCTAAAAGACCATGCTAATGAACCGGCTTGTCTGCACCGCACCCAGCAAAGGATGCAGCGGAGTCACGATTTCCAAGTGTGTGGCTTCACCGGGCTGCCCGCCACACGGCCCGGCTTGGGAAGCGGGAAAACAGCATCTGAGGAGGGCAGGGCAGAAAACCGTTTCCTTCTCGTGTCGGCAGTGTGTCGGAATGCGAGACCGGCAGAATGTCTGTCCTGCTCTCTCTGAGTAAGTTTGATTGGGCGGGGACGGCACCGAGGCTTCTCGGGATGGAGATAATACCTCGCCGTGGAGAGAATGCACACCCGACACTGTGTTCCAGAGCCCCAAACAAAGAAAACCTTTTACAAACCCCCTGTGTCTAATTTCGTTTTAGAAAATTAGATCCTGGGAATTTTGCATAAGATAACTGTATTACCAGGATGCAATTTGGTCTGGGTTGCTGGCTTGCGTGCCGGCGCCTCCTTAATAAAAAGTGTCAGTTAAAATGAAAATACAGCTTGGGTAATTAAATTTAATTGGGTCTTGTCACTTTACATCGGCTTCGTTTTTTGAGGGTTTCCACAGAATTGCAGCTTCTGGTTTGCTAATTTCTTTATTGCCAGCCGGTGCTGAACCTGACCCGCCTCTAATAAACTGAGACCTTGCTTTTTCGGGGGCTCTGAACCGCGAAGGCAATGGCAAACAAAGAGATGGGGTGACTGAGGACCGGGAGGGAGGGGCGGCACTGGGGATAGGGTTACCTGTGGCTTATTGACTTTCACCACCAGCGCGAAGAGTGTAGTTGTTACAAGTGGAGAAGGAGTCCCAGGCTGCAGGGAGGCACCGGGTTTGTGTCACAGGAGCCAGTACCATCTTTCAGGTAACAAAATATCCAGCGATGTGGGCTGGATACATTGTAGCCACCTCATGGGACATGGCCCTGCTCAGAGCTGCTTGTGCCCGAGTGTATCAGCTTACCTCTTACCACTTTGGATTTTCTTTGTTTTGTTTTTCTTTTGTTTTGTTTGTTTTTGTTTACGGCTGCACCTGGGGCATATGGAAGTTCCCAGGCCGCGGCAATCCAGATCAGAGGCACATCTGCATCCTACGCTGTAGCTCACGGCAATGCTGGATGCTTAACCCACTGAGTGCGGCCAGGGATGGAACCCGCATCCTCATGGATACTGGTTGTGTTCTTAACCCCCTGAGCTACAACATGAACTCCGACTTTTGTGTTTTATGGGTCAACCTGGATCAACCAGGCTAATCCCCCATCTCAACATCCTTGACCAAATCACCCCTGCAAAGCATCCTTTGGCCACCTATTTGTGAGTCCAGGGCTTAGGACCTGGATATCTTTGAGAGCCATTACTCAGCTGGCCACAGGTAGTATGGAGATTGCAGCAAATATGAGTAAACTGATGGGTGCAGTCAACAGGGGGCTGCAAATTACAGTCTTCATCTGTAAGCCCGACGGGCCCTGGCAGCTGCCTGGCACACTGGCTGCACAGCCCTTGGGGTGCAGAGGGACTCGCAGCCCTTGTGGCAGCTCCCCAGCCTCAATGTCAATGATCAAGAGGACTTCACCCGCGAAGGAAAGATTGCGGCATTGGTAGAAGCTCTGAACCGTGGTCATTCAAAGGGCTTTCAAGACGCCTTGGCACTGAGTCTCCTGGAAGGCAGCCGTCCAGACTGCACGGGCTTTCTCTGAACTAAATGCTCCATCGGGTCATGATTCTCTCCTCCCCACCAGAGGTTGTCACGTCCTCTTACAGTCGACTGTGGCTTTGGACCCACTCTTGCCTGAGCTGGAGGCTTGCTGACCCGCCGAGCTTGTCTTAAAGGTGCATGGCAAAGTTCCCATTGTGGCTCAGCAGGTTAAGAATCAACTAGTACCCGTGAGGATGTGGGTTCAATCGCTGGCCTAGCTCAGTACGTTAAGGATCCTGTGTTGCCACAAGCTATGGTATAGGCCACAGATTCGCTCGGATCTGGCGTTGCTGTGGCTCTGGTGTAGGTCGGCAGCTGCAGCTCTAATTCGACCTCTAATCCGGGAATTTCCACATGTCATGGGGAGACCATGAAAAATAAACAGTTAAATAAAGGCATCGGTGGATGCAGTCCAGCCACAGATTGCATACTTGTAACGCAAGAACACCCAACTTTCCAGGTTTTCCCGTGAGAAGGGGACTTTCTCCTGTGTTTCACCCGGGGAGATGCAAATGGGGGAGGCAAGATGCATGCACTCATCCCTGAAGCTGTGACACTCTGATTCCCACGTGCGCCCCCGTCTTTGGTGGAGCTGAGGGCCATGAACGAAGGAGCTTTGTGATCATGACTGAGAAGCCAGGCCATGGCCAGAGGGTGCTGGGCTGGAGGTGGGCAGACGGGGCTGTTTCTTCAGCCTTAGAAGGATGGCACAAGTTGGAGGCACTTTCGGACTTGACGCTGAAGACGGTGAGACCCCGCTAGCCCTTTTCTGGGTGCACGAGGATGAAGACGCACCAAGGGCTTCTCATCCTTAGAGACGTGAGGACAGACTTGGATCTGGAGTAAAGCCCTCCTGCTGGACCCGCATGGGGCCCCAGGGTCTCCGGCGACGCCGGGCTGGGCTTTTCTGGGTCACCCCGTTTTCGTGAGGATGCTGCAACGTCCCATCGCCGGCTGCACCTACCCCGAGCTGCTTGGAGCTCCCGCCTCCCCTTCCCTGCTCCCTTTTTCCGCCAACCCACGGCTGCATGGGGAGGCGTTTCTGACAGCCTGGTGCAGCCTGGCTCCCACAGAAGTCCCTGTCATTTACAAAAGGGTCTCAGGTTCAATCTTGTGCCTTCCCTCCAGTGTCCTAAATTACGGATCATTCCAATGACATGCAGAAAAAGTAACAAGCAAATCATAGATGACATGCTTATCACCTATCTTAATACAGTTTCCTAAATCCAACACCACACTAATGCTGATAAAAACCTGAACAAAAAGCGAAACATGAGCCTTGTAAGGAATTTTAAAACATACACCCAGGACAACCTGTAGGACAACTCTTTCATTTTATTTTTTTAATGAATAAATTTTTTTTCAGGGCTGCACCTGCAGTATATGGAAGTTCCAGGGCTAGGGGTCAAATTGGAGCTGCAGCTGCCAGCCTACACCGCAGCCACAGCAACGTGGGATCCTTAACCCAGTGAGTGAGGCTAGGGATCAAACCCACAACCTCGTGGATACAAGTCAGGTTTGTAACCCGCTGAGCCACAACGGGAATTCCTCGAATGCAGCATTGATTGGTGTCCTTCAAAAAAGGCGTTGATGGCTGTGGGATGTCAGAGGCACTGGCTGGAGTGACACGGCCACAGGCTGAGGGACACCCAGGGTTTCTGGAGCCCAGGAGGATAAGAGACAGTCTGGAAGGATGCTACCTTGGGGACGTCTGCCGGACCTCTGGTCTCCAGAACCTGGGGAATGCCAGTCTGCTGTTGGATCCACCCACTTCGTGGTCTGCAGGGACCGCTCTCTGGCCATCCCGCAAACTTCTCTTCTACCCATGAGCCCACACAGGCACCCAGTGGGGCCTAGGGGACGACACACAGCACCTCCCGCCCTTTGGAGCACTGTGACAAGCCAGGGCCAGCACACGCCGCAGGGCTGTGTCTGGTGCCATGTTGGGCACCATAAGTGCTTAACACACAGCGGCATAAGACCTGCGAGTTTTCTGGGGCTGGTGCTCTTGTGAACATCTGCAGTCTGGGCGGCCCCTCCACACACCTCTTGGGTGCAGGGGGGCCTGATGAGGTCCGTGTGGAGCCCCAAAGGTGGGGGAGCAGGTGGGCTGGTGCCCGACTGCACAGAGCCTCGTGCAGGAGACATGGGAGAGAAAAAGCGGTGGGTGGGCAACCAACTCCACCGCCAGGGAGGGAGGAGAAGGTGGGCCATTTCGTTCTGCTCCTAGAGAAGGAAAGGAAGAAACAAAAAAACAGTGAGGCAGGGATGGGAGAAGGGAGAGGGGGTGTGAAAGAGGTCAAGCTGGGACTTGGTGGAAGCCAAAGATGGAGCTTCAGAAAGAAATTGAGCGCAGGGAGAATTTAAAGACACTTGCAAAATGCAAGACCCAGAGGTTGGGCTGGAAGTGGCAGAAAATGACCGGGAAGAGGGACCTGGCCGAAACCCATCTGGCATTGTTGGATCTCAGCTGCCGCTGTGCACCGATGCCCAGTGGAAACTCGGAGGCAGAGTTGGACGAGACAGAAAAAGCAGCTTGGATGGCCAGGCAAAGAGGGGACAGAGCAGGCTAGTGCCTTAAAGGACTGTGCCCCCCCCCCCCGGAGGAGTAGTGAGGGGTCTCACAGTGTTAAGGAGCAGGGCGTGGTCAACTCAGGGTCATTTTCCTGCTGGGTGGGCGGTGAGGTCATGGGAATCAGTGTCATCCACTTTCTGGTTCCAACCACTCTGGGGTCTCCGTGTTGGGGGGCAGCATGCACTTGACTTCTTCCACCTGATGGGGGCCTCAGCACCTGCAAAACAGCTCCAAGGACGTGGCTCAGAACATTATCTGCCGTCCTGGAGGAGGAACTAAAAGTCCTTGACTTTGCTGAAGGGCTAAACTCTTCTTATTCTATCCTCCTTGACCGTGCTCCTTTTTCCCTGTATTTTCTCGCTTCTCTGATTCAACTGGTCCTTTGACTAAAGTTTTTCCACAGATGAAAGGCAGGTGGAGGTCACTCTGGGAAGTCCTCCCAGCGTCCTGCTCAGTGACAGGATTAAACCAGATAAATACAACTGATTCACGTCGCTGTGTACCTGGAGCTAACACAACACTGTAAGTCAACTCTACTCCAATAAAATTGAAGGAAAAAAAGAAAAGAAATACAGAGAATAGCCACACAGTGACACCAAATAAAAGATATTTATTTTAGTAATAAATATCCCTTCAATAAATTTCCGTCGGGGGAGTTCCCATTGTGGCGCAGTGGAAATGAATCCTACCGGTATCCCTGAGGAGGCGGGTTCGATCCCTGGCCTCGCTCAGTGGGTCGGGGACTCAGCGTTGCTGTGGCTGTGGTGCAGGCTGGTGGCTGCAGCTGCAGCTTGACCCCTAGGCCGGGGACTTTCATATACCGCAGGCGCGGCCGCAAAAAGCAAAAGCAAAAATTTCCGTCTGTCTTTAAACAGGTCACTTTGAGAAAATCATAAAGACATATTTTATTTTTAAAAATGGACTTCACACGAACCTTTTCTTAGCAGTTCTTAGGAGATAAAAACCCCTCAAGCTGCCAGGCTGGGAAGAGTTAGGTGGGAAAATCCGTGTGCATTTACGAAGCCCGTGAAACCCGGTTCCGACACCCCCTCACACACGCTCCATTTCCGGGCAAGTACAGGGATTAAAACTCAACCAACAGCCCTTCTCCGCGGAGTCGCTCGATAAAGGAGACTTTGATGAAAAGATGAAAGAGCGTGGAAATGGTTATATTTGGTAGGTGAAACGCTTTCACTCAGGGTAGCTGAGAGACTCTCTTGTTAATTATTGATCTGTCTGGGAGCCCGCCCGCCCGTGCCTCCGCCTTCTTTGCGGGGAGCGGACGGTCAGTTGGACGCACCTCCTGGTTTTTGTGCAGAGAGGAAGTTCTGCTTTGACGGGGAGTGACTGTCTCAAAGGAAGGCTGTGATGGAGCTCTCAGAGCTGGGGCGAAATTGGAGGCGTCATGGGGGCCAGCCTGAGAGGCAGAGGAAAGTGGTGGGACTGGGGACCACCAGCTCTAGCATTTTATCAACTTCCCTCATGTCCCCCTCTTTTGACACACACCACAGATTCTCTGGGAGAGGAAACCCAAGGCTTTCGTGAGCTAAGATACCTGCTTCGAAAGGTCAGCAGCTAAGCTTACACAAGTTCAGTTATAAACCCAGCCTCAGAAAAGACCAACAGCCCAATTTCTAAAACCGGCAGAGGTCTGGAATGGATACTGCCCTCAAGGGCACATGCACATGGCCAACAAGCACACGAAAAGATGCATGGCTCATCCTCAGAGAAACGCCAATCGAAACCTCAGTGAGGCACCACCTCACCGTGGAGTGATGACAATAATGACGAGGAAGAGAGCAAGGCTTGGGAAGGGGGTGCAGGAGCTGTGCCCTCCTCCGCGGCTGGCGAGAATGCAAAACGGGGCGGCTGCAGTGGACTCCGGTCTGGCGGTTCCTCGGAGAGTGAAAGATGGGATTTCCAAGTGAGTCAGCAATTGCTCTTCAGGATTTATCTCCAGGAACTGGAAGCAGGGACCTCAACAAAGACTTGGAGGCACAAGTTCTCAGTGGCACAATTTGAAGCAGGTAAAAGATGGAAACAACCCATGTGTCCACGGATGATGAAGAGATGGGTGGATGAATGGATAGATGGATGAGCAGATGGATGGATTACGGATGTTGTTAGATGGATACTGGATGGATGGATGCACAAAAGGGGTCCATGCACACAGTGGACTATGACTCAGCCATGAAAAGGAGTGAAGCTCAGACACAGGCTGCCACGTGGATGGTCCTGAAACCCACGGTGCTCAGTGAGACCAGCCAGACCCAAAAGGACACACCATGTGGGATTTCACGGAAAGGAAACGTCCAGAACAGGCAAGTCCACAGATAGAAAGTGGGTTCCTGGTGCCAGGGGCTGGGGGACGAGAGGGGAAGTGACTTTTACTGGGGACAGGGTCTCCTTGGGGGATGAGAAAGTTCTGGAACCAGGGAGCGGTGGCTGACGCAGCATACCGTGAACACACTGTCATTAATGGTAATTTTCACTACTCCGCAATGAAAAAAACCAAAAAACAAAAACAGAGACATCTCTTAGGATGGGCATGCTGGAAATCCCACAGACACAAAGAGGCACTGGAGGGTGCAGCCCACGGCTATCCGCACCGCACCGGCAAAGGCTTTGATCCGCTGGCGGGGACTTTGCCTCTGCCGGTGCCATGTCCCAGGCGGAGTCCCCCGCGGGGCCAGTCTGTGTCCTGAGCCCCCGTGGCCTGTCCTTCATGCAACACGGTCTCCAGGACTGGTTTTTACACAACAGCATCTCCCCCGCTTTGGCTCGGGCTGGTTTCCCCAGATGGCAGAGGGACAATTTGGCGTTTTGTGAACCAAAGCTTCTTCTTGAAAGAGCGAGCTAGTCTCATCTGGAGACATATAGCGGTACAGAATGTCTTTGAACGGTGTCATATTTCATCAGTTACCTCTGCTGAATTATTCACAAGGAGGTCTGCAGGCTTTGCCTGCTGTGGCCTCGTTACCTGTGTAAATGCACAGAAGTTGGGGGGGCGACCTGAGATTTAGTCCACCCACCGTCTCCTACCCAGGACCTCTGTTTGCAGGGTCAAGGCTTCACAGCAGCTGTTCACCAGGCTGGGGTCACTGTGGTGTCCTCAGGACGATTTGCATTACTCTCTATGGGATTTCTGATTTCCACAGTAGAAACCCCCCGAAACACTGGAGTCTCCCCAAACTTTCAGGGCAGAAGTCACCAGACATGCATGGGAGCTGGTCCTGTTTTTTTTTTCCCTTTCTTCTCTTTTCCTTTATGGCTGCACCTGAAACATATGGAAGTTCCCAGGCTCTGGGTCTAATCGAAGTTGCAGCTACTGGCTTACACCACAGTTCATGGCAATGCCAGATCCTTAACCCACTCAGCAAGACCAGGGATCGAACCTGTGTCCGCATGGATACTAGTCAGGTTTTGCCCTATTGAGCCACAACAGAACTCTAGAGCTGGTCATTTTCAATAGTTACCCAAGAGTTTTCATCAGATGTTAATGTGTGGTTTTATGACTGGGGTGGTTGTTCACGGCAATAAAGGCAGGATATGACACTGCTACTTTATCCATTTATTTCACTTTCATTATTATTTTTGGCTGTACCCACGGCATGTGGAAGATCCTGGGCCAGAGATCAAACCCGTGCTGCAGGAGTTCCCGTCGTGGCTCACTGGTTAATGAATCCGACTAGGAACCATGAAGTTGCGGGTTCGATCCCTGGCCTTGCTCAATGGGTTAGGATCCGGCGTTACCATGAGCTGTGGTGAAGGTTGCAGACATGGCTCAGACCCCGCGTTGCTGTGGCTGTGGCTGTGGCGAAGGCCGGTGGCTGCAGCTCCTGTTAGACCCCTAGCCTGGGAACCTCCATATGCCGAAGGTGCGGCCCTGGATAAAGGCAAAAAGACAAAAACAAGAACAAAAACAAAAACAAAAACCCGCGCTGCAGCAGCGACCGGAGCCATTGCAATGATGATGCACAGGTCCTTAACCCCGTAAGCCACCAGGGAACTCCCTATTCACTTATTTTTAGCATTTCTTTATTAAAGCCTAGTTGATTCACTGTGCTGTGTTAATTTCTGCCGGACAGCAAAGTGATTCAGTTATACATACACGCAGATTTTTTTTCCATATTCTTTCCCTGCTATGGTTTATCACAGGAGACTGGGCATAGTGCTCTGAGCTGTACAGTAGTAGTTGCTTATCCGTCTATGCATATAGTTTGCATCTGCCAACCCCACACTCCCCGTCCTCCCCCCAGCCCCTGCCACCGCAAGCCTGTTCTCCACGTCTATGAATCTGACAGCGTTACTTTAAAACAGAATCAAATATGCCCTCCACCCGCCCCCCCATCTTCTCAATACAGGAGTTGGGGTGCGGGGCGCCGTCTCTTCCCCATTTAAATCCATAAATCATCCGCGTGCAGATTACAGTCCCCAAACATATATTACCCGGCCCCAGCTCCCCCGCCCCCCGGCGCCCAGCGCGCGCTTGTGTGCACAGCGGGCGGCGGCGGCGGCGTGGCCGCCCCACCCGAGCTCTGTTTGAATGCGAACTGGGAGCCAGCCCCCCGCCTCCGCCCGCTTTCATTTGCACCCCAGGCTGATCTGGATGCAGGAAAAGCTGCTGTTGCTCCCGATTTCCATTCAATCCGTTACGCAGCTCGCCGTTCAGTGCCTCGTCACCCTGACTTCTAATTTGACAATGACAAAGAACTCCGCGGCGATTTTAAATTTCATAATTTTAATCTGTCAAGCCTGACATTTAATTAGTGCCCTCTCTAACCCGTAGCCACGCGCGCCGCCGCCTGCCGTTGCTGCTCCCTCGCAAGAGAGAAGAAAATTTTTTTTTCTTCCTCCCCTGTGGAAGCGCGGATGAATAAATACGGGCGTAACTGCAGGTGTAACACGAGGCCCCCAGGGTGCTCTATTAGCCCCAAATCTAGACAGATGAGGTTAATCGGATTTTTGAGTGCGGCTTTATCTCATGAGCAGTGATTACGCCTGGGCTCGGCCTCATGTGCCTGTTCAGGGCAGAGCTGGAGAGGAGGTCTGGCATGCAGACGGGCGGCCGTCACCTACGCCTTATAGGGCCTGGGGACAGGCGGCCGGAACTCGGCCTCCGGCCTGGAAGATCCAGGGCCAGGGATCAAACTCGCCTTGTAGCGGCGAGCTGAGCCATTGAAGAACAGGAAAACAGAGACAGGGGCTTAAGTAAACGAGAAAAAAAAAAAAAAGCTTTGCCAGGCAAAGTGGGCCACAGCAGGCGCCTGCCCTGAAGACTGTGCCCTCCTTTGGGAGAGTATAGGAAGGGGTCTCAGAGTCTGGGAGTAGAAGACAGGGCCGCAGATAAGGATCGGGGTGGCTGCAAGCTTGCATTCTTCTTCAGAGCAGGTGTTTAGTGGCCCAGGACTGGTTCTGGTGGTCCTTGAGGCTATCAAGCTGTGACCTCCTCTCTGGAATGAGGAAGCTTCTTCAAGCAGTTAGCGTGTTTCATTCGTGGGGGTTGAGTTCAGCAGAAGAACTCGAAGACACTGTTCTCTGTATCCCTTGAGAGGAAACCAGGACCCGACCCCCCAGGCTGCACTGTCCGCTCCTGACGGCCCCTCCCTGGTCTCTGCCTCCCCCCCTTCCCTGATCAGCACCTGCAGGCACCTGCCACTTGCGGCTCAGGGAAGGTCCTGGGGGCTGAAGCTGATTCCCTAAAAACAAGGCGTGGGCACATGGAAAGTCTTGTGCCCAGGAGTCCCACAAGGTCCTTCTTGGTTTCGGATGCTGGGTTAGGCTCTCTGGGGTTTGCAAAACAGAGAGAGACTCAAAGATTTCAAAACCAAACTTAAGGCTGCCAAAGGGGAAAGTTAGGGGAGGGGTAACTTAGGTGTTTGGGATTCACACACGCACACGGCTGTATACGGAGTGGATGGACACCGAGGACCCGCCGTATAGCACAGGGAATTCTACTCAATATCGCATGAATGAAACCCAGCAGGGCCCTGTGGGGGTCCTGGGCACAAGCCTTTCCGTGTCCCCCATTTCTGGTTTTTAGGGAATCAGCTTCAGCCTCCAGGCCCTTCCCTGAGCCCCAAGGGGCAGGTGCTGACAGGTGCTGATCAGGGAAGGAAGGGAGGCAGAGACCAGGGAGGGGCCGTCAGGAGCAGACAGCGCAGCCTGGGGGCAGTCCTGGTTCCCCTCAAGGGATACACACAACACTATCTTTGAGCTCTTCTGCAAAACCAAAACCCCCAAGAAATGAAAGCCAGAGAGGACAACCACCAGAACCAGTTCTGGGGCCACTAAACACCAGCTCTGAAGAAGACTGCAAGCTTGCACCCACCCTGATCCTTATCCGTGGCTGTATTTTCCATTCCCAAACTATAAAACCACTTCTATTCTCTCCCGAGGGGGCCACAGTCTTTGGGGCATGTGCCTGCTGTGGCCCCTGTTGCCCAGCAAAGCAGTAAAGCTGCTCTTTTTTTTTTTTTTTCTCTTCCAACCAAAACTTTGTTTCTGCATTTCTGTTTGATACCAGGGGACAGAGGCCGAGTTTGGGCAACAGTCATAACCTATAAGGGAAAAGAATCTGAAAAAGCCTGGGTGTGTGTATATGTATAGCTGAGTTGTTTTGCTGTTCACCTGAAACTTACACACAACCTTGTACATCAGCTACACTCCAATAAAATAAAAAAAAAAATAAATAAAGGAGGAGGAGGCCAGCAGGGCTCTCTAAGTGAGTGGTCACTGGGGCACTGGAAATGGCTGGGCTGTTCCTCCACCGTCTGGGGGTGCCAGTGGGGTCTCTGATGGAGAGACCCCCCTCCCCCAGTTTTCCAGGCTGGTGCCATGCCAGGAAGCGCTTGCCCGTTCTAACCCTGTTGTGTTTGGACAGAGCCTTTCTTGCTTTGTATTCAAGGCCACTTCTTCTTTTTGGCCTTTTCCGGCCACACCCAAGGCATATGGAAGTTCGCAGGCTAGGGGCTGAACTGGAACTGCAGCTGCCAGCCTACACCATAGCCACAGGAATGGTAGATCTGAGCCATGTCTGCAACCTACACCACAGCTCCTGGCAATGCCGGATCCTTAACCCACTGAACGAGGCCAGGGATTGAGCCCATATCCTCATGGATATTACTAGTAGGGTTCTTAACCTGCTGAGATCCAACGGGACCTCCCCAAGGTCAGTTCTTGTTTCACCCCACAGCCAAGTCCTTTCCCGCTGGTGCCTCTCCATCTGGGCAAAGTTCTCAGTCAACACGCTACAGAGGCCTCTTTGCTCAGGATGGGGAACCTCGTTGCTGTGGTGTTTCCCAAAGCCTGTTCCCTGCATCTGGACAGCTGGACTGTCTGTGGATCCTTCATAATGGGGGTCCTGGGGGGACCGCCACAGGGCAGGTGGGGGGTCCTGTTGTGGTTTGCGGGAAGCGTGTTCTAGGGCCCCTGTCTTCCTCCTCATTCTGTGGAAGCCCGCACAACCCTGTTCACAAAGACACTGCATCACAGCTCCCATCCTTCCACTGCAGACCAGGTGCCTCCAGGTGCTGAGAAAAGCCAGGTGTGGGGCTTCAAGGCCCCTTCAAGGAGATGGACCTCAATGCCCTTGGCTGAGACGAGAATGACCAGACCCTCATCATCACCCCCACCTGAGTCACTGTAATGTCCCTCTCCCACCTGGAGCCATCTGTCCTACTTCTTCCTGCCTCTCCCTGGCCCACTTCTCACCTGGCCCCTATGGGGGCCTTGTACAGCCCCAGCCAACCAGGAAGTGTATCTAAAGACCCCTCTTTCCCCAACCAATCAGCAGGTCAGTAGGTGACTCCTGAGACCTGCCCTCTCCCTGGGTTATAAAAGCAGACAGGACCACGAACCCAGGGCCAGCTCTCCCTCATCATCAGGAAGAGGTCCCCCTGCACTAGTAGTGTCTCTCATCTCAGTAAACTCTACTTTCTCTTCCCCTCACCATGTTGAAAAACTCTTCTTTCAGACCCGCCTGCACTCACCACGACACCGGGGTCTCTCCAGGCTCAGGTGTGCAGGGCTGAATGGGGTCCTTCAGTCTTCTCCAGGGAGCTTCCCTCTTTGGGGTTAGAAAATCCATTTTGGAGACTGGGATGGGATCCCCCCTAAACTTCAGCTTCTGTCTGTGTGTGAGGCATTCCAGAAACCACACAGTCCCTGATTCGGAAGCCTCCAGGGGTGGGGCCCACCTGTGAGCACAAGGCCCTCACCGTCCATCTGGGAGGCAGGCAGGTGAAGGGCACACCTGGGCAGGCATGACTTGGTTACTGCACCGACTGGCCCTGCCACTCCGGATGCCTTGGTGCAATCCACAGTGAGGTTCAGATTGCACTCTGTTGGCAGCGCTGGATGGAAAACGGTAACAGGCTTCTTCCAGCACCCGTCAAAGCTCAGTCAAGGGTGACTGTTACCGCAGGAGGGACACAGTGAAGAAGAAAGCCCTGGGCTTTGCTGAAAGAGGGGGCTTTCCCTGCCAGGATCACGAGGTAGGCGTTCTCTGAGTGGACATGCACTGTGGCTGAAGTCTCGGCTGCCTCTGCATGCTGAAGTCAAGTGGAAATGCAGGGACAGTGTTGGAGGAGACGAAACAAGCAGCTTGAATGGCCAGGCAAAGAGGGGACATGCAGTCTAGCGCCTCAAGGACTGTGCCCCCTGGAGGGGGTAGTGAGGGGTCTCACGGTGCCAAGGAGCAGGGCGTGGTCAGCTCGGGGACGTTCTCCTGTTGGGTGGGCGGTGAGGTCGCTGGGAGACAGCGTCATCCACCTTCTGGTTCCAGCCGGTCTGGGGTCTCTGTGCTGGTGGGCAGCATACACTGGGCCTCCTCCACCCGGCGGGGCTTCAGCAACCTCTAAACAGCTTCAAGGACTCGGCTCAGAATACGATCTACCGTCCTGGAGAAAGAACTAAAAGGTTCTTGACTTTGTTGAAAGGCTGAACTTTCTTATTCTGTCCTGCTCGTCTGTGCTCCTTTTTCTCTGTATTTTCTCGCTTCTCAGACTCAGTCGATCCTTGGCCTAAAGCTTTTCTATGGATAAAAAGGTTTTCTACAGATAAAGAGAACGGGAGTGAGGGTTCTGCTCTGGGAAGCTCTCTCGGGGTCCTGCTCGGTGACAATGCCACTGAAATTTCCTGACTCCGTTTCCCCCTCCGCAAGGCAGGGGTGCTTGTGTCTGCCTGGCAAGGTGGCTGTCACCACCACAGGAACAACCCAGCGATGATAAAGAAGCCAGGGCCACACTTGGGCATTTCATGCAGTCACTGGGGAAATCTCTCTGAAACTTGGGTTTGCTGGAAAAAAATGAAGCCTCCTCCGACGCTGCTGATTTGTATTTTCTCGGCAGCTCTCTCCGAGCCTGGCCGCTTTGTGTCTGGGGAAGATGCAGCCCGTGAGGGTAGGTACCACGTGTGCATTTGGAGACCCTTAAATAACAGCAAGGGGAGCTCAAGCTGTGCACACCTGCCGCCATGGACACCGCAGAAAATGGAACCGAGCCAGTGCCCTGTGGGGCTCCAGGCACAAGACTTTCTGTGCCCTTCGTGTCTTGTTTTTAGGGAACACGCCTCAGCCTCTGTGACTTTCCCTGAGCGCCAAAGGGCACTTGCTAATCAGGGAAGGGAGGGGACGCAGACACCAGTGAGGAGCTGTGCAGGCTCGGGCAGGATCCTGGTTCATCCTCAGGGAGTACGCATTGCGGCTTTCTGGAGGACTGCAACCCCCAACCAAAGGGACAACTGCTTGATGCAGCCTCTTCATTCTGGGAGGAGGGGACCAGCAGAACCAGTCCTGGGGCCACTGAACATCAGCTGTGATAAACAAGGCAGGCTTTGCACCCACCCCGGTACTTATCGGCAGCCCTATTCCCACTCCCCACACTATAAAACGGCCTCCTAACCCCTTCCATGGGGGCACAGTCTTTAAGGCACTAGCCTGCTGTGGCCCCCTTTGCCTGGCAAAGCAATAAAGCTACCTTTTTCTCCTTCACCCAGAACTCTGTCTCCGACGTTTCTCCTTGGCACCGGGAGACCGAGGCTGAGTTTTGGCAACAACACAAGGATAGAAATCAGAAAATTGTGCAGTAAGCACAGATATTAAGAGGAAGGCATTTCTCATGGCTAGCCACAGCCATGACTTCCTTTCAGTGGAATTCTTCTTCAAGCTCCTTCCCCCTTCCTGCCCTCATTCCCCACCCCCACGCCGTGTTGATGCAGTTAATAAAATCTGGATTTCTCAGTGGGCAGAGAGATGGTCCTGGATCCTGGAGACACACACAGCATGGCTCGGGTGTCCGCGTTGGGCTTAATGGTCCACCGAGAAGGTCGTTGTGGCCGCTGGGTTCTGCTCTTTCATTTAAGCCTGTTGCGAAGTCCTGGGCAAAGCCGAGGGCTTTAAATAACACGCTGGAATGAAGACGGCTTTTCAGACTCGGGGATTTGTGCTGGCCTCTGGCGTCAGGCTGTGCTCGGAGAGGCGTTTAATAAATCTTATTGGATGATGACGGTTTTCCTGAAGCGGCACGTTCACCCCCCACAGGGACCTGGGTTCCCGGCTGAGTTGCCGCTTTGCACATACGCGTGAGGCATGCTGCATGAGTAGACTGTGTGTGGTTCCCATGCGCGCACCCAGTAGGAAGTGGATTTTCCGTGGCACAAATCCTCAGGACCTGTCCCCAGGCTAGATGCTCACCGTCACACCCTTAGTCGGATCCCAACACGTCCCCTAATTAATTTTTTAGAGCGAGCTCTTCAGAGGCACAGGAAAGGCGACCAGTAACAGCATCCTTCTGAGTCTTGGTTGAAGGCAAATCATTTATTTCCTGAAAACACACATTTGCACAGCTTGGGGGCAGGTGGTGCCCCCAACTGCTGCATTATTTCTTTCTTCTGTTCCCAGAGACATTGGGATAAACCCAACCCGTCATTCCTTTATGGCTCTTTTTTAACAAGTATTTTTAGTTTGTTGTGGGGGGGTCACACCCACGACATATGGAGATTCCCAGGCGAGGGGTCTAATCGGAGCTATAGCTGCCGGCCTGCACCACAGCCACAGCCACAGCAACACCAGATCCGAGCCGCGTCTGTGACCTACACCCACAGCTCACAGCAACACTGGATCCTTAACCCACTGAGCGAGGCCGGGGATTGAACCTGCAACTTCATGGTTCCTAGTCAGATTTGTTTCTGCTGCGCCATGTTGGGAACAAGTCCTATTTTTTATAAAGGTTTTTTTAATCATTGTCGATAAATGAGATTGATCTGTAATTCTGCTTTTTAATAATTCCCTACTCAGGTTTGGCCTCATTCAAATGCGTTTGGGGAACATTCCTTCCTGTTGCAGACCCTGGAAAAGTTTGTGTAAAGTTGGCATTTTTTTCCTCCTCAAGTATTCATTAAACTTACTAGCAAAGATATCTGAACATGGTAATTTCCTTGAGGCAAAATTTTAAATTACATGCTAAGTGTTTTGAATTCGTGTTGTTATTTCTAAGAACTTGTCTATTTTATCTAAGTTTTAAATTTCGTTTTTAACCTCTTTATTAAAAAAAATCTAAAAGATCTACGGGCATATCTTTCTTCTCATAATATTGCTTTTTAATGTCCCTTCTCTTTTATTTTTTTTCTGTTAAGTCTTGTCAAGGGTATATTATTTTTATTAGTCCTTTCACACAACCTATTTGGGTTCTGTTAATTTTCTCCATTATGTCCATTATTTAATTCATTAATTTCTGTCATTTCTTTGGGTTTAATTACTTTTCTGACTTCTTGGATGGGTTTCTAACACCGATTTTCAGCCTTTTGTCCTTTTTATAAGAGAATTTAAAGCTGTAAGTCTCCACCCCCGTCCCCCCACAAATCTGCTTACACTGCACTTAAACTTTGATCGGTCGTATTTTTATTACCATTCAGATCGAAATAATTTCTAATGTTTGTTTGGATTTCCTCTTCGGCTCACGGCTTATTTGAAAGTGCACTGCCCGGCATTCAAACTTACAGGATTTTCTAGTTTTTTGTGTTATTTGCTTCCAGCTTCATTGCACCAGAGCCAGAAAATGTGCTTTGCATGGTTTCAACCTCTGATGTTTGCAGAAATTTGCTTAATGGCTCAGTGTATGGTTAAAGCTCGTAAATGTTTCATGGGTGCCTGAAAAAAGGTAAATATTCCTCATTCGTGGGGTATAGAGTTCTAAATCTACTTGCTAGGCAAAAATCAGAGTATGAGATTAAAGCAAAATGAAATTCTTAAACCCATACTGGGTTTTGTTTTGTTTTCTTTTCTTTCCCGGGTGAGGGGTTGCCTCTGAGCTGCAGCTGAGGTCCATGCCACAGCCACAGCAACGCCAGAATGGAGCCACATCAGCAGACCCACACCACAGCTTGTAGCAATGCTGGATCCTTAATCCACTGAGTGAGACCAGAGACTGAACCCACATCCCCACGGATACTAGTCAGGTTCTCAACCCACTGAAACACAATGGGAACTCCTCACACTGGGTTTTGACGTGTTTCTTCTACTACTCCTAAAAAGTATTTTAAACCATTCCCTGATGGCCTAGTTTCAAGAATTTAACACTTGTAAATCTAACATTGTTACTGCTGTGGCACAGGTTCAATCCCCGAACTTCTACAAACATGGCCAAAAAGAA